>JAXQQM020077456.1:0-216283 GCA_034641835.2 Pinus albicaulis | reverse complement strand
AAGGCCAAAAGGCATGACCAAAAATTCATAATGACCCTCATGAGTTCGAAATGTTGTTTTCGTAATATCTTCACTTCTTATTCTAATTTGATGATATCCCTAACGAAGATCCAACTTAGAAAATAAATTGCTCCATGTAATTCATCCAATAATTCATCAATCACAGGAATGTGAAATTTATCTTTAATAGTGAGCTTATTGAGCTCCCTATAATCCAGACACATGCGCCATGATCCATCCCTCTTGTGCACCAATACTACTGGAGTAGAGAAATAACTCTGACTAGGTTGAATTATATTAGCCTCTAACATTTCTACAATCATACGTTCAATTTCACTCTTTTGGACATAAGGATATTTGTAAGGCCTGATATTTGGAGGAACACTTCCTGGAATCAAATGAATAGCATGATCATGATCACGAATAGGTGGGAGTCCTTTGGGAGTTTCAAAAACCTTGGAATGATTTTCCAAGACTTTTTGGAGATATGGAGAAATAGATGATTTTGATGTTCTAGTGAGCATAATTGTGCAATTATGTGTCATTGTTATTTATTTAGAAGCTTTGTCATGACATTAGAGCTTATTATCTTCCCCAGCTTCCCCATGATACCCCGTAATTTGACTTCCTTTCCTTCTGAAAAAAATTTCAAGAAAAGTTCTTGAAAAGTAAAATTTATTGTCCCCAACGATTGTAACCATTGTACTCCTAGTACAACATCAACACCTTGCATTGGAATTGAAAGCATTGGACTATTCAATACATATTCCACCATGGATAGCTTGATATTATGACATTTTCCACAACAATTTATAGTTCCTCCATTTGCAACCATCACTTGACATTCTGGTGCTGGGTATAGGAAACAATTCAATTCCTTGGCTACCTTACAATGAATAAAATTATGGGTACTACCCGAATCAATCAACACTATTACCTTTTTCTTCTTGATATGTCCTTCTATCTTGAGAGTTTGAGGAGTGGTAATTCCTGCCAATGCATTACACGATATGGTCAGACTCATTTCCTCTTCTTCTAGGGTTGGTTCCTGGTGTATATCCTCTTCTTTTGAAGTTTCTTGTTCATTTTCTTCTTCCTCTTCATAATCTATGTAAAATAATTTCTTCTCAGCACACTTATGACCTTTAGTTTATTTGCTATCACAACTGTATCAAAGCCCTTTTTCTCCTTTTTCTTCCAATTGTTGTGGTGTCAACCCTATAGGTTGTGATAGTCTAGTAGTAGCAACACTTCCATATTTATAGATGTGAGTGGTAGGCTTCCTTGTCGACATAATTTTACATTCAATTTTTCTTGCCAACCTGAATGCCTTCTCCAATGAATCAGGTTCCCAAACATGAACTTCATGTTGGATGTTATCCTTTAAAGTCCCTATGAAGACATCAATCTTGTGTGCCTCTAGAATGCCATTTACCCTTATATTCAATTTTTTGGAAGTCCTCAATGTGCTCCCCCACTGAACCCTTTTGTTTGAGATTTATCAATTGGCTAAAGAAGGTGTTGCTCTTTGTATCCTCATAATGTGCTATCATTTCCTCCATAAAAGTTGACCAAGAGACAATTTTTTTATGAGAGCAAAGCCATCGATACCATACAAATGTATTTTCTTCTAAATGTAAAGTTGCAATGCGTACCTTTTGTGTGTTTTGCACATTATTGAGATCAAAATATTGCTCCATTTGTAGTATCCATGTTACGGGATCCTTGCCATGAAACTTCCTCATATCCATTTTTGGAATATGGTGGTTCTTCCATCCAACATTAGAGTTTATGAAAACACGATTAACATTTATTTTGTTCTCATCATTAGTTTCCTCTACCATATTTTCACCATTAGGAAACATTTCTTATATTAACTTTGTCAAACCTTCCATGTCTGTTTTTATATCATTCTTCATGTTTTCCATGTTGTCTTTCATTTTTTCTTCCATGTCATCCATCTTAGCTTCCATGCCATCCATCTTAACTTCCACGTCTTTCTTCAAAACATCCATATTATTCTTCAAACCATCCATCTTTGCTTCCATGCCTTTCTTCAAAACTTCCATTTCATTTTTTGTTGTTCTTTGAGAGAGCGAAATTTGGTGCACTTCTTCATCTTCATGAGTCATAATAGAGTACTCTGAGGGATTAATGGGCGTTGAATTATTTTTAGGAGGCATTTTAGAACCAAATACTGATATATATGCTCAATAGGCCTTTGGAATCACTTAAAACTGATTTTTCAAACAAGACTTGTGAAATTTGAAAAACAATACACACCTTTTTCTTGATTTTGAGGATCTCGATATTGAAACTGAAATATCTCTATGATTTTGGATCTTCAATATCTAAAATTCATCCCTGAAGTAGCCCTCTGAATCTTCTTTCGAATGCCACAGGTCTGACCTGATTTGGATTCTTGAAGACAAAGTTATGCCCAATCTCCTACAATGACCTAATTATGGGCTGGTTCAGTGTAGCGAACTTGTACATCTTGCCACATGTCACGGTTTCCTCCTTCAACTCTGAAATTAATAAAAAAGAAACCATAGTCCATGTACTTGTAGCCACTTTTTACATAATCCCAATCCGACGCTCAGAGAGAGTTATGATGTTTTTCCCACAGTCACCTCTTTGAGATGAAATTCGAGAAACTGAAACAATCCTAACTTCCACAGATCATATCTCAAAAAATATTGCGAACCAAGATCTGAAATTTTTACAGGAGGTTCCTCCGGATTTCACATTCTCTCTGTGTAAATTTCAGCTTTTGAAACTCGTAGAAAAAAATTTATAGCGAAAATTCCACGATGACCTATTTAGGTTAAATTCAGGAGCTTGCAGAAAGACCTAAATTCCATAGATCATATCTCCGAAAATATTGCGAACCAAGCTATAAAATTTTGTGATGATGTTCCTTAGGATTTCAACTTCACACTTTAAAAATTTCAGCTTCTGAACCTTTTTAGAAAACAAGTTATAGTGAAAATTCCACGATGACCTGTTTGGAGTAGCGAAACCCTAGAATCCAAAGCTGTAATACCAAATGTTGTGAAACCAGCTCCAAAGATAGAAGAAAAGACAGATCAATGCCTTAGAAATTAGCCACTTCGAGGGGGCAACCTCCAATACATTACATAAATGAACAATTCTTGGATGATTCAAATGACCAAAACCTCCCTTCTATATATAGGAGTCCATGGGGCCACAATGTAAAGTCCATGGGGCCATAATGTAATCCTAGCTGACCTAACAATAATAATGTAAGGGCACAATAATAACAATATGGGGGCTACAAGGGTACAATAATAACAATAAGGGGGTTACAATAAGGCACTATACTAGTAATATAGGGACCTAACAGTTTTCTCCTCGCTGTGTGTCGATATGTCTCAACGATCAGTACCTCAACTACAGAGGTAGAGGTGCCTCACCTTTCACCCTTCATCTTCTGGCTGGTATTTTTGCATTACCGGCAGTGGTTTGAACCTCGACGTCGTTTCAAAGAACTTCATCTCAACACAGGCCATTTATCAACCCCTTCTACTTACAAGTTTAAGATTTTCCTTTCGGATTCCATCATAGTTACTTGCCACAAGTAATGTATCTCACTTGTTTCCTTTGGTTGATTTACAACCACCCTTCTCAGAAGAAGTGTGAAGTTCCTTCTTACATGTATAGAATTTCTATAAGCATTTTCTGTTCAGTTTCAACTCTCCCATGCAAATAATATTAAATGAATTTCTTTAATATCTACACAGAAATTTATATTTTTCTGTCATATGCAGGTGCACTCCTAATATGACTTGGCAACTCCCTTGCAAAGCGTTAAATTGTTATTTCAGATTTCCCCAGGTTCTGAAATCTCGGAATTCCTCCAGGTATGCTCTGAGAGATTTCATCTGATGGCATAAGTGTTTAGCTCCGCATGCCTTATTCCAGCTTCTGGAAATGAAGGCGTTTTATCGATTTCAAATTTTATTGTTCCTCTAATGAACATTATTGATGTATAGTTATGGTATTCATTTTTTGGTTTTTCACTCCTTTGAAAACTTATATAGTTTAAGCTGTATTCTCAATAAGAGATTATAACTTTGAGGTGGATAATGTCGAACCTCCAATTTTCTGGGTGTAACCATTACTGCTTAAATTTGCGAAATTTAAATAGTTAATGTTTTGATACAATGATCTACTAACACAGTTTCATTCCTTTCTTTTTCATGAGATAACAGAACTACGATTTTGTCCTGTATTTTCTCCAGTATGCAAATATTTTCTCACTGAGCCTTTATGTATCAATTATAATGCATTTACTATTTGTTTCCTCACCAAACTATTTTGGGTCGAGGCTATGTTAAGCAAGAGTTCTGTCATTTGCTTTACTGTCAATGAAAAATGAAGATTTCTCTGTTATTTTACTGTTATGTGAATTTGAAGAATTCCTCCATATATTCTCTGTTAAGTTTTCTGTTAAAACAAAGTATGAAGAATCCTCGGTTTGTTTTACTGTTAAATGAATATGAAGATTCCTCTATATATTTCACTATTTGTTTTACTGTGTGGAATTTGTGTTAGTTTTCGGGTGTCCGGACCACCGAACTACTCTGTCCGAGTATAGATACCAGGGTTAACGATGAGTACCAGGTTGGGTCTCCTGCACCCAGTACCAACGGTTAACCCAACTTCATTTATGATACCATATCATTTCCAGTTGTGTTCCCCTTCTTGCACAGTAGAATATTTCTGCTTTGTTTATATTTCTTGATTAAGGTTTCTATTATATACATTCTATTAATTTAAAAGAGTATCTAAGGTAAAACGCATAATGCAGTTTAGAAAAACATCATAGTTTAGTATGTTTACTGTAAGTGTTTAATCTCCATACTCTTTTTATAACCTCCAGCCCATAGTAAAGATATGGTCTGCAAGATCAAACTGTAGAATTACCTGAGTAATTAACAACCTCTTGCCTTGATGTACAAAGTGTTATAATTCTCATAATCTCCCATCAAAAAAAAAAAAACTTACCAACAAACTATAATCCTTTATATTATTTAACAAGAAATTCCAATAAAGTATTAATTTAACACTGTCTATTTAAATAAAAACAGTTTTTTGCAGAGTAAAGATTATAACAGAGTCTTTCTTGGGTCTAAATATATTTTTCTGTACATAATAACTTAAAAAGAAACAACAAGTTCTTTTCTGTTTAAATATAATAACCAGTCAAACACTTATCTGGAAGAATCAAGTAAGGCTGTGGTGTCCTCCCAACCAATAAGAGAGGCAATCACGTCCTGCTCTTTCCCCGTGCATCCACTGAAAGGTATAGGTTGACAGTAGACTTTTCTTCTATGACCTCAAGACTCCAAGTCTAGTCAGTGCCATAAATTTCAGGAACATTTTCTGAGTGTTTTTCCACTGGTCTCCACCAGCTTAGGAAATTCTCTCTCTTCCTTTTTCTATGAACAGAACCCCTATTCCTCATTGGGATGAGTCTTTTATCCCTAGAGGAGTAGGCAATTGTTCAACTGTCCAACCACCTTTTCATTTCTTGGAAAACATTTACCACCCGTTTTTCACTTTTTCCTTCCATAACCAATTTTTATTGTTCATAATTAAAACAAGGAAAAATAACCTTTCTAGCAAAATAATAATTGTCTCAATCTTTTTTTTTTCTTAAACAATATTACAAATCTTTTAAACTAGTTAACAACTAGTTAGCAATAAATGTAGCTATCACAACTTCCCCCCTTGGAAGTAACACCATCCTCTATGTTTCAATATAGCTCTGAAAAGAACTCTAGGTAAGCCTCATGCACAAATTTTTCGTCCTCCCAAGTAGCCTCATCTGCGTCGAAGTGCTTCCACTGCACTTTAACCTAGGTGATGACTCGCTTCTAGAGCATAATTTCCCTTTGGTCAAGTATGTGTTGCAGCTCGACCAGAAACTCGCGATCTGGCTCTACCTGAAAACAACAAAGTTTATGTCAAAATCTCATAAATAGATCATTTTTCAAGTTAGGATTTTTTAATTCTATCCTACCTGAATATTTTTCCAATGAATTACGTGCTTAGAATTATGCACATAACGCTTCAATAGGGACACAAGAAACACATTATTTACTCGTATGTGACTGGGTAAAGTCAGTCGATAGGCCACAGATCCTACCCTTTCCAAAATTTGGAAGGGTCCACAGAACCTAGGAGCCAACTTGGCACAAGAGGTCCACCAAAAGGTACTCCTCTTGGGCTTGATCCTCACATACACATGGTATCCCACTTCGAATTCCCGATAAGACATTTTTTAATCTGCATTGATCTTCTGTCGGTCTTGTGTGTTAGTCATCAATAATGTTTACCTGTTTAGATGACTAAATGCTTGTCCAAGATTTCTATAAACAAAACTCATAGAAATCTTGTTAGTTCTAGAAACCTCACTGCCTTCATTATCCCTAAGACCAATTTTTCGCTATCCTACTACTGGGTCAGGGCATGCCCATCCTATCACTCCCCAAAGATCAAATCATGGACTGATGTCCCTCACCCTCACTATGTTTTCCATCTCTACCTATAACACTCTGTCTCTATTTGCATAAGCCCTCTATTTTCACACCTTGGTTTTCCAAGTAACCCAAACTTTTTCCTCTACTCACAAGTGCCTCAAGCAATGGTGATTCTGAATTCCCTTTCTAAGATCTTTAGGTAAATCAATTTTTTTTAAGTTGTCTAGGATGGCAATGCATAAAAGTGTGTCAAAACCCTGTCTTCACCTCCAAAACCTGATTCAAGCTTTCCAGTCAAAGACCTATTCCAAAGGACATCCCAATAAGTCATATATGTAGGTTTTAACCCTGAACAGAAATTATCTACACACGAATCTTATAACAGAAAATAAACAATAGCGAGAGCATAAAACATAAAACAGATAAACACAGAGATTTTCCCTTGGATCCCAAATTGGGACGACTAGCTTGATATTTCATTATATTCCTTTTAGTGTTACAACACATATATATACATGCCGAAGCACCCCAATCCATTAACCCTGGATTAGAACATAACCGTAGTTCCCTTGACCGGATCTAAAAAATACCAGGGGCTGAAAACCATCGTACCCCAAAACCATGTGCAAACTCATGCACAAAACATGGGTGGGTCAGCCTATGAGTGGGACCGCACACCAAAAAAATTATTGCTAGGACGCTACCCCAGACCCCAACAGGGGGGGCTGCCGCCCCCCTTGTGACCCCCCTGTTGCGCCTGGCGCAACGTACAACGCGTGGGGCTAGTCGTGGAAAGAATATAACACATACCCAACATTCTCCCACTTGTTGTTTTCTTTACATAAGAGAGCTTAGTCATTGGGCCAATTCTTCAACACCCATTGTTTCTCTACACCAAGAGAACTTTTGAGTGCTCAGAGACTTCGTCAATGCATCTGCAACATTCTTCAAAGTGTCCACCTTTACCAGCAACACCCTTTTAGCCTCAACCATATCTCTAACAAAGTGATATTGAACATCAATGTGCTTTGTCTTTGAATGATAAGCAGGGTTCTTAGTCAAGAAAATTGCACTTTGGCTATCACAGTCTATCCTTATAGCTCGTTGTACCCACCCCATACTTGAACACAATCTCTGCAACCAAACTGATTCCTTGCTTTCATGAGTGGCTGCTATGTATTCTGCCTCTGTAGTTGAAAGAGCCACTACAGACTGTCTTTTACTCATCCAACTGACTGCACCTCCAAATAGGCTAAACACATACCCACTTGTAGATCTTCTTTGGTCCAGATCTGCAACCCAGTCTACATCAACAAAACCACGAATGTCCAATATTATTTGCAATCCTGTTCTTCCTTGGTAGCACAAGCCATAATCACTAGTGCCACGTAAATATCTGAAAACCCGCTTCACTATTGTCCAATGCTCCTTCCCTGGGTTTGACATAAACCTGCTCAATACTCCCACTGCATGTGCAATGTATGGTCTAGTACAAACTATTGCATACATCAGGCTACCCACTGCACTTGCATATGGAACACGGGACATATCCTCCTCTTCTTCTTGTGTCTTGGGACACTGTTCAGCATACAACTTTACACCTACAGATTGTCCTTCCTCGGCAGATGGTGGAGCTATTGGTGATGGATATAGGCATGGTTCATGGGTGATGGATAAAGGCATAGTGGAAGTGAAATCAGAAAAAGGTAGTGGGTGTGGGCGGTGATACACCCCCACCGGTTGTACGGTAGTGGGAATCACCCTAGGGCGAGGGATCACCCTCGGGGGGGAATTGGAATGTCAAGGGTGGATGATTGAAACAATGAGAAGGGTGGATGAATAAATGGTAGGGGTGGGAATTGGGAAGAGTTTGGGGAGGTGGTTATAGGCATGGGAGAATTTATGATGGAGAAAGGTGGTTGGTGTGGGTGACAATAAATCCCCACTGGTTGTACAATAGGAGGAAGCACCCTCGGGGAGGAAATTGGGATGCTAATGACTGGAGCAGTGTTCAAACTTCTATAGTTTTTTTCACCAACATGCTCATAAAATAATTGAAGTCAACAAGCTGGAACGTTGTGAGATGTGCGTCCCTCGACTGTAACTATAAAAAATTTCATATAGTTATGAAAATGCATCGAAAATGATAATATATCGTATTTCACATAAAAAAATGCATGCTATCAAATTTCCATACCATTTTTCTGTATAATAGAATGTTACACTAATTTAGGTATGTGGCCTACACTTCTTTGGTGTTGAGAAGATAACTCCAGTTGCTCATCCATGTTTCTTTTTTTTGAACGAACTCGTCCAACCTTTTCAAAATGTGGTTTATCTTTCCCTGATTTTGACTTGCGCCTACATTGCCTTTTCTTTTTGACTGGGCTCAAGAAACTATGTTTTCTTTTAGTAGTGATCTTTGATGGAGTTATAGTATTGAAAAAAATTCTATTGTATTCTTGACATGCTTTGTCTACCAAACTGTTCAATGCATTTGCTTGCTCCAAATTTATAGGTATTATGGATCTCAATTTCTCATGAGTTGATGAGTTAACACGTTTCATCTCATCATCTTCAAATAATGCACTATCTGGTCATACATTGGTTGATTGAACATTATCGATTCTTGTTTCATTATAATAATTTATATTTGGAGGAGAATCAAAGCATGGCGGAAGCTTCGTTTAGATTTCTAGGCCTAATATAGGTGTTTCATTCAAATAAAATAAAATTGTAGGCCTTTCTGTAGTAGGATTAGTGATATTAGGCAGTACATTTTCACCCAAAGTAATGTTACTCACCAACATCTCAACTTTCAGTACATGTTTACAAACATTTCCATTCAAGGCCCAATTTCAAATACAGAAGTGTAGATTGGTACCTTTATATATGACATTGTACCAAATATCACGTGTATCCTTATTTTGGCTACGAACCCAATAACCATTGTTACTCTTTTCATCAAGCACGCAGTCTTCATTTGGGATTTGGCTAGCTCTACACTTGGATGAATTCAATTGTTCCTCAATTTTTCTAGGCCGTACAAAACCAACATCTTTTAAACGTTGCATATGATTGTAATATAATACAACCTTTGTCAACAACACATATATTAACCAATCGACACGTCTATGACATGCATTATTATTTTTGCTTAGGTACCTTTCCTTGATATGCTGATGATAAGATTTAATGGCATTATTTGTATCCTGATTGGAATGTGGAAAATTTCTGTATGCTTTTGGCCACATATCTGTAGAAAGAAATTTATTAGCTATGAATTAATAATACATATGACATGAAAAATAGAGTCATTAAAGCCACTTACAAGAAACTTACATATTTTTTTGTTGGCTAACCAAGTTGTTTTAAAATATTCCAAAAACCTTGGTTGGTCCCTGAATCTTTCAAAGAACCTTTCAACTGTCTTTTTAACAGATTCATCATCTTCACATGTGTGCATGATTTCTCCTAAATAATGAAAAATGTGGATTTGGTTTTCCCTTCCTTGGACTTTATTTCTAACATTCTTCAACCATGCACGACGAACATGCCACACACATAATAATATTTTACCCTTGATTGAAGACCTGGAATAACACAATTTATTAGAGGGAATTTACATTAACAATATTTTTATGTCTCTTATAAAAGAAACACATCACCTTAACGCTTCAATTTCAGTAGTAGCATCATCTGTGATGAAGGCTTGAACATGCCAATCTGGTCACTCTTTCTTCCTAATGGAAAAGAGAGTTGACATCCATCTAGAAAGCTCAGCTATAGTATTGCATGATGATATCGCCCAAGCTACTGGAACCCCATTGTGATGTTCTTCGAAAACCATTAAGGTGTACAGTTGATACTACATTACAAACAATGTACATAATTATATTTATATAAGTTACATGCACTAAAATGAGGTTGAATAAATGAATCAAATTTAGGATAAATTTGTACTCACCCCATACTTATTTGTACTAAATGTTGAATCCATTGAGATTATATTATTGTGAGAATATTTTAGCATCATTGAGCGCATCCACTTTGTTTGTATGCCTATAATAAAAGGGATGTTTTCAACAAGATCTTGTTTCTAGTAGAAGAAAAAGCTCTCAGGGTGTTCCTTATACCAACATTCTACACTGTTTGGATCACTTTGATCTTTAACATACTCTAGCCTTATAGTATCATTGTAAATGTTTATTATATCTTGTCTTGTCATATATGTATCTCGAGATGTCCCTGTGTATAACTCACCAAATCCATCCTTCACATCAGAGATGAACTTGTCCCATATCATTGTAACATTAAAACCTCTTTGGATTAAATGTTGGACAATAGATCGCATATCCCTTGTTAAATGTGGTGCATAATTGAATCTCATAGGCCTGCCGATTGCATCTTTTCCATGACAAACAACATTGGATTTATCAATATGCCTACATGCAG
This sequence comes from Pinus albicaulis, assembly GCA_034641835.2. NCBI lineage: Eukaryota > Viridiplantae > Streptophyta > Pinopsida > Pinales > Pinaceae > Pinus > Pinus albicaulis. The sequence goes on along the minus strand of JAXQQM020077456.1, from coordinate 205,319 downwards.
TATATATTATTACAACATTGTCTGGTCTAAGTTGAAGTCGTCGTACAATGAAGTGACATTGGCAACCAACTTTAATACTTTCTTGTTGATTGCATTTTTTATATATATGAGGATGCACTCATAATTTGGTTTTTGCACTCCGGACCATATGCACACCAATACCTGCATATAAATGTTTTACAACAAATTAGATATAACATATATGCATACTGTAAAAAATTATACGTATATTGATAAATATATAAAGACTCACATAGCGTACTCCAGATATGTTGAACAATATGTTTGTTTGATATCCTCTACTTTTTTCCTTCGATGAGTACAAAAATGAAATTGAGTGGGTGCAGATTCACTTGACTCCTCTCCTCTTATAAAATCATCAAGTCGACAATATGGAATAACTGCAACCTGGTCCCCATCAATATTTTTCCATGTTAAGTCTTCTGCTGAAAATTCAATCATATCCTCTGGGTCTTCAACTTCCAACCCATTAATCCTCTCCCACTTACACATTCTTCAAATATCTGTACACATTCCATTGAAAACGATTTGTTTTGAGTAAATATTATGATCTTGATTAATGCATATCACTAAGCATGGAAATCACATTTTTAGGTAAATATTTTATGCTTTTCAGATAAACCACTAAGGAAAATGTAATAATTCGGTCATTAATAAACTTAGATATTTCTCACAAATTTAGACAAACCATGTATGACATATGATGTCTTTGTGGAGGTGGTGTCGCCAACCTAGTGTCATGGGGTGACTTGTGATGAGTGGTTGAGGGAAAAGGTGATTTTTATGCCTCCCTTCACATAACCTACATGGAAACCTAACTTTACCCTTTTCCCCAGGAACTTTAGAATCACTAATAAATAGATAAACTATAAGTTGATGAGAATATTTAGACCACACTTCTAAAAACTCTATGTATACTAGAACAATCCTTAAGAAGGTGAGCACCCTTACGAAGATTTCAAAGGTATTTGGGGTTGTGTTGCATGTTGGAGGGTTCCTCAACATTACTAACACTCACGACCATGGTTGGTTTGTTAGACCCTTTTTTAGAGGTACAATGCTACTCATGGTGATTTCCTTGGAACAATAGGCAAAATATTCTAGAAATAGGGTTTGCCTAACTACGACGCCTCCGCCATTCATGGAGATGGTCCGAGATATGGACGGTGGGTGTTTTCCTAAAGTGGGTCAGTAATTCCATTCCAGAATCGCGACGGATGGGTAACTGAAAATAGGTCATGAATGCAGTAGCGAGGGCACTAAAGGTTCCATGTGTAGCAGATGGCTGCTCCACATACCATTTCGCGACTATTCCAATTAGGGTGCGTTGAAATAGTCTTAGTCGAATAGTATCGTCAATGATGTTGTTCAACGAATACCATAGGTGGAAAGTCCGAAGGGAGCTTCGTGGGCATGGGAGTCCATGTAGGGTTGTGTGCAATGGGATCATTTGTCAACTTAGTTAAATCTGGTAAATTTAACGAAGCTAATAAAGGTGACTGAGAGTTTGTAGCCATTGCCCCTTGTGAAAACACAATGTTCTGGTTAGGTATAGGGTTTGTCTGTGACGTGCCCTACTGTGAGTTCACCTGACTTCCTAATGCAGGGGCATTAGCTTCGGAAAATACCTTGTATTTTATTAAACATAGGGGGTCTTGTGTTTTTGAGAGAATATTGATTTTTATGCAATTATTAATGGGTTTTGAGTGATTAAATGAGATTTTAATTAATGTGAGGATTTTGTAATGTTCCTGGATGATTGGAGAACATGAGAGAAATCAGACAGTTTAGATTTGAGATATTTAGGAATTGATTTTAAATCCTAAGTTAGATTCAGTTTCAAGATTTTAGGGATAGAATTTAGATTTTAGGAGTTTGCAGATTTTAAGGATTTTGTTGAGTCATTGAAGGGATTTGAACCTAAATTGGTTCATCATAATTTGTATAAATGTAATAAGCCTAAAAAGCAGATAGATCAGAGAGAGGTAGGAGACGCGAATTAGAAGAGGACAAACAGAGTTTTGTTTGTCAAGCCTCTGGGCAATTGTAAAACAGGGCCAATGATTTGAAAATCAGGCCAGAAACAAAGATTTTTGTAAGTAATTTCATTTGTTTATATGAAAGTATCCTTTTAGAATTATATGTGTGATTGATTGAGTGATTATATGTTTAAATTATATAATTGGAGTTGAAGTGAAATTTAGAATTTGGCATATGGCAATATTATTTTGGAAAACCATAAAATGTCATGGGAGTTTCTGGTTGAAACCACAAAGGGGAATTGTGAAGTCGAATAGTGGCGCAGTGAATTTGTGAGTGCAGAGCTAAAATACGCATGAGGAATAGTAATTGTGCATCGGAATCATGAGTTTCAAAGGCGTAGAGTGGTATGAAGTCAAGTGGAACTTCATAAGGCATGAAACCGTTAATGGGTCGAATGTGAAATGAATTGAGGACACAAAGGTTTATTTAAACTCTGTGTGAATTGCAGAAGAAAATGCATAAGGAGTCGTGGAATTCGTAATCGAATTCTTGCAGGGTTTCAATTTGGAATGAAACCTGGATCATGTTCATCAACCGATTAAGGGAAGCGAAAGTATGCAGTAACTGGGTTTGTTAAAACACAAAGTGTTGCAGCCTCGATGGAATAGCAATGTTCGTTGAATCATTCATATTCAGAATATAATGAAATCAATGGACTCGAGTATGCAGAGATGTGTAGTGGAAGGTTTGAAGCGAAGTTAAATTCGAGAGCAGAGGAGCATAAGTGCATAAAAACTCAAGTGAACGAAGGTCGATTGAAGGTAAAGGGAATGAAGCCGCAGGATAGGCATATAAGACTGTGAAGAAAGTTTAAGAGGGTACCATGAAGATGAAGAGCAGAATCGGCAACTGAACAGTGAGGGCGGTTTTGACAATAAAAAATTGGCGGTATCGCGTGGCCTTTCGAATGGTAAGTGGATTATGAATTTAGAACGCAATATCACTCCTTGATGGACGCATGGAAAAAGTGGTATCGATAAAACCATTTTTATCGCGTAAATTTTGAAGATTAAGTCTCGTGCATTTTCATAACGTGATATTCGTTGATCACTGAAGTTATGGAGTGCGATGAATGCCCATTGTTGGATGGAAGGATATGTTATGTTGTGTGGGCCCGAATGTTATTTTATGTTGGCGTTGGTTTTTAACCAAAGTCTGAATTTTTGTATGGTTGAATATTAAATATGTGGTGGCATTTTAATTTAATGCCGTGAAGTTTGATAGATATTGTAATGTATGATTCTATATGTGTTGGTGTTGATTAGCCAAGGTCAAGTTTGGGTAAGTTTTAAAAGACAAAGGGCGCATATATATTGGAGTTGAAACCTTGAGTTTCGACCAAAGTCAAAGGATTAGTGTGAGATGAAATGTTCCATGAACATTTCAATAAAGACCATGCATATACTTGAGTTGATCGAATATAAATTCGAATTGCTATATGGTGAAAAGTGAGTGGGCCATCATATTGAATTTTAGGTTGAAGTAAAACCTTTGCATAAATGAATGTTAAATGAAAAGTCATATATATGATGGTTGAGAGAATTATTTGGATTGAAGTTTAAGTTTGAATTAGCTTCCGCTTATAGATGAAATCTGGGTTGTGGTTTTATAACCATGTATTAAAATTTGAAGAAATATTCCTTGAAGATTTAATTTATAAGCTTCCGCAAAAGTTGTGAAATTGCCTAGATCTTGAGAATTTTGTGATAATCATTTTGGTTGAAACATGAATAATGCATTTTTAAAAAAAGTGCTTATGGTGAGAATGTGGGTAAGCAGGGTGATCCTGCTATCACTTCCCGAATGGGTAGCACTCCTATGTCCCCTAAGGATTGTGGGAGGAGTGGTATGCGGTGACCCTGTGGGGGTGTTCATCGGTGTGGCGTTGGGTGACCGACGAGGGTTCCCAACTAATGATGCCCCAATAAAGTATGAACCAATAAGGGTGGTAGTGCTCCGTCTTTGATACCTAAATGGTGAAAAACTTGGAACCCCTCCCGGTAATGGGGGGAGGTCCAAAAGGCGTCTAGATCGATGAGGTCCCCTTGGATCCGTTCTGGCATCATCTAGGTATGTTTTTGGAAAATTTTGAGAGGATAGAGATTAAAATCAAAGAAAAAATCTGATCATATACATAAAACAAAGCGAAAATAAAAGATAAATTTTCCCTTTAGATTAATCCTATGTGACTAGTCAATAAAAAAATATGGTTTTTTGTTGTTTTTTCGTATGATACTCAAAAATTTATGTGACCTTAGATCTAGGTTAGAGTCTTAAATCACTTACACTACGAAACCAATAATATCAACCATAAACTACTTTGCATAGAGGAAAATATAAAGCAATAAATCACATATGCACAATATACACAGTTTTAAACAAATTTGTACAATAATGTACAATCCCCAATCTTCGTTATATTAAACCAATTCTGAATAATATAACAGTCTATGGTATACAACATACAATGACAACTTTTTTGTATCTTCTTTGTCGTATCTTTTCTTGTCAGTCTGTCGCACCCACACTGCTGACTAGTAGTGCCTTAGTCCATCAAGGCCACTACACATCGATACTCCAGGAGGGTTGCCACCTAACACTGATGCACATCCTTCTGTAGAGTGCACTTGGGTTGATCCAATCTTCTCTCTAGGTTGGCCAACACCCGAGCTCCAATCTGCCATGTTAGAAATAAATGTTTTCCATCAAAGTATTGCTTCTTCGGCACCTTCCTTCACCCAACCTTTAGCTTTTGTTCTTCCTTCAAGATAGCTTGTCTAGGGCTACTTTGGGTAGCCAACACGCTGCCCTCCAATAATCTTATGGCTCCCAACTTCGTCACTGCTGAATCGGCTCTTAATATGACACTTCCTCACCTTGGAATGTCATATACATCGCATCAACAAGTTGATCAATAAATCTGATCCATCACTGGTCAATACTTGACCCCATACAACTTCAAGACTATTGTTGTCACTCCCACTCTCCCTATCCCTTTCTCTCTCTCACTCTCACTCCCTGTTTCTCTCTCTCCCTCTCTCCCTCCCTTTCCTCGTCTCTTTCTCCCTCTTCCCTCTCTCCCTATCCCTTTCTCTCTCTCATATACATCACATCAACAAGTTGATCAATAAATCTGATCCATCACTGGTCAATACTTGACCCCATACAACTTCAAGACTATTGTTGTCACTCCCACTCTCCCTATCCCTTTCTCTCTCTCACTCTCACTCCCTGTTTCTCTCTCTCCCTCTCTCCCTCCCTTTCCTCGTCTCTTTCTCCCTCTTCCCTCTCTCCCTATCCCTTTCTCTCTCTCATATACATCACATCAACAAGTTGATCAATAAATCTGATCCATCACTGGTCAATACTTGACCCCATACAACTTCAAGACTATTGTTGTCACTCCCACTCTCCCTATCCCTTTCTCTCTCTCACTCTCACTCCCTGTTTCTCTCTCTCCCTCTCTCCCTCCCTTTCCTCGTCTCTTTCTCCCTCTTCCCTCTCTCCCTATCCCTTTCTCTCTCTCACTCTCACTCCCTGTTTCTCTCTCTCCCTCTCTCCCTCCCTTTCCTCGTCTCTTTCTCCCTCTTCCCATATCTCTCTCCCTTTCATGAAGCCCTCACTTTTTTTTATGCACAAAGGAACAGAAAATCATTTTTTTTAAAATAATGCATGCATGTCATTATTTAAATAACATGTGCACATTCCTACATTCCTAGGACATGTGAGAAACTCGTAAAAAAGGAATGCGCTCACATTTATGAGAACAAACATGCATTCTCGAAATTTGTATGCTTTGTACACTCTTGTTGCATCAAAATTTGGTAGCATCTTCATGCAAGCACAAGAACATTACAAAAATATATTGGATATGAGTTCATCATGTCATTTAATTAAAAACACGCTACAAAATTAAATGAATAAAATATTTGATTGTAAAATAAGTTATGGTTTTTTAGGGCATGTGGTATTGATAAATCATCCTATTGGCTCATGATACTAGAACAAGTCCTATTTATAGGTTAAGAATATTTACATAATATAAATATTTAATAAAGTAATTTAAAACATAATTATAATTGATTTAGTTGATTGTTTATGATACTTTTAATTTTTGTAATGTAAGGTATATCACTAGATAAGCATTTTGATATCTATCATAGATTGATGCTTATTGGAATTTATAAACCATTTAAATTATATAGGTACAATAATCTATAATGTGAGATCAAAATTAAAAATATATAAAACCATTATTTTAATTATAATTTGGTTCTAATTTTTATTAATAGTAATAAATAAATTGAACTAATTAGTATATTATTTTTTATTATATGACATTGTTTTATTGAAAATATATTTATTTAATAATATTAGTAATGTATGAATATTTTGTTTATTATAAAAAAAATACAAAGAATATATAAAAGTGACACTAGTGGTATAAAATTCAATTGAGTGAGTAATAATTCAATATTTAATATTGGCTAATTAATAATAAAATTAAATTATCATATTGTATTTTTCTCTTAATTAATATATTATCCATAAAAAATAATTCATTTTTTATTATTTTTGAAATAAAAGATATACAAATTCATGATATATGTAATAAAAATATAAAGTGTTTATTTTTAAATATATTAAAAAGTGATGATAATTTTTTTTAATATATATTTAAAAAGAATTATTTAAAATAATAAAATTTATATTATAATATTATAATATACACTTTATAAATATAAGACTAATCTATTATGTTCATTGAAAAAAAAGAAAAAAGTAACATTATATCACACACACATATATGTGTGTGAAATTCAATTAATCAATTGCTCATAATGCAAGAATAGAAACCTTAAATATGTTTTTATGGCAGCAATGATCTTAAATTAAAAGAAACAAACATAATCACATACATGGACGACTTTTTTATTAACTCAAAACAAATACTAATAATAGTTTTTGCCATTACCAATGAGGAAATTTTTTCATTCAATGAAGGAACGAGAGCAATATATTTGCCCTCTCACATTCTGCCGGGAGTCTCTAAAGGCCTTTGTTTTTTTTCCTGAACTTTAAATGAGCATGGCCGAAATTTCATTGAATGAGATTTGAAACTTGGAAATCACCAATTTTTATTACTTCAAACACTTAGACAAAAGTTCTTAGTGCTAAATCCGTTGTAATTTACTTTCTGCGTGAGATGATTTACATGTCAAGGATTTAATAATTTCTGTGAATAAAACAATTCACGCCCTTATTCTTGCTAATGAATTTGCGATAATCAAAGCAACTGTTAAACTTAGCATAGTCACACCCATGCTTGTTGCGACCTTTATTTCCTTTTTTTAACAATTATTTATGAATTTGTGCAGATTTATTACCTGGTGGGTTTCACAAATACTAATATCTGACTGATTCATTATATGTTCTACTGGATATGCATCTATTTGACATAGATTATGTATTGATATGCTTGCTACAAGTATTATAATAGCAGAATTTTTCAATGAATCTAATGAAAGAATGAGAGCAATCTATTAGCAACCGGCATTCTGCCGGGAGTCTCTAAAGGCCTTTGTTTTTTTTTCTGCAAGTTGAAGACAATAATTTTGAGCATTCTATTGTCAAAATCTGCATCGCCTAATTATTATTTAATATTAATTTCCCAGCATCATAGCGGTGGCTTGTGGGTTGGTTTCAGAACTATCAACTCGTTTTAGCTGATACCTCTCGTCAACCTCAAAGGCAACTTCAGATCTTGCATGGTGATGCCATATTGTGTTTATGTATCAAGAGATAATCTTCCGAGTCTTGGGTTGTTCACTGCACACGTCCGGCTTGCTAGGAAATCTACATCATTATTTGAACGATTCGATTGAAGTTTCACCATTTTAGGCATTTTTTTGTGGATTTGGGTGCTTTGCTTTGCGCCGTGATTCAACTTTTTATTGATTCTCTCCAATTTCGTAACCTGTAACGACAATGGAAATGGCGATGAAGGCCTCCACATTTGTAGTGGCAACTGCATACATTGTGGTTCTGATGTTCGCTCTCCTTGGCATCGCAAATGCTGCTGAAGCACCCACTCCAAGCCTCGTTGTCGGCGCGAGTTCCATGGACAACAGAAAGAGAGAGCATAAAACTAGAAATGTATACATAATTTGATAAAACCACAGAAGAAATAAAAAATATACTAACCAGCCATCCTGAGCAGAATCTGCAGCTTCATCATTGAAAGATGTTGAACCAGGTGGGATAAAGTCATATCGCTGAACCATATTTCATTTCAAAATTTTAGTGCCCAACTCTACCTCAAACTTTTGGGCGCGATATAGAATTTGAAAGGAGAAGGCATTCAATTCGTACCTTGAGCCCTGTCTTGTCTGCCAGTTGGGTTCACACTCCAGAGTCAGAGCTGCAATTGGGGAGGCGAGCCTATGCAGTTTTCGAGGTCTGTACAATTTAATAGTTGCAAGTGGGGACATGTATTGATCATTAATGGCATGAGCATGGATATGGCATGGTTAGTGGTACTCTTAAAAGCATTAATAGATCAATAAATTGGAAAATATTGGCTGCCGGAAAATAAGGCTTTCCTTGTTCAATTCTTCTTCTCGTGGTCCATATGAATACCTTGAACCAACAGCCCCATCTCGCCCAGTACCAGCTGTATACCAAACAACAAACAATCCAGCAGCAGTAGCTCCAGAGCCATGTTTTCAGGTGCAATTAGAGAAGAGAGAGGCTGACAACCGGTATAAATAAAACAAATCAGAAAATAATTATGTTGGTCCATTTAAGTGATTAAGCTTCATAACAAATCCCAAATCATGGTGTTGGTTTCATATCAAGCACACACAAATATTAAAAAAAAAATAGATAAACAAACTATAAACAAAACTAAAAGAAAAAATAGGCGGTAAATATAAATTATTTTAAATAACCTAAATACTTTTCAAATTTACTAATGAAAAAAAAAAAAAAAAAAAACTAAATGACAGAGAAATAAAATTAAAATTTAAGAGGATATATTATAACCATATATTATTTAAAATGTGAATTTAATTTGTTTAAAATGAGGTAAATTTATTGAGCTTAAATTTTACAACCCAACCAATATAATTTTATATGAAGTAACTAGAAGTAAAATAAATGTGTTTCAAATATGTTTTTATGGTTAAAACTTTTGAAGTGGATATTTTTTATTTTTTTAGGCATATGGTTTTTGGTCTAAATCCAACAACTCACAAGTTTAAGTTATATACTTTATATAACTTACTTAGAGTGCTCTGCATACAACCACATTAGAGCTCAATTTCATAATCTTTGTTGCAATACTGACCTTCCTAGCCTTTTATGATGTCAAAATTATAGTGAGCTCGGGAGGCTTCTCTCCAAGCTTTTTGAGCATAGGAATAAAATCTTAAATCAAGTCCGTGGGGTCTTGGTTAGACGGTGATGAGGCGGGCTGTTATAGCACTCATCACAGGTTTAATTCCCTTCCCCGATCGGGGTGATGTATCTGGACATGTTGATGAAAATAGAGTTGGAAAAAAAAAAAAAGTGAAAAAATGAAAGGGACTACCAAGCTTACAAAAAAAAAAAAATCTTAAATCAAATTAAATAACTCTTTTCTTTAGGTCCGATAGACCAAAGATTGATCTCAGTGGACGTTAACCATCATCATCATCATCATCATTATCATAGTCTATATAATATTGATAAATACAATTTAAACAGTAAAAAATTATACATTGTATTTTGCACTTAAAAAAAATTATACTTAAAATCTCATATTAAATCCTTACTCAGATTAAAATTCCTTCCTTACTTAGATGAATTTGATCAATTATAACAATGGATAACAGAATCATTTGTACCTGCAAAAAAGAGGAAAGCAGATGTTGAGATTGTGTGTGATGTTCTTCCCCAAGTCACCTCCATGAATTATAAAGAAATCAAAGACAACCTTAGAGGGATAGAGAATCATTCTATAATGAAGTTGGCGATGAAGCCATAAATGTCGAAAAACAAAAAAACAAAACCAATCTGAGCCCATTTCAAAGATGAAAAACCTGAATCGGGTAAAAGCCCATATCAACACAGCTACCTACCAAAGAAAATTAAAGCAATAAGGCAGGTTCACAGTGAGCTTTACCTTGAAATTTACCCTTATTTTTATTGAAAGCTCAAGGATTCTTCTCCCGCATATAAACTCTTCAAGAACATGATATTAGAAAAACCAATCCAATTCGATTTGGGAGCTATGTGATACTAGAAAAACCAATCCAATTCGATTTGGGAGCTATTATCAACACAAAGGACATTTCATTACTTCAATATTTATTAGTAAATAACTATCTAGATATGTATATAGATTTATATTAAAGAAACCAAATGTATTTTACTTGCTTGTGCATTCCAGTGATCACACTTCATTTAAAAAAATCCCAAATCAGGGAACTCGTTTCCATCTGTCCGTTTGGTATCTAAATTTCAACCAAGAAAGTCAAATACAAAAGTAAACTAACACAAAAATATAAAATATAAAAAACAAATAACTAATATAAAATAAAAATAGCACATAACTAAGAGAAATTACAAATGGAAAATATTTCCATGATACAATGTTCTTGATTTTTTTTAAATCTCAAACAAGAGTTAAATAAGACAAATGCCGACCAAGGAAAATCATATGGATGGAGGTTTGTCCACACCCACCTCATCAATCTGAAGCTAGATATGGTTTATTGATGGATTAGGGTTTCGCGGAGGAATGACAAGGTTAACGGCCGCAACAAATCCATTGCGCATCCTCTTGCTAACGGCCAGAGCGCCCCTGTAACCACCATTCGCACCGTGTCGGTACTGACGCTGACAGGCTGCAATAAATCACAGACGGTCAGGATTCCGTGCTAGCAATGGATGATGAAATCATCAATTATTCACCGGACCCGCTCGAAGGTATCGAGATCTGGGGTTCCCCTCACTACCCCGTGCCACCTAGCGCCCTGCTAGCCCTCAACACTCCTGAGGCGGCCTCTGGTGGCCCCTGTTTCCCTCTACCCCTTACCCATCCTCTTCTTGGCCCCCTTCTCGCTGACCTTCCCCTGTTTTCCGACTCCCCTCATTTCTCTCTTGCTGACATGTCGACAATCCCCCTAGCTCCTCGCTGACAATGGAATCTGTTGTATTCTCTCCGGATTCCTTACATTTTCTCACCACCTGCCTCCAAGGCACTGCCATTTCACCCCCTCGTGTCCTCCTAGCGAACGACCTCATAAAGGTATTGAAGCACCCACGCAAGGTCCCTCTAACACTGCTCCGCCAAGATCTGGCCTCTCTACTCCTCTGATTGTCTCTCTGGCGGATGATCCAAACCTCACTGCTACTGACCATGAGACCGAACCCCCTAACTGAAGTAAAGGGACCCAGCTCGACGCACTGAGGGAATCGACACTTGAAGTGCATTAAAAAGGGTAACATGCATTTTGATCTCAACCTTGGAGAAGGGCTTCTTCTGGGAGAAGTAATGGATATGGCGGATCAAGTCCTGGTTGGCCATGTTCGGGGATGAAGATACAACCTCAACCATTTATGCTTCTGGATGAACGAGATCTGGGGACCTATCATGGAGGAGTTGTCGTGGGTTGTCATACTCCCTCGAGGATGGTTTGCTCTACGCTTTCATCGATCTAAACAGGTCGCATGGGTGCTCTTGAAGCTATGGCACATTGAACAAGCCCCAGTCATTTTCAAAAGATGGAGCCCCCTTTTTGACCCAGAGAGAGAAAAACTTGGCGCTAGGCCGATATGGGATAGGCTTCTGGGGCTCCCGCTTCACTTCTGGTCTAAAGACATCATGAGGCACGTTGGAAACTCACTTAGCACTTATCTGGACCATGAAAAATCTTACTTAACCTCAGGCATTATGACGATGGCCAGAATCTTGGTGCACCTAGACATTCGTGAAGGATTGGAAGAGGCCATCAATCTGCGATGGAAGCAATTTGTACGCATTCAGACTCTGGATTACAAAGGTGTACCCTATCGATTTCGGAGATGTCATGAGGTTGGACACATATATAAGGATTTCCCTCTCCTCAAAGGTCCATCTGATGTTGGCAAACCGGATCATGTGCAAGCACCAGAGAATGCCTCAGTGGACCGACGCAAAGGCAAGAAGGCTGCTCAGGGATCCAAGCCTGCCTCTGCACCTCTTGGACCTCCCTCCCCTTGGATGACAAGGGCTTGGGAAGAAGCGATTAAACTTGCATCGATTAATCCTCCTTCCTCTCTCCCTGTTTCACATTTTATCACATATGCATATGTTTCTTCAATTTCACAGTGCACTTCATTCCCCTTATCGGCCACTCAGCCCGTCCCGTCTGTCACCTGCCCTACCTCCCCCCCCCTTCCCTCCATTGCTGACCTCGCCCCCACTATTCCTGGTTCACCTCCTACCCTACCCCTCTCTGAATCCTCTTTGGACCCTTGGTGCTCACATTCCTACCTCATCCGATCTCTCACACATCCACATCCCCTCACCTTTGGGACTGGCGGCCTAGGGCTTTTGGACCCTTCTTGACCTAGAACTAGGAGGGGACGTCATTCGAATATTTCCAAGGCTATCATTTAGGTTGGGTTGGATGTTGTGGATGGCAAGAAAAACACTCTTGAAGGGGTCCTTAGAGCACAGATGACCCAACCACTGGTTACCTCATGAAAATCATATCTTTCAATTGTTGTGGGTTGGCCAACCCTGCAAAAAAACTGGCCCTGCGAATATTATTGACTGGCACACCTCTTGACATCAACTTTATTTAGGAAACTCTTGACTCCTTTAATCATGTGATTTCAACCCTCCAATCCATTTGCACAGGTTGGAACTTTCAGACATTGGAAGCTCATGGCTGCTCTGGGGGAATTTTCATTGGAACTAACTCTAGATCCATTAGGGTTCTAAATCAATGTTGCGGGGATGGTTTTCTGGGTGTGGATGTCTTCTCCTCCGATCTCAGATCTGAATATCGACTCATCAACATTTATGGACCCTGCAATTCCCGCCTTCCTTTCTAGCGCCATCTCCTCAATACCTCCCTCCTTTATGCCCACAACCTTATCCTCGGTGGGGACCTTAACTTCTCCCTAGGCCTTGCTGAATCATGGGGTCCCCATGCACAAGTTGACACTCTGGCTGCCGATTTTTCCCAACTCTTTAAGACCCACCATCTAGTCGACATCCCTATGCCTCGGCTCCACCCCACCTAGAGCAATCACAGGGTTAGAGAAGCCTCTGTTGCACACATACTGGACCGTTTTCTCATCCATGAATCATTAATAAACTTTGGATTATTATATCGTCAATGGGTGGGATCTGGGGCTATATCTGATCATCTCCCTATATATATGGAACTTTTCCCTGGCCATGGGAAGCCTTGTAGTCCATTTAAATTCAATGCCACTTGGCTCGCCCACTCGGAGTACATTGAGCTTGTCTCCAGATATTGGACCTCCCACCCCACTGATCGTGGTTCCTCACCCTCAGCTTCCTTTGCAGCCAAGATAACTGTTGTCAAGAATCTGACCAAGACATGGGTTCGGGACAGAAGGAAAAAAGTTGAGGAATCTATCTGCAGAATTGAATCTGAAATTGCTGGGATTGATGCTGCCTTGAGGGATGGGCCGACCACTATAGCTTCCAGGACACAGCTTACTCAGCTTACAACAGAAAGAAATCGGATACTCAAGGATCAAGAGGAAACTTGGCGCCTCTGGAGCAAAGCTATCTGGTTAAAATCTGGTGATGAAAACTCCATATTTTTCCATCATTTCTCAAATGGGCGTAAAGCCATAAATACCATATGGTCTCTGAAGGACGAAAATGGTAACCAGGCCCAAAATTTCCATTAGTTGGCTCACATGGGGGTGGAGAATTTTTGTAACCTCTACAGGGCCCTTGCCAACGCTAATCAGGCTAAAATCATAAGAGTGGCAAGATTATTTTCCAAATTTGTGGATCTGGACGACGAAGATTAGCTGACCCAACCTGTCACCATTCAAGAACTCCATGACACCCTGAAATGGTTTGAGAAAGACAAGAGCCCTGGTCCACCTGATGGTTGGCCCATTGAATTCTATTTGGACTTTTTTGACATTATGGGACAGGACATCCTTAATCTGGTCGAAGAGTGTCGCACGACTGGAAGATTATATGATGCCTTCAACTCCACCTTTATCGCCTTCATACCCAAATCTGCTGATCCCAGCTTTTTTCTAATTATCGACCTATCTCCCTCTGCAACTGCATATACAAAATCATTTCCAATCGCATTAAACCCATCCTCTCTGAGCACATATCTCCTGAACAATTTGCCTTCCTCCACCACCAGCAGATTCATGAAGCTATCGACACAACTCAGGAGGTGCTCCACTCCATAAGACTCAAGAAGCTCAAAAGTATCATCCTCAAACTGGACCTCGCTAAGGCTTTCGATTAATCCAATTTTCTCTACATCCGCATGATACCCATTTGGGCTTCCCCTATAGTTTCATCAAATGGATCATGTGCTGCATCACCAATGTTTCATTCAATGTACTCATCAACGACTCCACCTCTCCTTTCTTCCACTCTGAAAGAGGACTTCGATAAGGATGCCCCCTCTCCCCACTCGTCTTCCTACTCATTATGGAAGCTTTAAGCCGAGTGATTATGAATGAAAAGAACCAGGGACGACTCCAGGGCATCAAAATTGCATAAGGATACACACTCTCCCACCTTCTATTTGTGGATGCCGTTCTCATTTTGCTCAGCGGTTCCATTGGTGACAGTTTATCTTTTTCAGTAGCCCTTGCTAATTTCAACATTGCAACTGGCATAGTCTATAATGCTCTAAAATCGACCATAACTATTAACGGATGCACCCCATAGGAGAGAAGAATTGCTTTGAATAGATTTCCCTTCACTCGTCTGGATCCCCTTGATGGCCTCAGGTATCTCGGGTTTAGACTAAAACCCTCTGATTATCGCATTGCACATTGGACTTGTCTTATTACCAAATTGGAAAAGAGGATATTCATATGGCACAATAGATGGTTATCACGGGCTAGCCGCCTAACCCTAATCAAATCAATCTTGGAAGCCGCTGCAGTTTACTGGATGTCTCTCGCTTGGATACCTCGCGTCATCATAGATCGAATTCAACGATTATGCAGCAGGTTTCTTTGGAAGGGAAATCGGGAAGGACGGACATTTGCATGGGTAAAATGGGACCACATTTCTCTCCCTAAAAAATGAGGGGATGGGGCATCAAAAACCTAGACATATTCGCCAAAGCTCTTATCACAAAATTGGGATGGATGATTATGACCTTCAATAATCTCTGGAAACAGGTGGTCTACATGAAATAAATCCGGCCCTTGAACATCATTGACTGGATCAGATAGCCCTCTTGGAGCCACCAGAACATATCAACTATATGGAAGGTTGTTATCACCTCACTCCCGCACATTCGAAATGGTCTTACTTGGAGAATCAAAGCTGGGAATCAAGCACGCATCGGAATTGATCCCTCCTCAGGATGTGTGAACACACACACTTTACCACGCGAAATCATCAACCAACTGTCAGAACAAGGCATCCAATTCATTGCTCAAATTGTTGACCCTTTTTCCACGACTCCTTATCTACAAGGATAGAAATCTGCCAATCAACTTGAACTTTCGGGGCCAATGCACCAAGATTGGCAGTCTTACACAGCTGCTTTATCTGAAAGTCACATCTGAATAGGTATAGGGGATGACAAATTAATCTGGGCTCCCTCTAAATCTGGGCTATACTCTCCAAAGAAAGGCTACCTTCCCATATT
This sequence comes from Pinus albicaulis, assembly GCA_034641835.2. Taxonomy (NCBI): domain Eukaryota; kingdom Viridiplantae; phylum Streptophyta; class Pinopsida; order Pinales; family Pinaceae; genus Pinus; species Pinus albicaulis. The sequence continues at coordinate 189,381 of JAXQQM020077456.1, read as the reverse complement.
TTCGGATCGTTTCCCACAGATGCAATCTTGGTGGTGGATGCTCATTTGGAAACTCAAGGCACCTCCACGCACCAGACTCTTCATGTGGTGCATTCTCAACTACATAGCGCCCACTATGGACAACCTGCACAAACGATCTATCCATGGTCCCTCTTGGTGTACACTCTGTTGGGTAGACTATTAATCAATTGATCATATATTCATACACTGCCACTCCTCCCAAGCATTTTGGACTTCCATTCTATTTGACTTGGGCATTAACCTGTAGTGGCATGAATTGAATTTAGGGGAGGCTTGGCAACTCTGGTGGAACATTTCCTCCCCGCATAAGGCCAGGAATCTTCGCCTTCTCATCTGCTGGGGAATCTGGCTGGCTAGGAATGGCTCCATATTTCAGGATGGCCTCCCCAAGTGGCACTCGATCTCTTCATACATTTTATCCACCTACAACAACATCCCTGACGATGACCCTCTGCATCCACCTCGAACAATAATTCCCGAAGTTATTAATTTCGACATACCCTGGGCTTACTTCAATGGCTCAGCCCAACCCATGGGATGCGGGGGTGGTCCCCTCCTTCACATTTCCCCACAACACTTTTACAAAATCAAGATGGGTCTGGGCCCTGGAACGGACAACCTCGCTAAGCTCATTACACTCCGCCATCTCCTTCAGTTTGCATTAGAGCATGATGTACACCATCTTCAAGTCTTTGGAGACTCTAAAATCATCATCAATTGGTTCAATAAATCTGCTACTTGTCACGTGCACACACTTCGGACTATATTGGAAGTTCTATGGCATCTGAAAGCTCAATTCTTATCTATCTTATGTTCTCATATATTCAGGGAGCGCAAGTGCATTTTCGACGATCTTTCCAAGGCGGCAGCAGTCTAGCTTAAGGGGACTCTGGCATATAGATGAGCAGAGGGATGCACAACACTATAGCTACACAACCAAACTTAACTTATTGTATTCACTGTATTTATTTTTGACAATTTGTGTTGCACACCCCTCTGGGGCTTTTTTGCAGAACTATATGATGTGACCACAGTCAAAAAAATGCATATGCAATACATCTACAACATATAATTTTCACAAATTAATGAAAATTATGATTTTTCCTTGAAAAAATACAATTACAAATAAAATTAAAAAAAAATATTATGTAAATATAAATTATCTTAAATATAAATAATATTTATATTTTAAATAAATAAAAGATATAAATTTTAAAGTTAAGAAAATATACCAAATCCATATATGTAAATTTAATTTGTTTTAGATAAAAATAAATCAGGTCAAAAAAGAGAAGACCAGATAAAATTAACTTGAATTTAAAAGCTTCTATATGAATTTAATTTGAAAGCTAAAAATACACACCATACCCATATATATTATTTAAAATGTAAAAATTTAATCTATAAGAAAATCTCAGGAACAGCAGCGACTTCGGCTATATTTCGGCTATGTCTATAGTTTGCTTAATATTTGTATTTTCCCCTATGTTCAGTCTAAAATTTTGAGAAACAACGACAACCTTGGCGAGGGCAGCTTATGGTTTCGGTACTATTTATAATTTTCTAATTTCTCCGGCTGAAATTAAAGTTGGGACACTCATATTAATTCTGCGAATGAATGACTGAATAGTAAGCACCTGCAGCCAAGCCGAGAGCTTAGGTTGAAGAGGATGAAGGTGAAGGTTTATGCATCTAATACATAAATATTGCGTATCTTGTTTTTTCCAAAGCTTTTCTTAGATATGAAAATATGGGTTAAAGGGAAAACAAAAATTAGGAAAAAAAAACAATGCCCATTTCAAAGACTAAAAATCTCAAAACCTTGAAAAGCAAAGCTAACAAGAAAATTAAAACAATAAAAGAGTTCAATAGCTTTCTCTTTTTTTCTCTTTATTGAAAAGCCCAACAATTTTTCTCCTGGGATAAACTCTTCCTGGGAAACCTCTGGGTCGTATGCATCCAAAAACATGGACATTTCATTTCATTATCAGGAAAGAGGACATTTCAGAGTGAGTTTTTTTTTCAATTGAAGACATTTAAGTGAGCTTTACTTTGAATTGCATTTTCTTAATTGAATAGCTTTCTGAAAGGTCCAACAATTTTTCCCCACAAATAAACTTTTCCAAGCGGACATCTGACTCGTATACATCCCAGCGGACATCTCATTGCTGGAATATTTATTAGTAAAGAATTGTCCAAAAAAAAATTCAGAAAAATAATTATACCTGCTTTTATATTCCAATGATTACGCTTCCTTAAAAAAATCCGACTCCTTTCTATCCGTCCATCTTGTCTTTATATCTCAAAAAAAATATCAAATCGATCCCCAAAAAACCTGAAAAAAAATATACACAGATATTTAAAAAAAAAAACCAGAAACCCAAATTACAAAGAAAATTTAAGAAATATATAGATTTAAAAGCTGAGGTAAATCCATTGCAGGTAAAAAACAAAATGACGAAATAAATTAAAAACTAAAAAAATATTATATAAATCTAAATTAAAAGCTAAAAAAAATATCATATAAATCTAATTTAAAAACTAAAAAAAATATCATAGGAGCCTAATTTAAAAACTAAAAATATATACCATACCCCCTCTCTATATATATATATTCTTTAAAATGTAAATTTATACAACAGCAGCAACCTCGGGTATCTCTATCCTTTCCGTATTATTTGTATTTTTCGCTATTCTCACAGTAAGATTGGGAGAAGCAGCATCAATCTTGGCTAGGGCAATCTATGCTTTCCGTACTATTTATAATTTTCTCTATTCTGAGGCTAAAATTAATGTTAGAGTCCTCGGCCAGAATTAGAATTAAAGTTTGGACATTAATATTTTTAACTATAGCCATGGATGACGAAATAGTCCCCGTACCCTGCAGCTGAGCGGACGGCTGAGGTTGAGGCTGTACATTTGGCTAAGAAAACCTATGCTTTCCGTACTAGCTTATTTCCACTGCTATCGGCCCATTAATGCGGTGGCAGACAATTTTAAATTTAACGGTGGGCAGTGTATCTGCCACTGCATTAATGGGTGGATAACAGTGGTTGAGGCTGTACTTGCTACCGGTGAAGATTTACAAATTAGGCATCGAAGAATAAGTATAGTGTGTCTTGTTCTGTCTCTGATTTCCTTCCAGTCAGCCTTATTCACTGCAAAGCAATGCACTAAAGTATGGGCAACTAATAAATTGTAAGTTATGGAGAATTAAATGCGGCGAGGCAATATATGCTCATCATTAAATTTAAATTTGTGTAAATTTAACAGTGAGCAGATACTACTCCATCGCACTTAATTTTCTATAACTTACGATTTATGACTTTCCATTCAATACAACTTAACACGGACAAATATTCATTATATAATAGAACATATAATGCCAAAAAGTCCACGATGAAACCATATAATACTGAAAACGTTTCTTAAAGATAGAAAGCATAGGCGAAACTGGAGAGTAAATTACAAAAACAACGCCCATTTCAAAGGCAAAAACCCGAATAAGCGAAGCTCCTTACCAAAGAAAATTAAAGCAATATAAAGGTTCAGAGTAAGCTTTACTTTGAATAGTTTTCTTTTTATTGAAAGGCCCAACGATTCTTCTCGTAAAGATAAACTCTTCCAAGAAGCTGACATTGGAAAAACCATCTGGTACTTACACATACATCCAATCCCATATACATCCAATTTCATTTGGGAGTTAGAGTTATTATTAGTACAACTGACATCTCATTATGTAAATATTTAGTGATTAAATTTCATAACAAATCTCAAATAAGTAAATTCGTTTTATTTGTTCATTTGCTTCTAAATCTCATTAAAAAAAAATAGGCGCATACAAATATTAAAAAAAAAACACAAATTACAAGCAAAATTAAAAGAAAAAAAACAGATTATAAATATAAATGATTTAAAAGAACATATATTTTTAAAATTTGAGAGGATAAATCATAACCATATATATTTCTTAAAATGTAAATTTAATTTCTTTTAAAATCCAATGCATATCAATAATGAAATGACGAAGATAAGTGAATTTAAAAGCTAAGAAAATATAAAAACTAAGAAGATATAACATTACCCATATATATATTCTTTAAAATGCAAATTTAATGTCAAAGTTAAAAGGATGGCATGAAAGAGCCGTGAATTTAAAAGTTCAGAAAATCTGGTGGAACACCAACAACCGCAGCTTTCTCAACTTATTTTTTTCCGCACTATTTGTACTTTTCCCTTTTCACACTAAAATTTAGAAGAAACCTTTGGTTTTTTATTATTTGTATTTTTCTCTATTAAAGTTGGATCACTTATATTAATTCTGCCAATGGATGACGGAATCGTTCGTACCTGCTAAGCTTGAGGGTGTGTCTTGTTCGTCTATGGTCTTCCCCAAGTCACCTCCGTTAATTGTAAAACATTCAAATACAACCTCAGATGGATACAGGTTCATTATGTAATGGAGCACGCTCAGGATGAAGCCATGTCGAAAACGTTTTTTGGAGATGAAATTATGGACTAAAGAGGAAAAAATTAGAACTAGATTTAAAAAAAAAAAACTTATCCACGTCCATTTCAAGGATGAAAAACCTGAATCAGGTAAAACTCCGGATCAACAAAGCTATCTACCAAAGCAAATTAAAGCAAAAGGTAGGCTTAGAGTAAGCTTTACTTTGAAAAATCCCAAGGACTCAATTATTCTTCGTATAGATAAACTCTTTTAAGAATAATTTCATGAATGTGGTTTAGTGATTAGGTGGGGAAATTTAACCAGGACAGGTTTTTAATTTAATACTGAACATTATGTATGCTTTAGAATTGCTTTAGACACGATTTCTTCAACTAAAACACTAACTTTTTCAAAGTTTGACATGACATTAGAAAAACCATTAAAACATTTTTTTAATATATATATATATATATATATATATATATTAAAAATAAATAAATCATAAAATAATTAAACTTCTTTTTCATTCTCTTATTAAAAAATTTCAAATCATATAACTATTATAGAACTGGTTTCATTAAATTATTTCTTATCTAAATTTCAAATCAAACAAAGCTATGTATTTACATAAAAACTAAAAATAAGTAAAATCTAAATTTCACCAAAATAAAATCAAACTTGATCAAACTGATAACCAAAGCAGATTAAAAAACACATAAAATAGCAAATAAACTAAAAGTAACACCAAACCAAATTAACTAAAAGCAACCAAAAATACAAAAAAAAACATATTGTAAATATAAATATAAATATTTTCAGTAAATGAAAAGTATAAATATAAAAAAATGAAAAAAATATAAATTATCTTAAATATAAAAATAAAATATTTTCAATCAATAAAAAAATATATAAATATATATCATATCCATATATATTCATTAAAATATAAGTTTAGTTGTTTTAAATAAGATAAATCAAGTACATTCAAAACTAAAATGACCAAATGAAAGATACCTGAATTTAAAAGCTAAGAAAATATGATATGAATTAAATTTAAAAGTTATGAAAATATCATAAGAAGTAAATTTAAAAACTAAGAATATATGTCTATACTAGTGTATATATTCTTTAAAATGTAAATTTAATAGAGATTTTGTATATTTAACCTAATAAAATTTGGAAGAACAGTAGCAATCTCTGCAATGTATGTTGTTTCAGTTCACTCTAAAACTTCTGAAATAACCACAACTTTGGCTATGGCAACTTATGATTTCCGTACTACTTATAATTTTCTCTATTCTGATGCTGGTAAACCCCAATAAGCAAAACTACCTACCAATGAAAATTATAGCAATAAGCTAGTTTAGAGTGAACTTTGCCTTCAATAGCTTTCTGAAAGGTCCAACTATTTTTCTCCCAGAGATAATCTCTTCCAAGACATTAAAAGCCATATGAGTCTTATACATCCAAAGCCACGTGGGAGCACAACTGGCATCTCATTCCTTAAATATTTATCAATAGAGAATTATCTAAATATGTATATAGATTTAAATAAAAATAAACAAATAAAAATATTAACTATACCTGCTTTCGTTGGTACATTCTAGTGATTAAGCCTCATAAAAAAATTCCAAATTATGATACTCATTTCCATAAATCTATTTTGTCTCTAATCTATATATATAATAATAATAATAATAAATAAACAAACCCAAACTGCAAACAAAATTAAAAAAAAAATGGAATATAAATATAAATTGTTTTAAATATAAACCTAGCATGTAATAAATTATTTTAAATATAAACTTAACATAATTTAAATAACTTAAATATTTTAAAATACATCTCAAACTTACTAATAAAAATTATAAATTTAAAAACTAAGAACATATGGCATATCCATATATAGCTTTTTATATGTAAATTTAATTTGTTTTAGTTGAAGTAAGTCCAGTGCAGGTCAAAAATAGAATAACCAAATGAATTTAAAAACTAAAAGATATTATAATATGAATTTGATTTTGAAACTCAAAAAATATTATATGAATTTAACTTAACATCTAAAAATATATGCAATACCCATATATTCTCTAAAATGTAAATTTAATATTATATGAATTTAATTTAAAATCTAAAAATATATGTGATACCCATATATTCTTTAAAATGTAAATTTAATATAAGAAAATGTTGAGGAACAACAACAACCTCGGCTATGTACTCTATATGGTTTCGGTATTAGCTACTATTTGTATTTTTTCCTTTTCTCAAGTTAAAATTTGGATTAAATGCTGCACCCTTGGTTAGGACAACTTATGGTTTCCCTACTATTTTTAATTTTCTCCATTCTAACGCTAAAATCAAAGTTGGGATATTCATATTAATAGGGAATAGTCTATACCTGCAACTAAGCCGCTGAGGGCTGAGGGAATACTCTTCATTTTGCATGGTCATAATGCTTAGGTTATGAATTTAATACTCACTCGTATTAACATTGTTTTACAGGAAAATTATAGATTTATGACCTATACTTGGTCGGTACGTACATATTATATACAACATATCCATACTTACCTCTCGAACGTCTTTTCATTGCTATGACTTGCAAACTTTGGTTATTCGTTTATCAATGTGATTATGATATGTTTAATTAAGTTGGTACTCTCGCATATTTCTCAATACTCCACCTTAAGTTCGTGATTAAGGCAATTAATGTGATCTGTCTCAATATTTGAAGTTGTTTGGTCGTTTGGCATAACCACAAGCCGGTAGTTGCCCCACACTTGATCTCCATTGTTGAATTACATCTGTCGATTTAGGTAGCCCTGCATTCGATGGTTCAGGTTATGGCAGGGATGGTTAGGGTAACCACCCGCCCCATCCCTTGCCTCCCAAGTCATTTCTCCGCCACGTCACGTTGCTGGTCTCGGCTCTGCATCCTGGTCATGTTTATGGATAATTGTCGGAGTATTCTAGCCACAACACGCGTTCTCAGCTTCCCCAGTGATGGTATTTCCTTAACCCTGTTTAGTATGCAGAATTTGAGGTAATCTTCTTTCGGTTTTAGTGGGTTTTCTTCACTCGGTTTCCCATACCTTCAGTGCTTTTGTCTGGGAGTTGATGTAAACCACACTTGTATCTCAATATTCCAGCTTAATTTGTTACCAGGCGATAAATCTATATGTTTATGGTTCTTTTTACTGCGAAATTCCATCGAGGTTATAATGGTTCACCCTTACAGGGTTTTGATATATATTTTGTTTCCTTCTCAGTGTTTGTCGTTTGTGCTACATGCGATGAAACCCTTCAGTTTTGTTTTCTGACTCTGAATGAAGATGAGAGGGTTCGGTCTTGGCAAACTTGACCGGATCAGGTAACAGTCCTTACGACTTTATTTTCACCCTACTCGCTTCTGGTGACATTATTAGTTTAATACATAGGCCGCAAATTCTCTGGCTATGCTCTTCAAGTTCGATAAGGTTTTGACCTACTATTTCCTTTATGGGTGTTCAAGTTCTGTTACAACAGGGCCACAACCAAACGTTGGGTCGACTTAGTTCCTTACAATGAGTACCAGGTAAGCCCCCTTACACATTTGCAATTTTCTTTCTTTGTTTTTTTTGTAAAAGGAATTTCCTCTCTGCTAAGGGTTAATTCCTCTTATTCACAGGCCCGCATGTGACCTTAGCCCCCACCTGCATGCAGGGTTTCTCAGTTTTTCCAACACTTGTTAAGGATGGTGCTCCAGTGTTTATGTTCAGACTAGCTCCATCTTGTCTTACTTCTGGACATTAGTATTTACATTTTTATGTTTTTAAAAGGAAGATGGTATCTCGACCTTCTTGATTTTATGCACAATTCTAAATCTCAATAGAATCACTGTAATTATGTAAAAATGACTATTGTCTCTCGGCCTTCTGGATTTTGTGCACAGTTCTTAATCTCAATAGAATCATTATAATTATTTAAAAAGGACTATTGTCTCTCGGCCTTCTGGCTTTTGTGCACAATTCCAAATTTTATAGATTCACTGTGGTTTATTTTGTCCTATTTATCACAGAGCTAGCTTCCCGTTTATACTCGGATTTTATTGGAATTGAGTTCTCTTTTTAGAAGGGTTCAGATACATATAATTATGATGTTCTATGCTATGCTTTTTATCTTCTTTTAATGCATGTAAGGTTCGTGTTGCAAACTATGTTTATACCCATCTCGGGTTTCTCCTGTTTTGAATATATAATTCCTCTAGGACTTCTTGTAAATGATGGTATCTCTTGTGCAACTTCAAATTTAATTATTATGTTCTTTTCTTTCTGTACCTAGTTCAATTGGCTCACTCATGTCAATTAATTCCAGAGTTTAGTTCATTACTGCACTTAGCTTACTAAATATTTGTTTTTCAAATATTGATGTATATGACAGTTATCCCCGTCAATATGACCAGAGGACTATGACCCCAGGCTTGTTCCCACGGGGCTCGGTGCTAACCCTCTAGGCCTTGACACACTGTCTTCTCAAAGCTATTTCTACCTCTTCCCTAATTCATAGGATTTCTCTCTATCATATACTTTATCAATAATATACTAAATACAATAATTTCATTTCTAAAGGAAAATGAGATCTTTCCTCTTACTGGGTTTATGTTTGTGTTATGATGTCTGTAAATTTTATTCAAAACAAAATTCAACTCTAGACATTCACATTATTCTGTATGACATAAAAAAATAGTAATGTGTTTTCCTCGAGATATTCACATTTCCAACATTGTCTACAAGATAGGGGTTAGAGTTTACTGAGCTCTACATTTTCAACAGAAAGGCATAATAACAGTCGAGTTATTAACTAAGCATTAAAATTTTTTCTTCTAGTTTCTATCTCTTAACCTATAAGATAAACAAACAAAATACTTATCTCAGTATTTCCTTCCAAATTAATTGATGGTTCCTCCCAACCTTGAGTGAGGCAATCACATCCTATGCTCCCCCCGTGCTCCTCACTAGAGCCTTAGGTAGTAGACATAGTCATTAGAAGATAGACCTCAAGATCTAAATCTAATCTATGCTTCTCTTGGGTTTTATGAGCTCCATTAGTTTCCTTACCAGCTCTGGACATCTCAATGCACCATGTTGTTGTTAAACCCCATCATTATTTCTGAACAGAACCCCTTCCCATACCCAGGATTTTCCTTTTATCCTTTTAGGAAGGTAATTGTGAGAACTGCCTCTACCTTTTACCCTTGGATCTTGGAATTATTTACCATTCAGTTAATCCATTTTACTCAAGACAATTTATCAATTATTTTAAAATAAACCCAATTCTTGTTAACGAATAACCTTATTCGTTACATAATTCAAATGTATCATAAAAATTCTATCAACCATAATTTAAAAAATAAAAATAGGGTGTTACATCTTCCCCCTCTAAGGCAAACACCGTCCTCGGTGTTATTTGACCCGTGAGAACAATTCAGGATTTGCTTCTTGAATAATGTTTTCATCCTCCCAGGTAGCCTCCTCTGGGCTAAAGTGCTTCCATTGCACTATAACTTTGGGGATGACTCGCCTCCATAGCGGTATTTCTCTCCGATCGAGAATACGCTGAGGTTCTACTAGGAACTCGTCGTCTGGTTCTACCTACAGGCAACAATTATTATGATTAGTTTAATAAAAAATCTTACTTATTTACAAACCATAATATAATCATGACCTACATGTACACTCTACCAATGTATCACATGTTTAGGGTCATGTATGTATCGCTTCAAAAGAGATACATGGAACACATTATGTACCAATATATGAGTAGGAAGAGCTAGTTAATAAGCCACCGACCCTATCCTTTCCAAAATTTCAAATGGTTCGCAATACCTAGGAGCCAATTTGGCACAAGTATTCCACCTCAAAGTACTCTTCTTTGGTTTAATTCTTACATACACATGGTCACCCACCAAAAATTTCCGGAAGGTCCTTTTTCGGTCTGCATAAATCTTTTGTCAGTCTTGGGCCGCTTTTAAATTCTGCCTAATCTTTCTTACCTCGCGTTCCATTTCCTTTAGAATGTCTGGTCCAAGCATCATCTTGGTTTCCGGATTGCTCCAATTTATAGGAGTTTCACATTGTCTTCCGTACAATGCTTCAAACGAACTCATCTTGAGGGACTCTTGATATCTGTTATTATAGGCAAACTCAACCAAATGCAGATACTCTTCCCACTTTGTAGGTTGTTGCATTACGTACATGCGCAACATATCCTCCAAAACTTGATTCACCCTCTCTATTTTTCCATATTTTTTAAAACGGTAAGCGATACTAAACTGTATTTTTGTTCCCAATCCGGTGAATATTGTTTTCCAGAAAGTTTATGTAAATTTTACATCTCGATCTGAGATAACAATTCTTGGAATACCATGCAGTCTAAAAATTTCTTTCATGAAGATATATCAGCAATCTGTACTATCTTGTAAGTTGACTGGACAAGTATTAAATGGACAACTTTGTTGAGTCTATCCACCACCACCATGATTGAGTCATTGTGTCTTTTATTTCTCGGTAATCTGATGATGAAATCAAGGGAAATTACTTCCCATTTCCATTCAGGTACAAGGATAGGCTAAAGAAATCATGTTGGATGTTAGTGTTCTACCTTGACTTGTTGGTACTCCAAGCACTTAGTTAAGTATTCAGCAATGTATTTACGCATCCCTGGCCAAAAATAATCTTTCCTAATTGTTGTTAAAAATTTTTTATATCAGGGATGTCTTGCATAGGAACTCCTATGATATTCATCCATAATCAAGCCCTTCAGTCTCATCTGATTTGGAATATATATATTATTTTGGTATAATAAGAGTTGTTTATCATTAAGCTCATAATCTGGTTGCTTTCCTTGCTTTTCGCCTTCTCTTGCTTGCTGCCATAGGAATTGATATTCAGGGTCCCTCCTTGCTGCCTCCATAATCTTCTCCTAGAAATTAGATTCAACTTGGTTAAAATAGAGTTCATAGATGCCATGCAATTTTCTACTTAAAGCATCAACAACATAGTTCTCCTTACCTTTTACGTGGTGAATATCAAGATCAAATTCACTTAAAAATTCATTCCAACTTGCTTGATGAGCATTTAAACCAGTTAGTTTAAAATAGCTAGTTAAACAGCTATGATAAGTTTTTAGCACAAACCTTTTCCCCAAAAAGTAATGTCTCCATAGTCGCAAGGCATGCACTACTGCTATTAATTCTAGATCATAGGCAGAATACCTCTTCTCATGATCCTTCAACTTTCTGGATTCATATGCTATGAATTTACCTTCTTGGGTTAAAACTGCTCCTACCCCTTCCTTGCAGGCATCAATGCATACTTTGAATTCCTTACTCGAGTCTGCTACTTTCAATACAGGGGCAATAGTTAGTAGCTCCTTCAATTGTTCCAAACTATTTTGACATTCCTGAGTCCACTTAAAGACTCGTCCTTTCTGCTGCAGAGAGGTAATAGAAAAATCTATTTTAGAGAAACCGTTAATGAACCTTCGGTAATAACCAGCTAAACCCATAAATTAATGTATGTCTGCCACATTCTTAGGAACCTTCCATTCCATAATAGTTTTTATCTTTTCGGGGTCAACGGAAATCCCCTTAGTAGATATCACGTGTCCCAGATACTGAATTTTCTCCTTGTAAAAGTCTCATTTACTAAATTTGGCATAGAGCTGGCGTTCCCGTAACATTTTCAGCACTATGCGTAAATGTTCCCTGTGCTCTTCCATATTCTTATAATAGAGCAATATATCGTTAATAAAACTTAAAGCAAATTTATCAAAGAATGGGTGGAAGATACCATGCATCAAACTCATGAAAGTTGTTGGTGCATTGGTTAACCTGAATGGTAACACCACAAATTCATAATGTTTGTACCAGGTACAGAAAGTTGTTTTGGATATGTCCTCATCCTTAATCCATATTTGGTTGTACCTCGACCTTAGATCAATCTTGGAAAACACTATTGCCCCCTTCACCTGATCAAACAAATCATCTATACATGGCAATTGGTACTTGTTTTTGAAACTCAATTTTTTGAGTTGTCGGAAATCCATGCACATTCACATAGTACCATCATTTTTCTTAACAAACATCACTGGTGCTACCCAAGGAGACACACTTGGCCGAATATATCCTTTGTCCATTAATTCCTGCAGATGCATTTTTAATTCTGTTAATTCATGCACCCTCATTCTGTATGGAGCTTGTGACACAGGTGCAGCCCCAAGTATGAGTTCTATTATGAAATCAATATCTCGTTTTGGTGGAATCCTAGAACATTTTCAGGGAACACATCCATGAATTCTAGTACAATAGGAATATTTTCCAGCATAAGGGTCTTGTCCTTGGATTTAGAGAATCCCACTTGAATTGCATAGAGTTGACACCCCTTTATAATGCATTTACTCAGCTCGGATGCAGTAATGGGACACAAACGAAGTGGCTTCTTGATCCCCTGCAATTCCTGATGTGTACCATCTTCTGATTTAAAGTAAATGATTTTATCTTTGTAATCCACTAATGACCAGTGTCTTTCTAACCAGTCCATTCCCAATAAAATATCGTAGGATCCGAGAGGTAGAATGTTAAGTTCTACAGTTATGTGTTGATCTCCTATAACTAGCTCACAATTTGAAACTTTGGCATTGACTCGCCTTTTTTCCCCCGTAGCCAATTGAACCAACCATGTGTTCTTAAATTTTTGATTTTGCAATTTACAGTTTTTGACTATGTGGGGCTTTATATAACTCAAACTGGCACCAAGGTCAACCAAAATTGAAATTGATTGGGTTTGTAACTTACCGTCCAATTCTATCATAGTTGGTTGAAAATCCGCTTGTCGATTTTCCAGAGCAGCATTGATCCTGGGTATGTTTCATGCCACATCTCCCACTGTAGATACCTCTTGCAGGTTGGTTGTCACTTCATTTCTCCCTCGATGAGGATAGTTCTTAAAATAATGTGCCTCCCTACATTCCCAACATTACAGTGGGGGTTTTTGGGACTGTCCAAGGTCTGGTCTACTAGAAGCCTCAGTGTGCCGCTCTTCAGCTGCCCATTTGGGTTTTTGTTGATTTTTCCCATTTTGCCTATTTGTTGGATTGCTTGCAGCATTCTTATAATTTCCAAATCTGCTATTTTTGAAGTTTGAAGGGTCTGTCTGCCATTTTTTGGGTAACTTATGCCAATTTCACCCTTAACCTTGGATTGCTGATAACACATCCATGCTTTTCTCATCGCTTCGTCCAGAGTTTTTGGGTTCACAAATTCAATCATTTCTTTCATGTGAGCAGGAAAACTACTCAAAAACCGATGCACCTTTGCCTTTTCTCACGCAAATATGGTATGTATCTTAATAAGGAGGTAACTTTAGTGATAAATTCATCCATAGACATTTGTCCTAATTTTAGATCATGAAACTCTCACGATTTCTCATCATAGAACCATTTAGTTAAATACGTGTCCTTGTAATACTGCTGAAACTCATCCCAGGTCACGTTCTGGTCTTCAATTCCATGCACATTTTTCACCTCTTCCCACCATAATGTAGCATTTCCCGCAAATGATAGATAGCTAGGCGAGCTTTGAGTTTACTATTATATTCATAAACTTGGAAATACTTATTCATATTTTTTTCGAAGCTTCCGCCATTTCTTCAGCCTCTCCATCAAATGTAGGAGGCTTGATTTTCTGGAATTCATAACCATGTATTAAAAGTTGAAGAAATCTTCCTTGAAGATTTAATTTATAAGCTTCCGCAAAAGTTGTGAAATTGCCTAGATCTTGAGAATTATTGTGATAATCATTTTGGTTGAAACATGAATAATGCATTTTAAAAAAAAGTGCTTATGGTGAGAATGTGGGTAAGCAGGGCGATCCTGCTATCACTTCCCGAATGGGTAGCACTCCTCTGTCCCCTAAGGATTGTGGGAGGAGTGGTATGCGGTGACCTTGTGGGGGTGTTCATCGGTGTGGCGTTGGGTGACCAACGAGGGTTCCCAACTAATGATGCCCCAATAAAGGATTAACCAATAAGGGTGGCAGTGCTCCGTCTTTGATACCTAAATGGCGAAAAACTTGGAACCCCTCCCGATAATGGGGGGAGGTCCAAAAGGCGTCTAGATCGATGAGGTCCCCTTGGATCCGTTCTGGCATCATCTAGGTATGTTTTTGGAAAATTTTGAGAGGATAGAGATTACAATCAAAGAAAAAATCCGATCATATACATAAAACAAAGCGAAAATAAAAGATAAATTTTCCCTTTAGATTAATCCTATGTGACCAGTCAATAAAAAAATATGGTTTTTTGTTGTTTTTTCGTATGATACTCAAAAATTTATGTGACCTTAGATCTAGGTTAGAGTCTTAAATCACTTACACTATGAAACCAATAATATCAACCATAAACTACTTTGCATAGAGGAAAATATAAAGCAATAAATCACATATGCACAATATACACAGTTTTAAACAAATTTGTACAATAACGTACAATCCCCAATCTTCGTTATATTAAACCAATTCTGAATAATACAACAGTCTATGGTATACAACATACAATGACAACTTTGTTGTATCTTCTTTGTCGTATGTTGTCCTGTCAGTCTGTCGCACCCGCACTGCTCACTAGTAGTGCCTTAGTCCATCAAGGCCACTACACATCGATACTCCAGGAGGGTTGCCACCTAACACCGATGCACATCCTTCTGTAGAGTGCACTTGGGTTGATCCAATCTTCTCTCTAGGTTGGCCAACAATCGAGCTCCAATCTGCCATGTTAGAAATAACTTTTTTCCATCAAAGTATTGCTTCTTCAACACCTTCCTTCACCCAACCTTTAGCTTCTGTTCTTCCTTCAAGATAGCTTGTCTAGGGCTACTTTGGGTAGCCAACACGCTGCCCTCCAATAATCTTATGGCTCCCAACTTCGTCACTGCTGAATCGACTCCTAATATGACACTTCCTCACCTTGGAATGTCATATGCATCGCATCAACAAGTTGATCAATAAATCTGATCCATCACTGGTCAATACTTGACCCCATACAACTTCAAGACTATTGTTGTCACTCCCACTCTCCCTCCCTTTCCTCGTCTCTTTCTCCCTCTTCCTTCTCTCCCTATCCCTTTCTCTCTCTCATATACATCGGATCAACAAGTTGATCAATAAATCTGATCCATCACTCGTCAATACTTGACCCCATACAACTTCAAGACTATTGTTGTCACTCCCACTCTCCCTATCCCCTTCTCTCTCTCACTCTCACTCCCTGTTTCTCTCTCTCCCTCCCTTTCCTCGTCTCTTTCTCCCCCTTCCCTCTCTCCCTATCCCTTTCTCTCTCTCACTCTCACTCCCTGTTTCTCTCTCTCCCTCCCTTTCCTCGTCTCTTTCTCCCTCTTCCCTCTCTCCCTATCCCTTTCTCTCTCTCACTCTCACTCCCTGTTTCTCTCTCTCCCTCTCTCCCTCCCTTTCCTCGTCTCTTTCTCCCTCTTTCCATATCTCTCTCCCTTTCATGAAGCCTTTACTTTTTTTTTATGCACAAAGGAACATAAAAGCATTTTTTTTAAAATAATGCATGCATGTCATTATTTAAATAACATGTGCACATTCCTAGGACATGTGAGAAGCTCGTAGAAAAGGAATGCGCTCACATTTATGAGAAAAAACATGCATTCTCGAAATTTGTATGCTTTGTACACTCTTGTTGCATCAAAATTTGGTAGCATCTTCATGCAAGCACATGAAAATTACAAAAATATATTGGATATGAGTTCATCATGTCATTTAATTAAAAAACGCTAAAAAATTAAATGAATAAAATATTTTGATTGTAAAATAAGTTATGGTTTTCTAAGGCATGTGGTATTGATAAATCATCCTATTGGCTCATGATACTATAACAAGTCCTATTTACAAGTTAAGAATATTTATAGAATATGAATATTTAATAAAGTAATTTAAAACATAATTATAATTGATTTAGTTGATTGTTTATGATACTTTTAATTTTTGTAATGTAAGGTATATCACTAGATAAGCATTTTGATGTCTATCATAGATTGATGCTTATTGGCATTTATAAACCATTTAAATTATATAGGTACAATAATCTATAATGTGAGATCAAAATTAAAAATATATAAAACCATTATTTTAATTATAATTTGGTTCTAATTTTTATTAATAGTAATAAATAAATTGAACTAATTAGTATATTATTTTTTATATGACATTGTTTTATTGAAAAGATATTTATTTAATAATATTAGTAATGTATGAATATTTTGTTTATTATAAAAAAAATACAAAGAATATATAAAAGTGACACTAGTGGTATAAAATTCAATTGAGTGAGTAATAATTCAATATTTAATATTGGCTAATTAATAATAAAATTAAATTATCATATTGTATTTTTCTCTTAATTAATATATTATCCATAAGAAATAATTCATTTTTATTATTTTTGAAATAAAAGATATACAAATTCATGATATATGTAATAAAAATATAAAGTGTTTATTTTTAAATATATTAAAAAGTGATGATAATTTTTTTTAATATATATTTAAAAAGAATTATTTAAAATAATAAAATTTATATTATAATATTATAATATACACTTTATAAATATAAGACTAATCTATTATGTTCATTGAAAAAAAAAAGTAACATTATATCACATATGTGTGTGTGTGTGTGTGTGTGTGTGTGTGAAATTCAATTAATCAATTGCTCATAATGCAAGAATAGAAACCTTAAATATGTTTTTATGGCAGCAATGATCTTAAATTAAAACAAACAAACATAATCGCATACATGGACGACTTTTTTATTAACTCAAAACAAATGCTAATAATAGTTTTTGTCATTACCAATGAGGAAATTTTTTCATTCAATGAAGGAACGAGAGCAATATATTTGCCCTCTCGCATTCTGCCTGGAGTCTCTAAAGGCCTTTGTTTTTTTTCCTGAACTTTAAATGAGCATGGCCGAAATTTCATTGAATGAGATTTGAAACTTGGAAATCACCAATTTTTTTTTTTTTTTTTTTTTTTCAGAAGAAAAAAAACGCTGCATATATTAATATATATCAGTTCATGAGCTATTACATTCTCAAATAGAAACTAGTTCTATGAGTAAACTTCATTGCATCGTCAGCCTGTTAACTGCTGATTGGAGAATAAGCAGGAGGAAAACTGACTGGCACATCATATCAGGGGGATGTAATCAACCCCTTGCAGCAAATACATTACATATCTGCTAAGAACATATGCAAAAATGGGCAAAGGCTTTTAATCATCATGATCCTCTGATGTCCTACTCATGCCTTAACCGATAACCTATGTTTTAAATCATTCCTATTTGACAGTGAAAAACAGAAATGCGGAATTTGTAAAAAAGAAGATTATGTAGATTCGGGACTAGGCTAATATTTGTAAACAAACAGTCCCGCTTATGATTATATCCGGCTCGCTTGTGTGTAAACAACCTCGCTTGATAATTACCACTGGCTCGCTTGTATATCCTTGGCGCACTTGTGTACATACAGTCCTGTTCCTTTGCAAGGAGGTCCTTGCACAAAATATATTATGCATCGGAGTAGATAAATGCCAGAAAACAGTATGTAATTGAAAACCCTTGTGTATATTGGAAAAGTTGTCTTGTTGTTTTGCTGAAAGGAAAGATACATTGCCTCGCTTGTGTTATTTCTGAGCTTCTTACTGGTAGTATTCCTTGCTCGAGAACGCTGTTGCAACTGTGGATATATTGTGGTGACCTGTGAATTGACCTGTCCTCTATTCTAATTAGTTTAAAGATATCAGGCTCGCTTGTAGCAGGGTGTATTGGGACAGTAGGACAGTTGAAGCCGATCTACCAATTGGTCCTTCTCGTACCTCTTCTTCTTCAAAACTGGTTTGAAACATATAATACTATGGCTATATATCTATGATCCCAAAAAGAAATCCTAAAAACATCAAACAGCAATACGAAAACAAAAAGATTAGTCCCAACAGATTCAGGGTATGGGAATTTTTAGTTCCTGTATCACCCTTCCATCCCTGTACCAAGAGAACTGTATGACCCCATAATCTGCCTGGAGCCCTCTCTTAGATAACCCATCTGCACGTGTGTTGATCTCTCTGTATATATGATTGATCTTAGGGCATTGCATCCTTTTCCATAAACACTGTGTGCGATCCAGCCATCCACGAAGATGTGGAGAGAGAAGAAGAAAACTATTGGTAACCCATCCAATAACGAGCTTCGAGTCCCCGTATATGTGAATATCCTATAGGGATAGGTCCGAGGCTACCCATAGTCCCCCCCATAGTTCCATTAACTCTGCTTTATTGTTTGAACCGGGCCCTCCATTCCAATAAAAATGTATGCGTTCATTTGCGGATAGTTTTATCCATACCCCGCACCCAGTAGAGTTATCCACCGATGCCCCGTCGAAAAAGATAGCCAGAATGGAAATGTCATGAGGTCTGAGACGGATAGAACAGTCAGTCTCCAACTCCACCTTCTGAGGGCGTTCATCGATCCATCTTTTAATGATAGATTATATCTTGTCTAGTCTGAAAGGAGCTCCTTCAAAAATCAATCGGTTCCTAGCCACCCATACCTCCCAGATAAGAAAGAAAGGGAGAACATAATAATTAGAGTTCAGCTTACCCCATTCAGTTGCCGCCGATATAAAGTCTTGGGGAATCCATTGGGGATCCATATGAAAATCACTGAAAAAGCGCCACAGTCTTCTAGTGACAGGGCATAAGAAGAAAAGATGAGTGATATTTTCCTCCTCACTGCGGCATAATGCACATCTGCCAGGGCCCTGGTGGCCTCTCTTAATCAAGTTCTCCCAGGTGAGGACTTTTCCCATCCATACGAGCCATCCAAATATGGTGATTTTAGTGGGGATTTTCCACCCCCAGAATGGATGGAACTCCGTGGAAATTGCGCCAACGTTCCTGCCTATGATGTCTCTATAAACATTTTTTACAATGATCGAATTGTTTTTCATAGGGTCGTTCCAAACTATGATGTCGCCACCTGTAGCGTAGCATAGTCCTGCACCTCTGAGCACATCCCGGAAACATTCCCATTCATCCGCCGCCGCTCCATGTAATCCTATATGACCAGCACTTTTAAAAATGGGAGCCGTGAAATACCATTCCCGGATGACCTGTGCTAAGAAATGGATTCCTTTGTGTGCCAGTGAATGGATCAAATGTAACGATGGCCCCTGTCCATAATGAATATTTATCATGCCCTGACAGCCTATAGGAATGCGATTCCCATCCCTGAAAAACCAAACCAGTCGCAGTTCAATCTGCGGCACAATTCTCTTGAAGCTTGTCCATATAACAGAGAATTTATTACTTCAAACACTTAGACAAAAGTTCTTAGTGCTAAATCCGTTGCAATTTACTTTCTGCGTGAGAGGATTTACAGGTCAAGGATTTAATAATTTCTGTGAATAAAACAATTCACGCCCTTATTCTTGCTAATGCATTTGCGATAATCAAAGCAACTGTTAAACTTAGCATAGTCGCACCCATGCTTGTTGCGACCTTTATTTCCTTTTTTTAACAATTATTTATGAATTTGTGCACATGTATTACCTAGTGGGTTTCACAAATACTAAAATCTGACTGATTCATTATATGTTCTACTGGATATGCATCTATTTGACATAGATTATGTATTGATATGCTTGCTACAAGTATTATAATAGCAGAATTTTTCAATGAATCTAATGAAAGAATGAGAGCAATCTATTAGCAACCCGCATTCTGCCGGGAGTCTCTGAAGGCCTTTGTTTTTTTTCTGCAAGTTGAAGACAATAATTTTAAGCATTCTATTATCAAAATCTGCATCGCCCAATTATTATTTAATATTAATTTCCTAGCATCATAGAGGTGGCTTGTGGGTTGGTTTCAGAAGTATCAACTCGTTTTAGCTGATACCTCTCGTCAACCACAAAGGCAACTTCAGATCTTGCATGGTGATGCCATATTGTGTTTATGTATCAAGAGAGAATCTTCCGAGTCTTGGGTTGTTCACTGCACACGTCCGGCTTGCTAGGAAATCTACATCATTATTTGAACGATTCGATTGAAGTTTCACCATTTTAGGCATTTTTTGTGGATTTGGGTGCTTTGATTTGTGCCGTGATTCAACTTTTTTATTGATTCTCTCCAATTTCGTAACCTATAACGACAATGGCAATGGCGATGAAGGCCTCCACATTTGTAGTGGAAACTGCATACGTTGTGGTTCTGATGTTCGCTCTCCTTGGCATCGCAAACGCTACTGAAGCACCCACTCCAAGCCTCGTTGTTGGTGCGAGTTCCATGGAAAACAGAAAGAGAGAGCATAAAACTAGAAATGTATACATAATTTGATAAAACCACAGAAGAAATAAAAAATATACTAACCAGCCATCCTGAGCAAAATCTGCAGCTTCATCATTGAAAGATCGTGAACCAGGTGGGATAAAGTCATATCGCTGAACCAGATTTCATTTCAAAATTTTAGCGCCCAACTCTACCTCGAACTTTTGGGCACGATATAGAATTTGAAAGGAGAAGGCATTCAATTCGTACCTTGAGCCCTGTCTTGTCTGCCAGTTGGGTTCACACTCTAGAGTCAGAGCTGTAGTTGGGGAGGCGAGCCTATGCAGTCTTCGAGGTTTGTATAATTTAATAGTTGCAAGTGGGGACATGTATTGATCATTGATGGCATGAGCATGGATATGGCATGGTTAGTGGTACTCTTAAAAGCATTAATGGGTCAATAGACTGGAAAATATTGGCTGCCGGAAAATAAGGCTTTCCTTATTCAATTCTTCTTCTCGTGGTCCATATGAAGACCTTGAACCAGCAGCCGCCATCTCGCCCAGTACCCGCTGTATACCAAACAGCAAACAATCCAGCAGCAGTAGCTCCAGAGCCATGTTTTCAGGTCCAATTAGAGAAGAGAGAGGCTGACAACCGGTATAAATAAAACAAATCAGAAAATAATTATGTTGGTCCATTTCAGTGATTAAGCTTCATAACAAATCCCAAATCATGGTGTTGGTTTCATATCAAGCACACACAAATATTAAAAAAAAAAATAGATAAACAAACTATAAACAAAACTAAAAGAAAAAATGGGCTGTAAATATAAATTATTTTAAATAACCTAAATACTTTTCAAATTTACTAATGAAAAAAATAAATTAAAAAAAAAAAACTAAATGAAAGAGAAATAAAATTAAAATTTAAGAGGATATATTATAACCATATATTATTTAAAATGTGAATTTAATTTGTTTAAAATGAGGTAAATTTATTGAGCTTAAATTTTACAACCCAACCAATATAATTTTATATGAAGTAATTAGAAGTAAAATAAATGTGTTTCAAATATGTTTTTATGGTTAAAACTTTTGAAGTGGATATTTTTTATTTTTTTAGGCATATGGTTTTTGGTCTAAATCCAACAACTCACAAGTTTAAGTTATATACTCTATATAACTTACTTAGAGTGCTCCGCGTACAACCACATTAGAGCTCAATTTCATAATCTTTGTTGCAATACTGACCTTCCTAGCCTTTTATGACGTCAAAATTATAGTGAGCTCGGGAGGCTTCTCTCCAAGCTTTTTGAGCATAGGAATAAAATCTTAAATCAAGTCCGTGGGGTCTTGGTTAGACGGTGATGAGGCAGGATGTTATAGCACTCATCATAGGTTTAATTCCCTTCCCCGATCGGGGTGATGTATCTGGACATGTTGATGAAAATAGAGTTGAAAAAAAAAAAGGTGAAAAAATGAAAGGAACTACCAAGCTTACAAAAAAAAAAAAATCTAAAATCAAATTAAATAACTCTTTTCTTTAGGTCCGATAGACCAAAGATTGGTCTCAGTGGACGTTAACCATCATCATCATCATCATCATTATCATAGTCTATATAATATTGATAAATACAATTCAAACAGTAAAAAATTATACATTGTATTTTGCACTTCAAAAAAATTATACTTAAAAACTCATATTAAATCCTTACTCAGATTAAAATTCCTTACTTACTTAGATGAATCTTTTCAATTATAACAATGGATAACATAATCATTTGTACCTGCAAAAAGGAGGAAAGTAGACGTTGAGATTGTGTGTGATGCTCTTCCCCAAGTCACCTCCATGAATTATAAAGAAATCAAATACAACCTCAGAGGGATAGAGAATCATTCTATAATGAAGTTGGCGATGAAGCCATAAATGTCGAAAAACAAAAAAACAAAACCAATCTGAGCCCATTTCAAAGATGAAAAACCTAAATTGGGTAAAAGCCCATATCAACAAAGCTACCTACCAAAGAAAATTAAAGCAATAAGGCAGGTTCACAGTGAGCTTTACCTTGAAATTTACCCTTATTTTTATTGAAAGCTCAAGGATTCTTCTCCCACATATAAACTCTTCAAGAACATGATATTAGAAAAACCAATCCAATTCGATTTGGGAGCTATGTGATATTAGAAAAACCAATCCAATTCGATTTGGGAGCTATTATCAACACAAAGGACATTTCATTACTTCAATATTTATTAGTAAATAACTATCTAGATATGTATATAGATTTATATTAAAGAAACCAAATGTATTTTACTTGCTTGTCCATTCCAGTGATCACACTTCATTTAAAAAAATCCCAAATCAGGGAACTCATTTCCATCTGTCCGTTTGGTATCTAAATCTCAACCAAAAAAGTCAAATACAAAAGTAAACTAACACAAAAATATAAAATATAAAAAACAAATAACTAATATAAAATAAAAATAACACATAACTAAGAGAAATTACAAATGGAAAATATTTCCATAATACAATGTTCTTGAATTTTTTTTAATCTCAAACAAGAGTTAAATAAGACAAATGCCCACCAAGGAAAATCATCTGGATGGAGGTTTGCCCACACCCACCTCATCAATCTGAAGCTAGATATGGTTTATTGACGAATTAGGGTTTCGCGCAGGAATGACAAGGTTAACGACCGCAGCAAATCCGTTGTGCATCCTCTTGCTAACGGCCAGAGCGCCCCTGTAACCACCATTCGCACCCTGTCGGTATTGACACTGACAGGCTGGCATAAATCACGGACGGTCAGGATTCTGTGCTAGCAATGGATGATGAAATCATCAATTATTCACCGGACCCGCTCGAAGGTATCGAGATCTAGGGTTCACCTCACTACCCCGTGACACCTAGCGCCCTGCTAGCCCTCAACATTCCTGAGGCGGCCTCTAATGGCCCCTGTTTCCCTCTACCCCTTACCCATCCTCTTCTTGGCCCCCTTCTCGCTGACCTTCCCCTGTTTTCCGACTCCCCTCATTTCTCTCTTGCTAACCTGCTGAGAATCCCCCCTAGCTCCTCGCTGACGATGGAATCTATTGTATTCTCTCCGGATTCCTTACATTTTCTCACCACCTGCCTCCAAGGCACTGCCATTTCACCCCCTCGTTTCCTCCTGGCGAACGACCTCATAAAGGTATTGAAGCACCCACGCAAGGCCCCTCTAACGCTGCTCCGCTAAGATCTGGCCTCTCTACTCCTCTGATTGTCTCTCCGACGGATGATCCAAACCTCACTGCTACTGACCATGAGACCGAACCCCTAACTGAACTAAAGGGACGCACTGAGGGAATCGACGCTTGAAGTGCATTAAAAAGGGTAACATGCATTTTGATCTCAACCTTGGATAAGGGCTTCTTCTGGGAGAAGTAATGGATACGGCAGATCAAGTCCTGGTTGGCCATGTTCGGGGATGAAGATACAACCTCAACTATTTATGCTTCTAGATGAACGAGATCTGGGGACCTATCATGGAGGAGTTGTTGTGGGTTGTCATACTCCCTCGAGGATGGTTTGCTCTACGCTTTCATCGATCTAAATAGGTCGCATGGGTGCTCTTGAAGCTATGGCACATTGAACAAGCCCCGGTCATTTTCAAAAGATGGAGCTCCCTTTTTGACCCAGAGAGAGAACAACTTGGCGCTAGGCCGATATGGGATAGGCTTCTGGGGCTCCCGCTTCACTTCTGGTCTAAAGACATCATGAGGCACATTGGAAACTCACTTGGCACTTATCTGGACCATGACAAATCTTACTTAACCTCGGGCATTATGACGATGGCCAGAATCTTGGTGCACCTAGACACTCGTGAAGGATTGGAAGAGGCCATCACTCTGCGATGGAAGCAATTTGTACGCATTCAGACTCTGGATTACGAAGGTGTACCCTATCGATTTCGGAGATGTCATGAGGTTGGACACTTATATAAGGATTTCCCTCTCCTCAAAGGTGCATCTGATGTTGGTAGACCGGATCATGTACAAGCACCAGAGAACGCCTCGGTGGATCGACGCAAAGGCAAGAAGGCTGCTCAGGGATCCAAGCCTGCCTCTGCACCTCCTGGACCTCCTTCCCCCTGGATGACAAGGACTTGGGAAGAAGCGATTAAAATTTCATCGATTAATCCTCCTTCCTCTCTCCCTGTTTCACATTTTATCACATATGCATATGTTTCTTCAATTTCACAGTGCACTTCATTCCCCTTATTGGCCACTCGGCTCGTCCCGTCTGTCACCTGCCCTACCTCCCCCCCCTTCCCTCCATTACTGACCTCCCCCCCACTATTCCTGGTTCACCTCCTACCCTACCCCTCTCTGAATCCTCTTTGGACCCTTGGTGCTCACACTCCTACCTCATCCGATCTCTCACACATCCACATCCCCTGACCTCTGGGACTGGCGGCCTAGGGCTTTTGGACCCTTCTTGACCTAGAACTAGGAGGGGACGTCATTCGAATATTTCCAAGGCTATCATTCAGGTTGGGTTGGATGTTGTGGATGGCAAGAAAAACACTCTTGAAGGGGTCCTTAGAGCACAGATGACCCAACCACTGGTTACCTCATGAAAATCATATCTTTCAATTTTTGTGGGCTGGCCAGCACTGCAAAAAAACTAGCCCTGCGAATATTATTGACTGGCACACCTCTTGACATCAACTTTATTTAGGAAACTCTTGACTCCTTTGATCATGTGATTTCAGCCCTCCAATCCATCTGCACGGGTTGGAACTTTCAGACATTGGAAGCTCATGGCCACTCTGGAGAAATTTTCATTGGCACTAACTCTAGATCCATTAGGGTTCTGAATCAATGTTGCGGGGATGGTTTTCTGGGTGTGGATGTCTTCTCCTCTGATCTCGGATCTGAATATCGACTCATCAACATTTATGGACCCTGCAGTTCCCGCCTTCCTTTCTAGCGCCATCTCCTCAAT
This sequence comes from Pinus albicaulis, assembly GCA_034641835.2. Taxonomy (NCBI): domain Eukaryota; kingdom Viridiplantae; phylum Streptophyta; class Pinopsida; order Pinales; family Pinaceae; genus Pinus; species Pinus albicaulis. The sequence continues at coordinate 163,541 of JAXQQM020077456.1, read as the reverse complement.
ACCTCCCTCCTTCTGCCCACAACCTTATCCTCGGTGGGGACCTTAACTTCTCCCTAGGCCTTGTTGAATCATGGGGTCCCCATGCACAAGTTGACACTCTGGCTGCCGATTTTTCCCAACTCTTTGAGACCCACCATCTAGTTGACATCCCTATGCCTCGGCTCCACCCCACCTGGAGCAATCACAGGGTTAGAGAAGCCTCTGTTGCACACATACTGGACCGTTTTCTCATCCATGAATCATTAATAAACTTTGGATTATTATATCGTCAATGGGTGGGATCTGGGGGTATATCTGATCATCTCCCTATATATATGGAACTTTCCCCTAGCCGTGGGAAGCCTTGTAGTCCATTTAAATTCAATGCCACTTGGCTCGCCCACTCGGAGTACATTGAGCTTGTCTCCAGATATTGGACCTCCCACCCCACTGATCGTGGTTCCTCACCCTCAGCTTCCTTTGCAGCCAAGATGACTGTTGTCAAGAATCTGACCAAGACATGGATTCGGGACAAAAGGAAAAAAGTTGAGGAATCTATCTGCAGAATTGAATCTGAAATTGCTAGGATTGATGCTGCCTTAAGGGATGGGTCGACCACTATAGCTTCCAGGACACAACTTACTCAGCTTACAGCAGAAAGAAATCGGATACTCAAGGATCAAGAGGAAACCTGGCGCCTCCGGAGCAAAGCTATCTGGTTAAAATCTGGTGATGAAAACTCCATATTTTTCCATCATTTCTCAAATGGGCATAAAGCCATAAATACCATATGGTCTCTGAAGGACGAAAATGGTAACCAGGCCCAAAATTTCCATCAGTTGGCTCACATGGGGGTGGAGAATTTTTGTAACCTCTACAGGGCCCTTGCCAATGCTAATCAGGTTAAAATCATAAGAGTGGCAAGATTATTTTCCAAATTTGTGGATCTGGACGACGAAGATTAGCTGACCCAACCTGTCACCATTCAAGAACTCCAGGACACCCTGAAATGGTTCGAGAAAGACAAGAGCCCTGGACCTGATGGTTGGCCCATTGAATTCTATTTGGCCTTTTTTGACATTATGGGACAGGACATCCTTAATCTGGTCGAAGAGTATCGCACGACTGGAAGATTATATGATGCCTTCAACTCCACCTTTATCGCCCTCATACCCAAATCTGCTGATCCCAACTTTTTTCTAATTATCGACCTATCTCCCTCTGCAACTGCATATACAAAATCATTGCCAAAATCATTTCCAATCGCATTAAACCCATCCTCTCTGAGCACATATCTCCTGAAAAATTTGCCTTCCTCCACCACCAGCAGATTCATGAAGCTATCGACACAACTCAGGAGGTGCTCCACTCCATAAGACTCAAGAAGCTCAAAAGTATCATCCTCAAACTGGACCTCGCTAAGGCTTTCGATTAATCCAATTTTCTTTACATCCGCATGATACCCATTTGGGCTTCCCCTATAGTTTCATCAAATGGATCATGTGCTGCATCACCAATGTTTCATTCAATGTACTCATTAATGACTCCACCTCTCCTTTCTTCCACTCTGAAAGAGGACTTCGATAAGGATGCCCCCTCTCCCCACTCCTCTTCCTACTCATTATGGAAGCTTTAAGCCGAGTGATTATGAATGAAAAGAACCAGGGACGACTCCAGGGCATCAAAATTGCATAAGGATACACACTCTCCCACCTTCTATTTGTGGATGTCGTTCTCATTTTTCTCAATGGTTCCATTGGTGACAGTTTATCCTTTTCAGTAGCCCTTGCTGATTTCAACATTGCAACTGGCATGGTCTATAATGCTCTAAAATCGACCATAACTATTAACGGATGCACCCCATAGGAGAGAAGAATTGCTCTGAATATATTTCCCTTCACTCGTCTGGATTCCCTTGATGGCCTCAGGTATCTCGGGTTTAGACTAAAACCCTCTGATTATCGCATTGTAGATTGGACTTGTCTTATTACCAAATTGGAAAAGAGGATATTCATATGGCACAATAGATGGTTATCACGGGCTGGCTGCCTAACCCTAATAAAACCAGTCTTGGAAGCCACTGCAGTTTACTGGATGTCTCTCGCTTGGATACCTCGCATCATCATAGATTGAATTCAACGATTATGCAGCAGGTTTCTTTGGAAGGGAAATCGGGAAGGATGGACATTTGCATGGGTAAAATGGGACCGCATTTCTCTCCCTAAAAAATGGGGGGATGGGGCATCAAAAACCTAGACATATTCGCCAAAGCTCTTATCACAAAATTGGGATGGATGATTATGACCTTCAAGAATCTCTGGAAACAGGTGGTCTACATGAAATAAATCCAGCCCTTGAACATCATTGACTGGATCAGACAACCCTCTTGGAGCCACCGAACATATCAACTATATGGAAGGTTGTTATCACCTCACTCCGGCACATTCGAAATGGTCTTACTTGGAGAATCAAAGTTGGGAATCAAGCACGCATCGGAATTGATCCCTACTCAGGATGTGGGAACGCACACACTTTACCACGCGAAATCATCAACCAACTGTTAGAACAAGGCATCCAATTCATTGCTCAAATTGTTGACCCTTTTTCCACGACTCCTTATCTGCAAGGATGGAAATCTGCCAATCAACTTGAACTTCCAGGGCCAATGCACCAAGATTGGCAGTCTTACACAGTTGCTTTATTTGAAAGTCACATTCGAATAGGTATAGGGGATGACAAATTAATCTGGGCTCCCTCTAAATCTGGGCTATACTCTCCAAAGAAAGGCTACCTTCCCATATTTTCGGATCATTTCCGACAGATGCAATCTTGGTGGTGGATGCTCATTTGGAAACTCAAGGCACCTCCGTGCACCAGACTCTTCATGTGGTGCATTCTCAACTACATAGCGCCCACTATGGACAACGTGCACAAACGATCGATCCATGGTCCCTCTTGGTGTACACTATGTTGGGTAGACTATTAATCAATTGATCATATATTCATACACTGCCACTCCTCCCAAGCATTTTGGACTTCCATTCTATCTGACCTGGGCATTAACCTGTAGTGGCATGAATTGAATTTAGGGGAGGCTTGGCAACTCTGGTGGAACATTTTCTCCCCGCATAAGGCCAGGAATCTTCGCCTTCTCATCTGCTGGGGTATCTGGCTAGCTAGGAATGGCTCCATATTTGAGGATCGCCTCCCCAAGTGGCACTCGATCTCTTCATACATTTTATCCACCTACAACAACATCCCTGACGATGACCCTCTGCATCCACCTCGAACAATAATTCCCGAAGTTATTAATTTCTACATACCCTGGGCTTACTTCAATGGCTCAGCCCAACCCATGGGATGTGGGGGTGGTCCCCTCCTTCACATTTCCCCACAACACTTTTACAAAATCAAGATGGGTCTGGGCCCTGGAACGGACAACCTCGCTGAGCTCATTACACTCCGCCATCTCCTTCAGTTTGCATTAGAGCATGATGTACACCATCTTCAAGTCTTTGGAGACTCTAAAATCATCATCAATTGGTTCAATAAATCTGCTACTTGTCACGTGCACACACTTCGGACTATATTGGAAGATCTATGGCATGTGAAAGCTCAATTCTTATCTATCTTATGTTCTCATATATTCAGGGAGCGCAAGTGCATTTTCGACGATCTTTCCAAGGCGGCAGCAGTCCAGCTTAAGGGGGCTCTGGCATATAGACGAGCAGAGGGATGCACAACACTATAGCTACTATCATCAACCCTACATTGACCAGCTAGACTTTTGAGGATCGACAACTCAACTTTTTGACAGTTTTTGATCATGACACAACCAAACTTAACTTATTGTATTCACTGTATTTATTTTTGACAATTTGTGTTGCACACCCCTCCGGGGCTTTTTTGCAGAACTATATGATGTGACCATAGTAAAAAAAATGCATATGCAATACATCTACAACATATAATTTTCACAAATTAATGAAAATTATGATTTTTCCTTAAAAACAATTACAAATAAAATTAAAAAAATATTATGTAAATATAAATTATCTTAAATATAAATAATATTTATGTTTTAAATAAATAAAAGATATAAATTTTAAAGTAAAGAAGATATACCAAATCCATATATGTAAATTTAATTTGTTTTAGATAAAAATAAATCAGGTCAAAAAAGAGAAGACCAGATAAAATTAACTTGAATTTAAAAGCTTCTATATGAATTTAATTTGAAAGCTAAAAATACACACCATACCCATATATATTATTTAAAATGTAAAAATTTAATCTATAAGAAAATCTCAGGAACAGCAGCGACTTCGGCTATATTTCGGCTATGTCTATAGTTTGCTTAATATTTGTATTTTTCCCTATGTTCAGTCTAAAATTTTGAGAAACAACGACAACCTTGGCGAGGGCAGCTTATGGTTTCGGTACTATTTATAATTTTCTAATTTCTCCGGCTGAAATTAAAGTTGGGACACTCATATTAATTGTGCCAATGGATGACTGAATAGTAAGCACCTGCAGCCAAGCCGAGAGCTTAGGTTGAAGAGGATGAAGGTGAAGGTTTATGCATCTAATAAATAAATATTGCGTATCTTGTTTTTTCCAAAGCTTTTCTTAGATATGAAAATATGGGTTAAAGGGAAAACAAAAATTAGGAAAAAAAAACAATGCCCATTTCAAAGACTAAAAATCTCAAAACCTTGAAAAGCAAAGCTAACAAGAAAATTAAAACAATAAAAGAGTTCAATAGCTTTCTCTTTTTTTCTCTTTATTGGAAAGGCCAACAATTTTTCTCCTGGGATAAACTCTTCCTGGGAAACCTCTGGGTCGTATGCATCCAAAAACATGGACATTTCATTTCATTATCAGCAAAGAGGACATTTCAGAGTGAGTTTTTTTTTCAATTGAAGACATGAGCTTTACTTTGAATTGCATTTTCTTAATTGAATAGCTTTCTGAAAGGTCCAACAATTTTTCCCCAGAAATAAACTCTTCGAAGCACTTGACATTAGAAAACCATCTGACTCGTAAAGAATTGTCCAAAAAAAATTCAGAAAAATAATTATACCTGCTTTTATATTCCAATGATTACGCTTCCTTAAAAAAATCCGACTCCTTTCTATCCGTCCATCTTGTCTTTACATCTCAAAAGAAATATCAAATCGATCCCCAAAAAAACTGAAAAAAAATATACACAGATATTTAAAAAAAAAAAAACCAGAAACCCAAATTACAAAGAAAATTTAAGAAATATATAGATTTAAAAGCTGAGTTAAATCCATTGCAGGTTAAAAACAAAATGACTAAATAAAATAAAAACTAAAAAAATATTATATAAATCTAAATTAAAAGCTAAAAAAAATATCATATAAATCTAATTTAAAAACTAAAAAAAATATCATAGGAACCTAATTTAAAAACTAAAAATATATACCATACCCCCTCTATATATATATATTCTTTAAAATGTAAATTTATACAACAGCAGCAACCTCGGGTATGTCTATCCTTTCCGTATTATTTGTATTTTTCGCTATTCTCACAGTAAGATTGGGAGAAGCAGCATCAATCTTGGCTAGGGCAATCTATGCTTTCCGTACTATTTATAATTTTCTCTATTCTGAGGCTAAAATTAATGTTATAGTCCTCGGCCAGAATTAGAATTAAAGTTTGGACATTAATATTATTAATTATAGCCATGGATGACGGAATAGTCCGTACCCTGCAGCTGAGTGGACGGCTGAGGTTGAGGCTGTACATTGGCTAGGGAAACCTATGCTTTCCGTACTATTTCTAATTTTCTCTATTCTGAGGCTAAATTAACGTTGGAACCCTCTGCAGAATTATTAAATTAAAGTTTGGAGATTAATATTAATTATAGTCATGGATGATAGAATAGTCCGTACCGTGCAGCTAAGCAGAGGGCTTTGGTTGAGGCTGTACCTGCGACCGGTGAAGATTTACAAATTAGGCATCGAAGAATAAGTATGGGAGAGGCGTCAGTCGCTGAACACCTCAGCGCTGACTGGACCCGGGCCACGTCAACAGATGCCAGCGCATGTACGACAGGTGTTGGCTGGCATGGCTTTCACGTGCCAGTCACGTGCAACCGGTCACGCCGTCGAACAGCCGGTCCAGCCGGTCTACTCCCGCCCTTTTGTGGAGGCTTGTCGACAAACTGGAGGTTTTTGGTCCGGGTCTGGTTGTTGTCGATTGCATTCTCCGTTTGTTGCGATGCTTGGCTCCAATGCCCGACGCCTCCGCCGCCACTGTCCGCGCGCTCCATCCTTAGCTATGGCGCCGCTGCTCTCCTGGGTGGAGCTCCCCTGGTCCTGGTTCGGCTGCAGCAGCATTGCAATCGTGGGTGGTGGAAAATATCTGCCTGTTCAACCTCGCTTAGCTGGTGGTTTAACCTCGGCGCTTTGGTTGTTTTACTTCGGCGCTGTGTGGTTTAGGGTCAGCTGTTTGCTATTTATGCTTGGCGAGGTTTTGTCATGCCTCGGCCCTGTAGTTGTTTTACCTTCGCCCTGTCGTAGTTTTATTCGGCTCTGTAGTTGTTTTACTTTGCTCGGCGCAGTGGTGGTTTTAGTTCGGCTCTGTGGTGGTTTTTATCGGCTCTGTGGTGGTGCGTTTTTCAGCTTGTGCTTTCAGGTGCGTAAGTTTTTTTTTTTTTGAAGTGTTTTTGCATTTTTTTTTAATGTTGGTGCTTTCTGAATGATTGTGTTTTTGATTTTTTGCAGGTCAGTGGAGAAGGCAAGGACAATGCAATGCAGGACTCTGTGGAATGAAGGAGGAAGCCTGGAGGGATAGGAGTTTTAAGGTAGGACTCTGTCTTACCAGTCATATCTATGTGTTTGTAAACACATTTAACCTTAAGGAGATGTTCTCTGTTGAGCTTTTTTACTGTTTTACTGTGGTTTTACAGTGTTTGATTGTGGTTTTATAGCGTTTTACTGTTGTTTCACTGTGTGGTTTTACTGGGGTTTTACTGTCTGTAGGGTTTAGGGTTCTAATTGGAGGTATCACGCCTGATTTTTCTTTTTTGCAGCAGTGGAATGTAGGGTTTTGGGTTTTGACTTTTGCCGTAGCTTTAAACCATCTCTTCTACATTATACAATTTGGCTGGGATTTCTTGAAGCAAAGTCTCTGCAATCCTTAATGCCAAAAATGAATCTGTTTCAAGAAGATGCAATGGTGAGCTTCTTACCTTTAATCTTTCCAAGCCTCTGGTGGAGGTCATGCCCTGCAATAGCTGGGCAGCTGTATGCTGGGTGCCTTTTCTTTGGCAAGGTCAGGGTTGAAACATAACTCTGTGCATTCTCCCTAGTGAGAACGTCGTTGGGTAATAAGCACGAAGTTATGCTTGCGTCCAGAATTAAGATTCCAATTTCCTTTATAAGCGTTTCCATAAGTCTATCATCTTAGTAGAAAACCTTTCACACAATATGTGTAGAACGAGGGCCGTTATCCTGTCTTGAAATCTCTTTTCTGTATCGCTTGGATGGTGTCTGAGAAGTAAATGCTGGGATTTTTTTAAAAGCTTAATGTTTGCTTGTCAACTTTCAAGTCTTGAAATTGAGTCTTGTTGTTTTGTACCCAGTATGGTTGAATTGGAGACAGAAGTTTGCAGATTTCATTAAAAGAGAATCAAGGCAAGCCATGCTTCTGTGTTGGAGTTCATATTGTTTGCAAGCATAAACATTCTGCACCATTCAAAATTTTCTTACCCTATTTTCAATTGCATTTTGCATCGGTGTTATACAACTCATGCCTTCACCTCTTGGTTGGGTTTATTGTTGTTTATGAAAGTAAAGATTCTGCAGGATTTCAATTCTCATTTCCAAAGTCATCTTCTGTACTACAATGCCATCTAGAGTTCATTCCCTTGTTTAGCCTCTTGAGTGGGAGAGATTCTTTGTATTGTCTTTATGCAGTTGAGTGTCCAAACACGGTGGTAATACATTTTTAATTCTCAATCTCCAATGCTCTCTGCTATCTATATATTTTCTTTATACTCCGTGGCCATCTAGAATGTGTTTCCTTGTGTAAAACTCCCGAGTGAAAGATAATCTTGTCTCTATGTGGTACAAGAATTTAAAGAAACTGGCAATACTGATTTGTTGGGTTGCAGGTTTTGCTCTGGTCCACATCTGCTAGTTGATAAGTCCATGGAAGTTGAACTTCCGAGGTTTGTTGGGCTCAAAGACTTCACTATTTTGTCTGGGACCTTCGTTGTGCATGGTTTGGATGAATTGCTTGCGTCAGAGATTGTGGTAATGATTAAATATATTGTTGTTGCAATATGTGTGGAATTTGATCTTTGACCCTTATTGCCTGTATGTGGACATGCGATTTTGTTATCCTTTTTCCTTTCCTTCTTTTAATGTGAATCTACAACATATAGGAGATTGTTTAGAGTATTTCTGGTTGCTAACTAGAGTTTTGCCCTGTTTTAAGATTAAAAGATTCAATTACGTCTACAATTCCTGTTAGATATAGGATGAAGGTTATTACTCTAAGCCGCAATTTTATGGGAGACCCGCCAGCTCAAGCTTTTGTATATATATAATTATACATGAATTGAATTGGATGCCGGCCCAATTGGGACTGAAATTTGTTCTTTTAGGTCATGTTGACTAAATGTTGATCTTATATAACCATCCTCTGTCTTGCTGAACAGTCACCACATCTGAGATAGTGTATCTTTCTTTAATGTTATTCTAGCCAGTATATACTGGAGATAATGTTATATTATTCAAACTTTGTGTAAGCTATATTCTCTCTCAATCTTAATTTGTTTGGAGAGGAGCTACAAGAGAACAGTAAATTAAGATGTCTGTGGTCTGTAAAGAAATCCAGATTAATGTCTATAAATGTTTTGACTATACAAGAGTGTTTTAGAAGAGCCATATAATTTAATTTCTATTCTTGTAGATATTGCTACATTGGGTTGGTTTAAGCATATCTTATATAATTTTTTTTTTTCTAAGTGGAAGTTTTAACTTTGAAATGATGTACAAAAAAGCTAACTGAAGAAAAAATGGTGATAAATTTTTCTGTTAGCTATTTGAATCTTAATGTACAATCGTGTCTGCAACACGAGTGTTTTAGAAGAGCCCCATAATTTAATTTCTATTCTTGTAGATATTGCTACATTGAGTTGGTTTAAGCATATCTTATATAAAATTTTTTTGCTAAGTGGAAGATTTAACTTTGATATGTAGGAATCATGAACTGTTTGATATATAACTTCATAAAACTGTTTGATATATAACTTCAACAGATTAACAAACTTGTAGGATTTAGAAACTGTTTGATATGTAGGAATTATAAACTGTTTGATATGTAGGAATTATAAACTGTTTGATATATAACTTCATACAAAATCTGATATAGGCTATAAGGCTATAACTTCAACAGATTAACAAACTTGTAGGATTTAGAAATTGTTTGATATGTAGGAATTATAAACTGTTTGATATATAACTTCATACAAAATCTGATATAGGCTATAAGGCTATAACTTCAACATATTAACAAACTTGGGGGATTTAGACACTGTTTCATACATACTAATTTGAAAATGTTTGTAGCTTCCCAAACATCCATGGATGCTATCATTAGCAAACCTATTTGATCCTTACCAAAATCACAGTGTCTTGTAGTTACAAAAATTAAGTCATGGCACCTCTATGCTTGATGGCTTCCATTTCCTGCGTTCCCCAAGTATGGTGGACTGCCAAACATTGGATGATTAGGATGTGCCTGAATGTTGGCATATGGTTGACTCCAATTTGCTCCATGTAGCCATGGTGGGACTGAGTAGCCCAAGTGTCCACTTGTGTTACTAACCCCAGCACTGACTGCAGGTGTCATATAAACACAATTAGGATTCAAACCTGCACTGGTAGGGGTATAAGAGGTGGGCCTAACCCCCGCCTGATAGCTAGGGACTTGGATGTTAATCAACTCTTGGAATGATGGTGTCTGCTCTGCAATGTGGTCCAGCGTGTTAGACATCAACCTATTTGCCTCAAACTGTCTTGAACCATGTTCTTCTCTGCTTGTCACCCCTTGTCCTTTTTCCAACTCTTGCTGAACCTTTCTTGCCTCTCTCTGTTTCCTTGCCAATTGCTTTTGATGTTCCTTATCTTCCCTTGCTTTTTGTCTTTCCAACCTTTCCTTTGCTCGAGCTTCTGCTGTTGCAATCCTTGCAACCCTCTTTTCCTTGGCTAACTCCTTCTTTCTCTTTTTAGCTTCCTGAATTTCATTCTTTTTACGTTCAGACTCGAACATTAAATTCATATAGTCTTCAGATGTGAGCAATTGTGAACTCCTCCCTAAACGAAGATAATCTGAGGCTGAGTTCCTTGATGAGGCCTTCACTCTCTCTATTGGTAGCTTTAGGAATGCACCAAGTAATCTCTGCTTTTCCAGACCTGCTTGCTGGATTTCATCTTCTGGGACAACTGAATGGCCCCCATTGTTGTCTTCTTCAGGTACTTCATGCTGAATAGGCTCCTCTTCTAGTGATCCATTGTCCACAAAATAATGAACAAGTTCGGTGTTCAACCCCGATGGTTGTGAAGGCATGTCCATGCTTTCATCCTCATTGGTGGATGTTACATTATTTCCAGTGATATTCATCACGGCCTCTGCCAACCATGATGGTGCACTTACTTGGGTTGGCATGGTCAATTGCTCATTGTCAGCTGCATCAGTGGGTGTCACAGCCTCATTGATATTGTTAGTTGGTTCATCACTGAACTGTGTCTCACTGACATGCTCAACATCATCACCACCACAGAACAACCCTTCAGAAAGGGACATTATACCTTCAGCAGCAGCTACATCTTCTTGGGCACCAACATGCTCTTCTAAATTCTCTGCTTCTTGACCTTCCACTTCAAATGCTTGGCTACATGTGGTATCATGCATAAGAGCATCATACTTGAGTGGCCATATACCAGTCCTCCTAAATCCAGCCTTGATATTAGAAGGTGTGAGAGCCCTTTTAAATGCTTTGCTAGCAAGCTCAGCTAGCTCAAACCTCTGTACTTCCACCCCTGGGTTCTTTGCCATCCATGAAGCTCGCTCGACCCTGAAATAGTTCTTGAAAGGCCCAAACACGCTCACATCAAGGGGCTGCAATCTGTGAGTAGTATGAGCCGGAAATGTTAACAGGTCAATGCCCAACTTATTGGCCTCCTCGATTGTCTGCACAGCCATGTGGCTTCCATGGCCATCTAAAATCATCAAGTGCCTGTTTTCAGGCGAGACACCACCCGGTACAGAAGCAGCAAAGTGGCAAAGCCAATTTAGGAACAGTTCCTTTGTCATCCATGCATGTGGATGTGCAGCCATGCGTGCCCCCGGTTCACAATTCTGTATGTAATTTTTTAGTTGAGTTTTACCTTTAAATAGATAAAATCCCGGTATAGATGAGCCAATTGCATTGACACAGGCAAGAATTGTGATCCACTCCCTGCTCTTAGGCAATATCTTAGGCACATTTCTACTCCCTCTCTTTGCAATTACCCGCATACCGCAATTTATTCCTGCCTGTAAGCCTGTCTCATCGCAGTTCCATATGTGGTCTGGGGCATATGAGTGCTGGTCATATGCAGCAGAAAGAGTGTTATAGAACTTGGGAACAATTGCAGGGCGTAGATTTAAAGCCCGGTCTCTGTCAAGGCCCTTTGCTGTACGTAACACAAGGTCTGGATGCCTCTTTTTAAACCCACTCCACCATGACTTACCAGGAAAACCATCTTTAAAGGGGTTTGGCCTCCCTTGACATATTTGAGCTACAGTGGATTTAAGTTGGATAAGCTCTAACCCATGTCCCAATTGGGCCATCTCCTTACACCAATCCACCACCTCATCTTCCTCCTCTTCAGTCATGACTGTAACAGGCCCTCTGCGCTTTGTATTAGTCAACCCATTTATCCAATAATGTATGTTTGAGGCAACAATACCATGTTTTTTTGCTGATGCACGGATTGAATATCCCTTAAACTCGATGTCATCAATTGCAGCAAGCATGTCTTCCTTCGTCCAGCCTCTGATTGCACTGATTTTCTTTGTTGAAATTGCACCTTGTATTGTGGTCGAAGGTGATTCTGTGGCTGATGGTGGGCTGGGATGATCTGCAACCACAGGGTCCTTTTCAACTACATTACTAGGAGCAATGGGAGCATTGAAATCATCATCTGATGAACTGCTCCGCAGTTGGGCCCCCCTTCTCCCTCGCCTCGTGTTCCTTATCCGATTTGCAATAGAAACTCTTGGCATGGCTACAACCTACAATTTCCAACATCGTTAAGAAATTTGATAAGTATTACAGCACAACTGTATAGAGTAAACTATAATTATGTATGAATTCCAAAATTTCTGCTAATAACATGAAATCTTTCAGTTGTTTGTTGTGAATTAATTCGCATTGAAGTATTACTTGTCAATTATGTATTACTTGTAATATCAACATCAGAAAGATATGTGATACCTACATGGTTGTTAGCTACATGGACTTGTCTAAAATCAGTAAGTGCCTGTTTTAAAATGGACTTATATTTGGACATGGACTGTGTGTTAGAACTATTTTTATTGAAAGATTTTATTCAATATAAAGTCAATATCCAAATCTGCTTAATATCTTGAATAACATTATTGAAGAACAACGAAATACCTGTATGTTGTCTCCAGCAACTGATGAAGAGAGTGAATAGCAACCGATGAAGAGAGTGAATGTAACACTGTGCACACACTCTGTCTGGAATGTAACAATGTGCACACAATCTGTCTGGAATGTAACACTATGCACACACTCTGTCTGGAATGTAACACTGAGCACACTCTGTCCTCTGTTTGTATGTCTGGAACACTGTCTGAAAAGGATTGTATGTCTGCAAAATGGAAACTCACTGTCTGAAAACTCACTTTTTGAAAACTGTATGTCTGCAAAATGAATGGAACACTTTTTGAAAACTCTGAATGTATGTCAGCAGTAGTTTAAGAGCAAAACGAATGCCTCAAATGCAGTAACAGTTGAGGTTTTATAGTTTTATGATTTAGAATTTCATTGGTAGGGAAGATTGGCATGGATTGCCATCTCCCAAATTTAATTGTGTGGTGTGGATTGATTTGTACATGATCCAATGGCTGAAAAGCTTTCATGGTTGATCCTTGTGCTTTCCTGAATTTAATTTCTGAATTGAAATGCTTTTCAGAATTTAATCCCTGTAATTCCAGGACTGTTGTGTTTAATTCTTGAAATGAAAGGTTAGGTGAACTATTTCCTGAATTGAATGGTGTCATTTAATGTCTTCAATAGGCTGAATGGTTAAACAAACATGTAGATATTGCTGACAGACATTTCACCTATTTTTGTGTAGGTGGTACTCAATCTTTGTGCAGGGGTTACCCAGTTTTTGTCCAGCTGTTATTCAACAATGAGATGTAGTCCCCCAATGCAAAATCAGTGGGGGACTGTTTGATGGGATAAAAGTACTTTTGGATGGGTAGCTTTGTAATGTTTTGTAGTGCATTTTGCCTTAAATGGTAATTCAGAACTGGAGGTACTTGAGACAGTGGGTCTTGTCAACTTGTGATGTTAGATTTGGTGTATGGCAGTTGTTGGTCTAGTAAAAAACTGGGCCCATTTTGGACATATTTATGTAACTTATATAACTTATTTCCAAATATTTATGTGCATATTATCAAATATTTATGTGCATATTTTAGTGGATTTTGTAATTTATGTTCGTGGATGTGTGGGACCCCGCCGTATAACTACCATCGGTCCTTGCACAACAATACAAGCCTCTCCCCTAACATATTATAATAATTACACTAAAGATGTCTCTTTTGAACTGTACCGTCGCCTACGAAGGTGTATCTTTTGAATTAGTTGGTCGCCTACTATTTTCTACCCTTTTGTTTACCACCATACAATACAACCGTCATCGCTTTTTTGGTTTTCCACAAGTTAATTTGTCGTTTTCCACTCTATACCGTAAGTCGCCACTACTTTTTTTCGATTTCCAAGGTTAACGAAACCTAAAAATCTATATACTTCTAACTTATTTTGAAAACCTCCTTAATACCATCTAATATATTAAATTACATTTTAGCTATTCAAAACCTCAAATTTAAACTCATATGTTATAAAAAAATATCTTAAACATATAAAATTATCCAACATTAATTTATTATTGTTGGAAGGTAATTTCAAACCACCGATAGAACTCAGATGGCGCATGATTGGAAGAAGCCGGGAGTTAAGGCGAAGGATGTTTCCGCCGTAAGATCGCCGTTCGATCGCCGATCGACTCGTGAGCGGAGTTCAAACTGCCGACGGTTTACAAAAGGGAAGCCCCCCGTCGTCGACCATCGTATCCGGGTTGACCAATCAATCGACGATATTATTTTGTGCGGCCTCACCCCAATTGTCTTGTACGAACCGCAGGCAACCCCACAACCACACTAAGGAGGTGGCTCCGCCCACGTGCCACCTACGCGCCACCAAATCACCACCGTCGCGGAAATGTGCCATTTCTTCCACCGAGCCAAGTTGACATAAATGAATTTTGTTTTTAGCGTGCCGACAAAATTTTTAATCAGCCATTAATGAAACTTTTAAGCGGTGATTTTTTTGTCAACGAATGACATTATATTAAATTGAGATATTTTTCTTATAAATAGAACAGATGTAATTTAATTTTTTTAGAGACAGTAGTGCATTATTTTTTTTTTATATACGCACATCGTTGCTTTGATTATAAAAAAAGACAGAGTGATATGGCCGGAAGAAGGTATTGTTTTTTTTTTTTAAAGGACAGCAGACTGAAATGGCATTTCACAGTTGTATGTTCGAGATGTTGAATAAAAAATTCACTAGAGTTTTTTTTTAAAAGAGATGTAGAGAAAGTTTTTGTTATGGAACCGTGTTTTGTAACAATTAAAGAATTGTAAATCCCTCTCGTGATTGAGGAAGAACTTGTAACATTTTTATGAAATAAAAATTTTGTTTTATAGAGTTTGAAAACTTTGTTTTCCGAGATTGAATTTATTTTCCGTGTCAGGAGGGGAAGTTTAATTCCTCCATTTTAATTCCTAAGAATTATTCAATATTTCAACATTATATCAGAGTACCTGTGCTATTTAGTCAACAGCCGAAGGAAAGGAGTTCTTTGTTGCGTGCTCTCTCCAAAGGTGAAGGTTCGTACGAGAAGAATCCAAAGGTATTTCTTAAGGCATAGCTTTTGTAAGCTATCATGGCAAAGATGTTTAGTTAAATTTAAACACACACAAGGTTTTTGAATCATAAAGTTATGAGTGCGAATGGCTAGAGCCACAGCGGGTAGCGGGGTATGGAAGATTCATCTCCCCAAAATTTAATGGGAAAAATTATGACTACTAGTCAATAACTATGAGGGCATTATTTGTCTCCCAAGACTTATGGGAATTTTTTGAGGATGGCTTTGAAGAGCCACAAATGAAGCAGAAGTTTTATGTGTTAACTCGTGCGTAAAGAGATTCTCAAGAGCAATAAGAAGAAAGATGCCAAGGCTCTTTTTCTTCTCGTATCGCGCTGCATGAGAGAGTGTGTTTCCAAGGATAGCAAAGAGCTAAGAGATCCAAAGAAGCATGAAACTCCTCAGACATCTTATCGTGGCATGGAAAAAGTGAAGACAACAAAACCGCCAAGCCGAGGAGAGACTTTGAGACTCTCTCGTATGAAAGAGTCGTACACTATTGACTCATCTTTCACTCATGTGATTGGAATGGTCACACAAATAAGATCTCATGGAGAGATCCTTGAAGACAAGAGGGATTGTTGAAAAACTCTTGAGAAGTTTACCCTCAAGATTTGATGTGATTGTCACTACCATAGAAGAGACTAAGGATCTCACAAAGCTGGATGAGATATACGCATCATCGTATGACCCATGAACAGAGATTGGGTAGGAGTGAAAAACCTTTCATCTCGAGCATGCATTTAAGACCCGCATGTTCCTTTAAGAGGAAGAGAGCAAGGCAGAGGAAACAAAAGAGGAAGAGGCAAGCCAAAACAGAGGTGGAAGGAACAACCCTTCACATTCACATGGAAGGTGCAACAAGCAGCAAGTCACACCATGGCCAAGAAAACAAACTGCCAGAATGATCATGACAAAGGTATGACAAATCCAATGTCCAATGTTACAATTGTAAAAAATATGGTCATTATGCTAATGAAGGTGAACGAAGGAGCAAGATATGAGAAGTAGAACTAGTGCAAATTTCACTAGAGAAAATAGCAGCCAAAACAATTTGTTTTTTGCTTGTAATATGGTCATAAGAAAAAGAATGAGGATTTATGGTTTCTAGACTCGGTTGTAGTAATCTATATGACAAAGAAACATAGCCATGTTTTCTATGTTACAAGGAAAGTGTGCAAGCCACAAGTCACACTAGGAACTGATAGCAAAGTTTCTGTTATGGGTAAAGGAGATATAAATGTTCTAACAAGATTAGGTGCAAAGAAATCCATAGCAGATGTTTATTATGTTCCAGGAATGAAGTGTAATCTTTTAAGTATTTGACAACTTTTCCATAAGGGGTATAATGTTTTCTTAAGAGGATGATGTCTGTACCATCATGGACAAACCACCCACAAACGTTGCATTGCTGAAGTAAAGATGACAAGGAACAGGATGTTCCCTCTCGAATGAGAGCAAATTTGAAGAATGGTGAAGAGAAAGCAAGAACTTGCACAGAGACTTTCCAAAGCGAACCAAAAGATGATAATTGTTTATGGCACTGGGACACATCTCAACTTTGGAGGTCTAAATCTGTTGATATAAAAGGAATGGTATGGTCTACCATTGATAGAGAAACCAGACAGCTTTCCTTTGTGAAGGTTGTATCTTGGGGAAACAACACAGAAAGTTTTCCTTCCGGGGAAAAGCATAAGGACAAAAGCACTTTAGGAGATTGTCCACTCGTATGTATGTGGACCGATGCAAACTCCATCACTTGCGAACAACCACTATATCTTAACATTCATAGATGATTTTACAAGAAAAACTTGGGTTTACTTTTTGAAAAATAAAAGTGAACTCGTTTGAAAAAAAAATTCAATTTCAAAGCACTTGTTGAGAAACAAAGTGGGCTGCATATCAAAGTCTTAAGGATCGACAGAGGAGGTGAGTATATCTAAAGATTTTCTACGGTTTTGTAGAGAAAATGGTATTCAAAAGCAAGCTTTTTACAACTAGATATACTCCGAAGCAAAATGGAGTAGCCGAAAGGAAGAACCGAAATCATAATGGACATGGCGAGGAGTATGTTAAAGGCAAAGCATTTGCCTAATTATTATTGGGCCGAAGTTTCATATATCAGCCGTATATTTTGAACAGCTCCTACAAAAGCGCTATGAACAAAGTGCTCAAGAGGCATGGAGTGGCACAAAGCAAAGTGTCACACAAATGAAGGTTTTTGGATGTGTGGCTTATGCACACATTCGATCGCCTAAGGAAGAAGTTGGACAAGGGGGAGAAGTGTATTTTCATTGGATACTTGGAGGAATCCAAGGCATACAAAAGTTATATAACCCATCCACCAAGAAGTTTATTGTGAGCAGTGGACGTTCGCCTATCAAGAGGAAGCTTGGGATGGAAGCATAGAGAAAACAAGAATGTTAAACATTGTTTATCTCATGATGAAAATGATGATGAGTCGTCGAAATACATCCCCAAATAGCAAGACCAATACAATAGCAATAGAGCACACCCTTGAGGAGAAATGACAAAGTGCTTCTCCAAGCACACCACAAGGAGGAAATTCAAGTGCTTCTTCAAGCATTTGTACACCTACCGAAAGAGGTAAGAAATTCGTAAGTTTGAAAGATATTTATGAACAAGATATAGCGTGAAGGTATCAATTCTTTGTTTTCTTTATATTGTCATGTTGATGATCCCGTTCATTTCGAAGAAGCTATCAAGGATAAGAAATGGATAGAAGCTATGGATGAGGAGATTAACGCCATAGAAAGAAACAAGACATGGGATTTGGTTGAACTCCCAAAAGGTAAAGATGTCATAGGAGTAAAATGGGTCTACAAGACCAAAAGTAATGTCAAGGTAAAATAGAGAGACACAAGGCAAGACTTTTTGTCAAAGGTTATAAGCAAAAGCATAGGAGAGATTATGAGGAAACTTTCGCACCGGTTGCCGAATGGAAACCGTGAGAGAAGTGTTGTCCATAGCAAAGACAAACAAATGGAAAGTTTACCAAATGGATGTGAAGCCGCATTTCCGAATGGAGGTTAATGGAAGAGGTTTACATTGATCAACCTCAAGCAGAAAAAGAAAGGCCAAGAGCACAAAGTATGTAAGTCAAGAAAGCTCTTTATGGCCGAAGCAAGCGCCAGAGCGTGGTACAAGAGAATAGACTCTTATCTACCGGAAAATGGTTTTGAAAAGTGTGAGGGAGAACCCACCCTCTACATTAAAGAGAAAGATGGAAAAATCTGATTGTGGTCTTACATGTTGATGATGTTATTTTACAGGTAATGATGATTGCCTTATCAACATTCTAAAACATTCATGAAAGAAGAATTTGAAATGACTGATATGGGTTTGTTGAGATACTTCTGGGAATAAGTAGAACAAGGTGAATGTGGGATTTTTATCTCATGTGCAAAGTATGTTAATGAGGTGCTTGAAATATTTAACATGCAGCAGAATGCAAAGCAAGCAATCACTCCCATAGTGATGGGATTAAAACTCGCCAGAGAAGACAAAGAAGGATTTCGATCCTAGTTTATACAAGAACATAGTTTCAAGTAAAATTTTATGTATTTGATCGCAACTAGCCGTACATAATGCATGTCGTTAGTTTGATTTCCCGCATTCATGGAAAGCCAAAGGATGACACGGGTAAGCAAAATAAAAGAATTTTGAGGTATGTTAAAGGTACAAAAAGGTTTGGTATTTTATATATCGTCTCGTAATGTTCGTATTTAGTTGGATACACCGACGTTGATTGGGATGTATGTTGATGATTGGAAGAGCACTTCCGTTATAGTTTTTCATATGGGTTCGTGGAGCCATTTCATGGGCTTCTAAGAAACGCCTATCAGAAAATGTTTACAAATAGAATCTGGACATGTGGTACGACAAGAATAAAGGCGTGTCGTGTTTTTGATGAGAAAATGTTGAGAAGTTTACGCCAAGAACAGTAAAAGGGACAAGTGATCTTTTGTGACAATAGATCAAATTTACTGCATTGTAAAAATTATGTTTTTCATAAGAGGATTAAAACACATTGACACTAAGTTTCACTTCATACGTGAATTGGTTAACAATGGTGAAATAGTTTTGCATCATCAAGTAATGGAGGATCAATTTGCAGATATCCTCACAAAGTCACTATGAGAAAAGCTTTGAACATTTCAAAAAATGCATGGGTATGCAAGAAAACCCAGGCTGAAATTAAGGGGGAGTGTTGAAGGTAATTTCAAACTGCCTCGTACAGAACCGCAAAGAAGATGATCGCACAACGCGCAGTTAAGGCGTAAGGACAAGCCCGCCGTAAGATCGTTGTTCGATCGCTGATCGACCAGAGCGGGAGTTCAAACGTTCGACGAACAGCAGGAAGCCCCCAGCTTACCGACCGCGTATCCGGGCTACCCGCTGTGCAATTGACGGCTATTATTTTCAGGCGGGCCTCACCCCCACCGTCTGCACGACCGTAGGAAGCCCCACAACCACCAAGTGAGGTGGCCCCGCCCACGTGCCACCCACGCGCCACCAAATCACCACCGCCGTGCACGCGCCCGCCACCGAGCCAATTTGACATAAATGATTTTTTTTTGTAAGCGTGCTACGTAATTTTAATGAGGTCATTAATGAAATTTTTAAGCGGTGCATTTTGTCAACGAATGACATTAAATTAAATTGAGATATTTTTTCTTATAAATAGAACCGTAGATGTAATTTAATTTTTTAGAGCATTTGAGTGCATTATGTTTTTTTTATATACGATACAGCTGCTTTGATTATAAAAACACAGAGAAAGATATGCACAACAAGGCATTGTTTTTTTAAAAAAAGGGAGGTAAAGATATAATTAAAATACACAAGAAGGTATGTTCGAGGATGTGTTGAATAAAAAAAAATTCACAAAGAAGTTTTTTCTTTAAAAGAGACAGAAAGTTTTTTTTGTTATGGAACCGTGTTTTGTAACCGTCTGCCACCGTAAATCCCTTCCGTGATTGAGGAAGAATCCTGTATCGCATTTTTATGGAAATAAATTATTTTATAGAGTTGAAAACTCGTTTCCGAGATTGAATTTATTTCTCTATGTCAGGAGGGAAAGTTTTATTTCTCCATTTTAATTCTAGAATTCTTTCAATATTTCAACAATTATCAACATATTAAATCATATAATAATAATAATAAAACACTTATTATAATTTATTAATAACATATTAAATCAAATAATAATAAAAAAACACCTATATAACATGTTAAATGTTTATAAAACATTATTATAAATATTATTATTTTAAAACCCACACTACATATTAAAATGTATTCTCAACTATCATTCTCCTACCCCAAATGTGGAAAGTAGGGTAGTCGCACTTGTAACTCTCTGTATGCATATCAAATTATAAGAAAGAAAGAATTATCCCATGTTAAACATAAAACAGAGCCCGCTAACATAAACTTTGATGGGAATTCAAACCTTTAACTTGTAAGACTCACTTGACCCAACATGACACACGAATGGGCTCATATGTAAGTCATAAAACTCAATTTTTATTAACATTACTCCTTATTATTACGTAAATTTTAAACTAAATCTTAATTACAACAGCTATAACAATTTTAAATTATTTTAAAAAAATAATAAACAATAAAATTATATAATCGTAAGATTTACTATTTTATTTCATATTTAAGAATTAAATTTAATCAATATAATTATAATTAATATTTTTATTTTTATTTAAAATATTAATCAAGCATTTTATAATTTATATTAATCAAAATATTTATTTTATAATACATTTCATATTATAAAAATTAAAAAACATAAAATTCAACTAACTTGTAATTTTATTTTAAATTATTATTATTACTATTAATTATAAAAGTTAATATATATTACTTAAACATAAACATAACATATATTTTATTTTAAATAGTATTATTACTATTAATTATAAAAAATCAATATATATTACTTAAACATAAACATAATATATATTTTATTTTAAATTAGTATTATTACTATTAATTATAAAAATATATATATATATATATATTACTTAAACCTAAACATAATAGATATTTGAAAAAAAAACATAGCAAAACTTTTAATCATGAAATTCTTTTTATTGTATGGGGAGATTTCTACATTGTCAATAAGTTTTACCACAATACCATGAATCAATACCACCAATTATTAATCACATGTCTAAAAAACATCATATCATATGACACATATTTATAGGAAAAATGTTTTTCTAATTAATCAATTTAATAAGAAGGACAAAATAACTACTTTAAGATAAATCTCGTTTTTTATCTATAACTATTCTTCAAAGTATTTTAAAATATTATGTGGAGATTAAGTCTACTAAGGCATACATACTCTACTCCTCCTCTCGTTTTTGAATTGTGACCTCTTAGGAGGAAACACATGCTCTTAACCATTAGGCCCACTCAAATGATCTACTCCATTAATCCATCTCACATCAATAACTCAACTCTTTCATTGAGAAAACATAATATGTTATTTTTCATTATTTAAATTGTATTTTTGAATGCTAAATATAGTATATATATATAGACTAAATAAGTGTCTTAACCATAAAAACTTATTTTTTAATTATACATCCATAATTTTTAAATATATAATATATACCTAATTAACATTAAAATATTTTTATATAAATACGTGCTTTCACACATTTTATGAAACAAATTAAAATGGATTTTTATTATTAACGCATTTTTAAGTATATGTCAATATTAATCGTATTAAAAATATTTTATCTATAACCAAATTATATTAATTAACTATTTTTTTACCTCTAATTATTTTACAACATTGAAGAAGAATAATTCGAATTATCCAATCTTACATGTCCTTATATACAATTATAAAATAAGTCTATAAACTCAATAAATATTTACCAAATCTATCAATTACATCGTGAACCTTAAAACTTGAAATGATTTATCTATATTTCTATCAATGATCTGGTGTGATCATTTCCACAACAAAACGATTCAAATTAAAGAATGATTTCATATGATGGGTGTAGTACATAGGAAGTGGCAAAGATCTGTGCTTGTGGTGTTAAGAGAGACTCTAAAAAAGAGGATCGATTCAAATTCGAGGAAATGAATTCATGCAATGGGTGACTATGGGTAACTGTGCTCGTTGCAAGGAGATGTGTAACCAATGATCTGTTTTCTCCTTTGAACTTTATCTCTCCGTCCCATCCTTCAAACTTGTGTTACTGTATTTTTTTCCCTCATCATCAACTTGCACAGATTGGCACCAGCTTGTCAATGTATATATTATTGCCCGAGATGCACATGATTTATAAAAACTTCACTTTGATTGACATGTTAAATATATTACTACAAAATTCATTCTTTTCATTAAACATATAACCTTCGCTATTAAACTACTTAATTTCACAATCTTGATGATTAAAACGATTAAAATAACCATGTTCAATAATTAGCAATTGTGGACCTGGTATCTATTTGTTGACTTTTGTTTTTTTGGATTGACACGGATTTTGCACGAAAGTTGCATTGGTTCAGAACTTCAATCATTATTGTGGAAAAGGATAAGGTATTCAGTGACAATCTCTACCCCAGTTGCAGATTTTAAATTTATTTTCGATTTCTGGATCACTTCAATACGCCAATAATCATAGCCACAATGTAATCGTTTCCAATGTCCATATTCAACCTTGATTCGCTGTCAAAGTGTTCCGTGGTTCTATCTCTCAAATTGCAATGAAATGCGATATTAATAAGAAGATTATTGTTACTATTATTTAATACTTCGTGCTGTAAACAATACCGCGACTAAGGTATTGTTCTGCAGCGGCCCTTTTAAGATGACTTTGTTAGTGACCGCGTTTTTCCAGTTGCACGAACACTGGGTCGTCGATCTTTCATTACACTCTCCACAATCATACAAAATTAAATTCAAGCCAAACCCACGTTACCTATGACAAATATAGTCGTTCTGCACGAGGCCCAGAAAAATGGCTTTCAGCTACTCCAAATACGCGTATTCTGGGGCCTCACCTTTGAATTTTAGGATCTCATGGATAGAAAATTCAACATCAACAACTGTCACAAAGATAAAATGACGTTAATGAAACTTGGTTTTCCCTAATGAATAGACCGTCCTTTCCTGACCTTTTGGTTTAGATTCTTACTCACTAGTTAGCACCTTGCGGCAGTAGTCATAATGAATATTTGTTAACCAAAAACTATTAATTTAATTATGATTTTGCATAAATATATTTGGTAACCAAAAACTATTAATTTAATTATGATTTTGCATAAATATATTTGGTAACCAAAAACTAATTTAATTATAATATTCGAATGTAAGAAGGTTGATAGAAGGTTCAAAGGGAAACCTAGATATTTGAAAACTATTGAAAACTATTACAAGGGGCGAGCTTTATTTCAATGCCACAGGCCCATTAATGTGGCCTAGGCCGCCGATGTCATTGCCGGGATTAAAGCACACGATCATCGTGGCGGCGGGCATCAGCGTCCGCTCGGTGACAAGGGCCTATGGCGCTCGAAATAAGGCTCGTCATTACAAGGTTTGTAACATTATTGGAAGATTGATCTTTTGTTGGAAAGCGAGAAGAGTAAAAGCACAAATTACACAAAGATTTTACACACAATAACACACACGGCTTTTCTATTAATCATACAAACTTCAATCTTCTTTGTCTTGCTTGTCTAACTTTGCATGCGGGAGCTAATTAACTATTTTAACACTCCCCCTTAATTACGAATTTCAAACTAAAACATAACTCATGTCGACCCAAACATGCCTTTTCGTCTATGTCTCGCTAGTTGATGACAACACCCAAGTTTCTTTTGTGGAAAAACTAAAACGCATCTATTGCTAATGGCTTTGTAAATATATCAACCAATTGATCACTAGATTTACAAGGTTTCATGAACTTCACCATTTCCCACAAGTTCTCTAATAAAATGATATCTAGTATCAATATGCTTGCTCTTTTGATGAAATACACTATTTTTGGACACTGCTATCGCTAAGGTGTTTTCACAATATATTGTTGTTGATCCTTGTTGTTTCGTTTGAGTCCATCCAATACTCTTCTTAACCATACTACTTGACAAGCTACCGATGTTGCAACTACATATTCGCTTCCCCCGCCGATGATAATGTCACAATGGGTTTCTTCTTAGATGTCCATGCTATCACACCCGAACCAATATTAAACACATAACTCGGGATGTGCTCTTCCTATCATCCAAACTTCCCGCAAAATCGCAATCAGAATCCAATCAATTCTTTCTTTTATGTACTTGCATACATGATGCCACAATCTCTAGTTCCTATTATGTATCTCGTAATTCTTTTTCCCCGCACTCCAATGTGTGTCTTTTGGAGCCTGCATAAATCCGGAAATTAAACTTACTCCTTGCATAATATTTGGTCTTGTAGCCGTGAGATACATGAGCTCGCCAATCAATATTTTGAATAGAGTTGGATTAACATTTGATAATTTATCATCAATAAGTAACTTGGTACTTGTTGCACCGGTGTAGGTACATGTTTGCAATTATCCATCCTCAATCTTTTTCAAATAAATCTATATCATATTTATTTTGGCAAATAAAAAAATTCCTTTTTCAAATTTCTCAACTTCAATGCCAAGAAAATATTTCATAAGACCAAGATCCGTCATCTCAAATTCTTTCATCATGGTCGGCGGGAATTCATCTAACTCAAGATCACATGTAAAAATCATATCATCAACATATAAGCAAGCAATCAAAATTATCCATGTTGATTTACCTTTATGTACAAGGTAGGCTCAATGATGCTTCGAAAAATCCATTCTTAATCATGTAACTATTGATTTTGTTATACCATGCTCTAGGTGCTTGCTTCTGCCCATAGAGCACTTTCTTCAACCCGTAAACTTCATCTTCTTTACCTTCAAACTATAACCTAGACGCCGTTGCACATAAATTTCTTCTTCTATAATTCCATTCAAGAACGTTTGATTTAACATCCATCCGATATACTTTCCACTTTCTCTCGAGCCGCTCGTGGCTAGAACTCGCTCTATAGTATCCAATCGCTACCGAAGCAAACATTTCTCCTCTCAAAGCCTATTCTCGATTGCTACGAGAATCTTTTTTCACAAGTCTTTCTTTAAATCCGACAATTTCACCTTTCTCATTCAATTTTGTCTTATACACCCACTTCACACCAATGAAGTTTTTATCCTTTGGCAAATTAACCAAGTCCCATGTATCACTCTTTTCAATAGAATCAATCTCTTCATCCATGGCTTGCACCCTATTTTCATCTCTCGATTTTTTTCTTCAAATGAAGAAGTTGGAATGACAACAATGTAAAATTTTAACTAACATATAAATCATCGTAAATATCTTTCATATTTCTCATCTTTCTCTTACCATTTCTTGATTCATTACTCGATTGGTCGCTTGGAGAATTCTGTCCCGTTGATATGCTTGAAGATCCATGTTGCCCTAAAAATCTTGGATTCCTTGCTAGTGCGACTTTGTTTGGTATCGCTCTCTAGATTCTTACTACTCATTTTCTTCTACATCATCCTCTTCTATTAATGGGTTTGTACTGAACCGTTTGTTCACGTGGCCCCATTCCATGACTCTTTTCTTTGAACACTACATCTCTCGCTAATTATTGTCTTCATAGTGGCAGTGGTTATACAATTTGTAAGGTTTTACTACCACTATATAAATCAAAAAATATGCATTTTTCAATTTGATCATCCAATTTTTCCTCTTATCTCGATGAGGTACATGCATAGGCTACCATCCAAAAACTTCCGAAATGATATACGTTGCATGACATACGACCATGTTTCTTCGGAACTTGCTCTCATTGCATT
The DNA here is from genome assembly GCA_034641835.2 of Pinus albicaulis. Taxonomy (NCBI): domain Eukaryota; kingdom Viridiplantae; phylum Streptophyta; class Pinopsida; order Pinales; family Pinaceae; genus Pinus; species Pinus albicaulis. The sequence continues at coordinate 137,365 of JAXQQM020077456.1, read as the reverse complement.
CTTTGTAGATGATTTTTTTTATCACATAAACAACACATGCAACTCGACAATACCAATAGATAAGTGTCTTGCTTTAAACATGCTCTTGTCATGTTCATAATTGTTATGTTCTTCTCTCTCATACACCATTCTCGCTATAGTGTGTATCCGGGTCAGAATTGTTCGATTCCATGTTGTTGTTGTACTCATGGAATGCTTTCGAATCATATTCTCCACCACGATCTAATCTTAATACCTTGATCTACCAATCACTTTGGTTCTCTACTAAGGCTTTGAATTCTTTGAATTTTGCAAAAGTTTCGTACTCTATGCTTCAAGAATTAAACCCAATTCTTTTTACTATAGTCATTAATACAAGTGAGGAAGGTTAATGTCCTCCATCAATCTATCAGAACCACAAAGGTCCACACAAATCCGTATGCACCAACTCAAGTGGTTTCTTTGCTCTATATGAAACTCCCTTCGGAAAACTTCCACGGTTTTTCTTCTTTCCCAAGAGTGCAACACTCACAAGTACTAGCAAGTTCTTTGATGGGAGGTAATCCTCCTCACCATCCGTTTCTAATGCAACAATCTTAAACCAAGCGAAAAATGCAAGTGTCCAAACCGAAAGTGCCATAACCAATAATCATTAGAACATGTAGTTGTAAAATAAATTCAACCCGATCATTGTAGTTCATCATTAGAGGAAAGAGTTTGTTCCTCATCATATGCATTTTCATCGACTGCTTGTTTGGAGATTTTTTCATAAATAACACACACTCGCCTCGAAAGATAAGTTTTTATCATTTCCGTGTCAATCGACTAACACTTATCAAATTATGTTTTATATCTTAGAACATAATATACCTCTCGATATTGTCTTTGGCTCCCCCCGTTTGGTCATAATGCTGACCACTCTTTTGCTATCTAAATCCACAATCTTGTTAGTTTCCAACTTTACTTCGTCTTCACAGATTGATCCAAATTTGCAACCAAATTTTTCGTTGTTCGTCATGTGGTTACTACAACCACTATCTATTAGCCACACCTTTATCGAAGTTTCATGTGCCATGTTATTGCATGCTAGGAACATGGAGTTAGTATTCTCTCGTACTAACATTATTCTTTGATTTCCTTGATCAATGATCTTCTTCCCCGCAATCACGAGCATAATGACCAAATTTATCGCAATAACAACAACTTACATTTGATTTTTCAAATCGTAAGTATTGTTGAATATTATGCTACCGTTGCTTCCATTTCCTCATTTTCATGCTCTTCTTGGCCATCTCTCCGACCACCATATCTTCTACCTCATCCTCGGCCTCTAGATTGACCTCTCGCTTCGACCTATTGAAATAGAAACTCGACTTTTGGAAAGCGCTTCTTAAGTGGAATCCTTATTTTCGTCTATCCTTGCCTCATTCAATAGAAGTGATCCCATCAATTCATCAACTCGTCAATTTTTCCAAATCCTTTTCTTTCTTCTATGGCTACTACCACAACATCAAACTTGGTAGACAAAGATCTAAGGACTTTCTCAATCACTATTCGATTTTTAATTTCTTCAATTATAAATTTTTAACCGATTTACGACGTACATGACCCTATTCATGAAGGAACCAATGTCTTCCATCTCCTTCATTTACAAACTTTCAAAATATCTCTTAGTATTCTCGTAATTTAACATTATTGATTTTTTCCATACCTTAATAGCTTGTCGCCAAATTTTCCCATGCTTCCTTTTTTGAAGACATGATCATTATCTTCCGGAACACTTCTCGGTCCACTCCCTGCTGGATAAGAAGCAACGCTTGTGCATTCTCTCCTTTATTCTTCTTCCATTGTTCTCCGCATTACCGAGAGCTCGTTCTTCTCCATCATCCCGAAGTTCTCGCAAACCAAAACTAGAGATGAGATCCCAACATCAAGGTGCTTTTAGCATGGTCTCCATCTTAATGGTCTACACATCATAATCCTTCACTTTGAAAGAAGAAGTTAACGTTTGGAAGCTACTTATTTTAAATATATTTCTTCGTAAAAAAAATATTTTTCCGATAAAACCCTAAATTCCTCTTTGATATGCTTTAAAAAACTCAAAAAAATAACCTTATAATAAAACCCTAGGTTTTATTTTTTATATAGAAAATTCTTTTACAATAAACTCCTTTAAAAACCTTATTATAAAACTCCACTCATAAAAAACCCTTTTCAAAAACCCCTTTTCAAAAGTCATTAAAAAAAATTCCTTTTAAAACTTTCACCCACTTGCTTTATGAAAGAGATTTTAAAGAAATATCAAACACCTTTTAAAACATTCCTTTCAAACATTTTAAATCACGACCAATCGTATATTTTAAACTTTTGACACTAAACAAAAACATATAAACCGTAAGAGCTTTTGTTGAGTAACACGTGCCAATCATTACCTCGTTTAAAAACAATAACTCATGTGAAGTGTGTTTTAGAAGCGTTAAATTCTCGTCACCTATAATAACACCGCATTAGTGTGTTACCGCTATCGAAACGAAGGAACCTCACGTGCCGTGTGAAGGCTCGTAAGTTTATCATCGCAACGCGGCCTGGCCGCGGGAACTCGCGTTATAACACCCCGTATATATTGTACAAGGTGCATTATAGCTTAAAACAACGAGAAAAAAAAAAAATTCCCCTCTCACACATGGATGATTTCTCGATCCGTATTTCGTTTTTTTTAACCTCACTCTAATACCAATTTGTTGGAAAAGCGTAAGAGTAAAGGCACAAATTACACAAATATTTCACACACAATAACACAAACGAGATGTGGCTCTTCTATTAATCATACAAACTTCAATCTCTTTTCTCGTTTGTTGAGCATAATGAACCCGGGTGAAGGGTATTTATCCGACTCGCTCGACATGCACACACTTACCAAACTCATCTATCACATAACTCCGGACTTGCTCAATGCTCACTTAACTCGAATCTCTAACTCACTCACCAAATTCATCTATTGACTTACTCAACGCTTACTTAATCGATTGTCTAAATCTAAATGCGGGAGTTAATTAACTATTTTAACACTTTTATACTCATGTCGACAATAAGACAGAGATATATCGATTCTCACGTCGTTCTTTCTATTTATACGTAGGAGATGTGGCTTCAAGCAACCGTAAAAACACAACAATAGATCAAAATCGTCTAATGCCGAAATCATGTATCTTTTCCGACTTACTTATAGATTTGATACATAGCTACCCAATTGTCTTTGGAAAATTTTTATCGATGATTTTATGATGTCACAACTATTTATTAACCTTTTGGATAAACCATAAAAAATCTAATAAGTTGACTTGGTGCCAATAACTTGTTGCTTTATCGGCACCAATTTATGTGTGAGGTGTCCCCATATATTTTTTCTAATTTTTCATTTTTCTTTTCTTTTATGCCTCGTCGTTGGAGTGAGAAATAGCATGAGACAAACTATATAGAGTTTATAATCAATAAAACATTCCTCTAATAATGTTCCCGCTTAGAAAATTGGTTTGGAAAATATTAATATATTCATTAAATTAAATTAGGGGGAGGGGGAATCTATTTATAAAATAATTAAATTATTAAAATATATATATTTAATTATGCAAAATTTATTGAATAAAATTTAAATTTCTTTAAAATTAGTTAGCAAACTACACTAATAAAATGGTTGATATAGTTGACATAATTTCCATCTTTCACACACTTTTCAATGTAAATAATTTTACAAAGTGGAAAATAACATCGATCAACGAATATAAACCACTTTATTAATGTGGTCATGGGGTGGATTAGTAGACCATGGTTGACTCTAATTGGAGTTTTTTTACAATGAATAAAAATAGTCGATGAGAGTTTACCATGCTTTTTTTATGGTTAGATATGCTCAACTCATGGTTGACAATGAACATGGTTTCCCATGTTGATCATCGTTGTCCATAATTTAATGATGCTAACCATGTCATCCATGGTTTACTATGGTTGAATGTGGTTGAGCATGGATGGATATGGTTGAACATGGTTGATCGTGGTTGAATTTAACCATGGTTGATTTTATGTCACCGTGCTGACTATGGTTAAACATGGTAGAAGAGGATCTTGTCAACATTTACTTGTAGATCAATGTGGTCAACCATGGCTAACCATGATGTCCATATTGACCATGGTTGGCCATTTCAGCATGTTAGCAATGGCTCCATAGTTAACCATAGCCAATAATGTTGACTATGTAAATTTTCCATGACTATGGTTTAGCCATGTTTGACCTAGGTTGAACATGATCGTCATCCCGACCATGTTTCCATTATTGGCCTTATTGTCGATGATTAATTTTACTTCGACCATATATGATCATGGTTGACTATCTCGTGAACTTGGTCAAGGGAAGATCATGGCCGATAATGGTTTTCGTTGTTTCGTTTGTCACATTATCACATCAACTTTTCATCTAATCGTAATGATATTGATGTTCATCACATTGTAATTTCGTTTGTTTTGTGTCACATTGTGTCCACAATTATAATTCACAATATTTATCAGAGCGATGCCATTGTGGAGGATTTAGTTAGCACACTTACAAATGTCACTTCTTATTCATCATATTAAGATGAAATTTATTTCTCATCACATTGCAATGAAGTTTATTGTTCATCATATTGTGGCAACTTTTATTGCTCATTACATTTGCAACTTTTTTTTGTTCTACACATTAAGGACATGCCTAGTTGTCTGCTGTATTTGTGATGTGTCATTTATTGTTCAACAATTTGTGACATTGTTCATTGTTCAACACATCGAAATGCCAGTTGTTGTTCAAAAATTATGATGTTTTCATATTCAACATATTGAGACATCATTTGTCAAGCTATTGATTGTGACATTGTTTGCTTTTCATCGATTTGCAAACAAGATTAAAGTAATCAAATTTGTATTGTGAATAAACGAACAAAATAATATTAAAGTTATATTACTAAGTTATCATACAATTATAGAAGCCTCGAGGGCTAGCACACCGGGTCAAGTCCTCATCATTGAAGCCCCTTTGCTATTAAGAGGTCATGGGTTCAATTCTCTCGACAAATTTCAAGGTCAAGCTCCATCATGAGCTATCTATGGTTGAGCTACCAGGAAGTGATCCCTTTCTATGGATCTTATTATGCAGATACAATGTCGCCGATTTCCAAATTCCATGAGGCATATAGAAAAAGAAAACTATTATAAAAGTTACATTAAAATTAATATTAGATGCTAATTAAAATTATTAAATAATGCATTTATTATATCAAGTTATTTAAGTTAGAGATATCAAGTTTAATATGGATGAACATGATGAACATATTTATTATAGTGGGTTGTAGTTTACTTTTGTTTTACATGATCAAGGTCACTATGGTTCACTACGACACCTGTGAAATCAAAAGTATCAGACAAGTTTTATGAAGTAATATCCTCTAGAGAATGGAAATATCAAATGTAAAAACCAAACATATGAAATGAAGTCTAGAAATTTGCTTTTATAACTCTCCATTAAGCAACTGCCCAATTACACAAAGCATTCTTTTTCATAATAAAACATATTTTATTTATAATTGGACCTTATGTTCCCTTCATTAAAAATGTTCAAATAACCATAAAGATAAATATTTGATATAACTTTCTTAATTAGTAACTTATCATTATTTTATTTAAAATCACCAAATTATGTAAAATGTTGAGATAGTCACTAAAATTGAACCCATCGACAATACTAAAAATAATAACATTTCCAAATTAACCCAAAGGGGGCTTGAAATTGAATTACTAAAAATAGTAAGTATTGGAAAACTATCCCAAAATCATTCCAAATTTAAAAGGCATCATGCTCATAAACTTGATGAAACCTCATCTAACGATAAAAAAACTACCAAACTATTGGATTAATTTCCTTCCAATGTTCCCTAACCCTAACCCAATAGGCTGTAGTGTAACCAACTAATAGGCTAGAGGTCCACCAACTCCACTAGTTAGGAAGCAAAGACATTACAAAGGTCAACCCCAAGAACTTGGTTAAAGCAACCTTAGCCATGGAAAACATGCAAAACATAAGAAAGCCTTGTTAAACATGATCAAGTGGTTTACATGGTCAACTACAAAAGATGATTAAATCATAGTCACTATTTATAGTTACACGTTGACAACCATGTTCACCATCAAAATTAGTACACAGCTCACCACAGACAAACATGGTCAAACAAGCTTATGCAGATATGAACCATGGTGGATTGGTTCAAAACATCACTCAATCAATAATGGTCGTGATATATCTAGAAAAATTCTACACAAATGCTAATCGCTATAAGCCTTAAATATATAGGATTGGATATGGTTAAGCATGCTCACCATGATCAAACATGGTCAACAAGCTCAAACACAAATAACAATGTCAACATATCTCAATTATTACCAACTATGGTCAACATGACCATACAAATCCTTTGCTTTGTCAGCAATGGTCGTGCATGCTTGACCATGGTTAAATATGATCAACATATCTATTCCTTATCAACCATAAACAACCATAAATAACATGGTTAATGATGATAAACTTATTAAATGATGTTTATTCGTGGTTAACATGGTCACCATAATCAACCATGGTGAAACATGGTTTAATGATCTACAACATCAACATAATTCAACCATAATCGACATGGTCACCCATAGTTATATATAGTTAAAAATTGGACAATCATAGTCAAACATGTTCACCATAGTCACCTATTGTCGACTATATCGAATCCTTTGTTTAACAAGATCAACCATGGTCAAACATGCTCAACCATGCTCACAAAGTTCAACCTTAGTCGACCACATTCAAAGATGATAAAACAAGCTAAACAATGGCAACCGTGATTACCATCCTCATCCATACTCAACTAGAGTCAACCGGGAGAACATGCCCAAACCATACCCATCCATGCGTAATGATGGTTGATACGATCATCCATGGTCACACTTATTGTAACCATTTTTGTAACATCAATGTCACATTAATATTAGCATTAACATAACATCAACCAATGTCCACCATGACTAACAATGGTTAACTTTGGTCAACATTAATGTAACTATTGTCCACGTTTATCAGAATATCGTTCGATTGTAAATAAATTCTCACATTAATATTTGACTATGGTTAACCTTGTTCAACTATTGTCAACTCTGTATAAACCCTCTCTCAACCTAAACAACCTCAGAACCATGGTCAACCATCAATAACCTCGTTGACCATAGTCAACCCCTCGTCGACTACCATTGTAGCCAATGTGAACCAAAACAAAACCACCTTTGAGGAATCTACCCCATGCATATTAGGTTGTCAACAAACACAACCTCATTAATAGATATGTTTGATGTAAGCCAATAGGTGGCATTTTCCACTTTTTATAGGCTCTATTCTTTATGAAAAAGAAACCAATTGACATATTTCGTAACTTAGACTTTTGTGATCCATATTTAACAACAAAGAAAACTTTTGACAATATTCAATAGCAAAACTTTCTTGCCTAAATTTTTTCTCAATTACCACCGATATATATCAACCACATACATTTATATGATTATACTAATTTTATTACTTTTTATTTATTATTATTATTTAAATATATATTTTATGCTAATTTTATTATTTTTATTTATTATTATTATTTAAATATATATTTTTATTTTGTTTTGTATGTATGTATTGGAGGGTTGCTTCAATGCATTTCCCCAATTGGATTGTATGATGAAAAAACACTTACTGTACTGTTCGCAACACTCGCCTCAATAATGTTTATTTTCTTTGAATATAAAGAAGTTGTCTAACAGCACACGAAATCGCTCGGAAGGCAAAAAATTGTCAATCCGTTAACCAAAATTCAAAAAATTATGTGCTTGGAGTGTTTAAAATCCATTTTTGATGCTGGAAGAAAAACCCTTAGGCACTCAAAATATCAAAATTTAACAACTGTAAACAAGATTCTGGGCAAATCTTTGCCAGATTTTCTAAAAATTATAGCCAGATTCTGGGTGAAAACGGGTGGTTTTTAGACTACGCTGAACATAAACTAGCCGATCAACCAGTTTGGCTTGAGATTCTTGAGCGTTTCCGCGGATTAAAATACTTCATTGTTTAACGTGGATAACAGTATTTAGTAAGTTTAAATATTGTATCGAAGACAGGGCATTAGAAGGTCGTGATGTGTGAGTCAGAGATTCTAACGAGTACGTTGCGTTTCGAGATTATCCCTTGTCCTCATTTTATTTTTTAGTTGAGTCACCCATTTTTCCAGGTACCTTCCGTTGACTTCAAAGTAACGCGCTTAGTGTGGGGAATCTGTATCCCCGTACAGATTTCAAATTTATTTTCGTGTATCGACCATGTCACATTGTGGCGTGCTGAGGATTTCTACTATGACCGACATTTTTTTATTTTTAAAATGTATAAGAATTTTGTTAAGAGTCAGTTTTATTTCATCATTAAAATCTTTTACGTAAAAGTATCTCAAATATAAAACATACAAACCTCAACTTGGTTTCACACTAAGCTATAATATCATCATTCAAAGGCTGTAAAATGGCTTCCAGCTATCAATTTGTTCGTAGAGTCTCTCCAATGAGAACAATTCAATCTCACCAAATTCACGTCATCTCTGACAAAACACTGTCGTTTGCAGGTGGCTTTGTAAAATTTCGTGGCCATCTGTCAGTCTGTTCACCGAGTTTCTTCAATATTTATGCATGGGACTGGCCTCTTGGTCCCTGCCATTTGAACGTCGGATCGACCGTGACGAAAAATTCAGAATTACCAAGTCCCAGAAACATAAATTCACGTTAACTATATTGGTTTTCTCTAACGAACGCATCACGTTGGCCTGACCTGCTCTACCCTACTTTGAATCTTGCTCACTAGTTGTCACTTGGCACATTGCAGCAATAGTAGTAATGATTTTGCATCGAATATGCGTGGGTAACCAGGAAACTACTCGTTTGGAGGGGTATAGTCTGCTTCATATGGAAGAGCGTGGAATATAGTTCCATTCAAATCTACGGATATTTTAAAATTATTACAAGACCTATAAGAGCGTAGAATACTGACAGTGACTTCTCCACCGATGTCGGTGCCAAATGAAATACAGCCCAGCAAGAACGAGATACAGTGATGCTCACCTTGCTCCCTCTATACATAGACAGAAGGCGTTCTTTCAAGTAACCCGCAAGGCAACAATGGAAGAGAATCGTCCTCCAATGGCACTCTTCATTATGGCATTGCTTTGTTTGCTGCCCTCATTTTGGCATTATAAAAATTATTTTATTATCCACCTGTAGATCATAAAATACTTTTTATAATATTAAAATATATAAGTAACAAGAGCATATACTTGAAAATGATTTCACACCAATTCGTTTCCCACGAAGACAATTTTCCGAAAAAAAAAGAGTTTCATGTAACGGATAGTGGGATTGGTAGTGGTGAGAGAGATGAAGTTATTTGATGAAGTGTTTTTTTTGGTATAATTGCATATGGTTATTTATGAGTATAAATTAATTGATTTGGAAAAAAAAATAGTTTCTTTTAAGTTCAAATTTCATAAAAGTTTTTAAAATGTTAAATAAAAAGATGTTTCTTTTAAAATTTTAAATTCAAATTATAAAAAGTTTTTAGAATGTTAAAATATTTAAAGTCAAATTTCATAAAAATTTTAGAATGTTAAATAAAATTATTTTAGAGATATTTTAATTATTATTTTTATATATAGAAATTTTTTTAATATTGTAAAGAAAAATATAAACTTTCAATATAGCTATTTAAAATTATATATACTTTTTCAAATAAACATAAAAATAAAATTATAAAAATAAAACATAAATTTATAAAATTTATAAAATTATCAATATTTCATATATAAAATGTTAGTTAATGTTACGTTTATCAATTATAAATTAAATTTAAAAAATATATTTTAATAACATACACAAATTCAATATACATAATATAAAAATTAATATAAAATCTTTTTGTTCATCGTCACCCATGTTGGAATATTTAAAATTCCAGAATAATAAATGGAGAATAAAACTCCCCTCTTCAACACAGAGAAAATATTAAAAATTTCTTCACTGGAGACAGAGTTTTCACTCTAAAAACTATTTCATTAAACTTCAAAAACTTGGTTACAAAATCTCCTCTGACTGAGGGAATACACAGAAACTTTGACTACTTCAAAACACAGTTCAACACAAAACTCACACTCTAAAATTTCACTCTATCTGTGCATTTTCAACTCACTGTTGTGTGTTGGAAAAAATACTCTGTCTCTCCAAAAAAAATGAACGCACTGCTGTGCACTTCAAATTTTTACACTTTGCTGTGTCTAAAAATAAAACTTACAATGCCAAAATGCTCACAGGCCTTTTTCTTTTAACTTCTTTTATATGCCCTGCCTTACAATATATAAAAAAACTATTTTAAAATAAAACTTATTTTAAAACTAAAAATAAAAAAACTAAAATAAAAACGCTTTCACTATGGTCTACCGGGTCACTCTTTTTGAAACGTTTTTATATGATATATATGTAAAACATATATATACATATATGTGGATCGTACGCACGAAAATTAAAAGAACAAAACCAAAACTACATATGAAGGACTTTTGAAAAGCACGACATCCATCCCTTGAAAAACGAAATTTCTTCCGTACTTCAAACAAGATAACACTAGCCTCGTATGTACCCTTCGGTCACAAAAAAATTTATTGACATCACTGAAATCGTGACGTGGAATTTTTATTAATTCCGCCTTATGAATTTTTCCGCGTCCGATTTTAGGCAGTGGTACGGACGGCTGAGTGTGATGCGAAATTTCTATTAAATCTGCCTCAATGAAATTTCAGGTTCGGGTTTGTTGATTAAATTTCTCCATTTCAAAAATACAGCGTTGAGGTTGACTGCTCGATCAAAATGGCAAGCGGCTATCATACAATGTCCTGCAGATAGAAATGGAAGGTGGCTGCCTGTACGTTGAACGGCTGAAAGTAATTTTCAACACTCCCCCTTACTTTCAGCTGCTGGGTTATCAGTCATACCCAGACATTTCCTCAAAAACTCAAAACTCTTCTGCCCCAATGGCTTGGTCAGAATGTCTGCAAACTGCTCCTGAGTTTTGCAGTGTTCCAAAACAATTTCACCATTGTTTACCAATTCTCTGATGTAATGAAACTTTGTGTCAATGTGTTTCGTTCTCTTGTGAAACACAGAATTCTTCGATAATGCAATAGCTGACCTATTGTCACAGTAAATCATTGTTCCTTTTACCTGCTCTTGGCACAAACTTCTTAACATCCTCCTCATCCAAATTGCTTGACACGCTGCTGCTGTAGCTACCACATATTCTGCCTCTGCTGTAGACAATGCTACAATGGGTTGTTTTTTAGAAGCCCATGAAATAGCTCCTGAACCCATGTGAAAAACATAACCGAAAGTGTTCTTCCGATCATCTACACTTCCAGCCCAATCACTGTCAGTGTCTCCAACTAAATCTGAATTTTCTGAAGCAGTTTATAAAATACCAAACCTTTTTGTACCTTTAACATACCTCAGAATTCTCTTCGCTGCCTGCCAATGTGCATCCTTTGGCTTCTCCATAAATCTGGAAATTAAGCTAACAGCATGCATTATGTCGGGCCTAGTTGCAGTCAAATACATGAGGCTGCCAACTATGCTCTTATACAAGCTAGGATCAAAATCCTTGCTGTTGTCCTCTCTGCTGAGTTTTAATCCCATCACTGTGGGAGTGATCGTTGCTTTGCTCTCCTGCATATTAAATCTTTCAAGCACTTCATTAACATATTTTTCCTGTGAGATAAAAATCCCATTTTCATCTTGTTCTACTTCTATTCCTAAGAAGTATTTCAACAAACCCATGTCAGTCATTTCAAATTCTTCTTTCATGACTGTTTTAAAATTTTCAATAAGGTAATTATCATTACCTGTGGAAATAACATCATCAACATATAAAACTACAATCAACATTTTACCATCTTTTTCTTTTATGTAGAGGGTGGGTTCTCCCTCACACTTTTCAAATCCATTTTCTAGTAGATAGGAATCTATCCTACCGTACCACGCTCTTGACGCTTGCTTCAGCCCATAAAGGGCTTGCTTCAGCCCATAAAGGGCTTTCTTCAGCTTGCACACTTTGTGCTCTTGGCCTTTCTTCTCATAGCCTAGAGGTTGTTCAATGTAAACCTCTTCCATTAACACTCCATTTAGAAATTATGAATTCACATCTATTTGGTAAACTTTCCACTTGTTTTGTGCTGCTATGGACAACACTGCTCTCACGGTTTCCATTCTAGCAACCGGTGCGAAAGTTTCCTCATAATCTATCCCATGCTTCTGCTTATACCCTTTGACGACAAGTCTTGCCTTGTGTCTCTCTATTTTGCCTTCTGCATTACTTTTGGTCTTGTAGACCCATTTAACTCCAATGACATCTTTACCTTTTGGGAGTTCAACCAAATCCCAAGTCTTGTTTCTTTCTATGGCATTAATCTCCTCATCCATAGCTTCTATCCATTTCTTATCCTTAATAGCTTCTTCAAAGTGGATAGGTTCTTCAACATGACAATATAAAGCAAACAAAGAATTGATACCTTCATTTCCTGCCTCTTGTGCATAAATGTCATTCAAATTTCTGAACTTCTTACCTCTTTCACTAGGTGTACAAATGCTTGAAGAAGCACTTGAATTTCCTCCTTGTGGTGTGCTTGGAGAAGAACTCTCATTTCTCCTCAAGGGTGTCTCTTGCTGCTCTTGTGTTGGTGCTGTTGTTTGGGGATGTATTTCAGCCAATTCATCATCATCTTCATCATGAGATAAACAGTGTTTAACATTCACTGTTTTCTCTATGCTTCCATCCCAAGCTTCCTCCTCAATAAATTGAACATCTCTGCTCACAATAAAATTCTTGGTGGATGGGTTATATAACCTGTAGGCCTTGGATTCCTCACTGTATCCAATGAAAATACATTTCTCCCCCTTGCTGTCCAACTTCTTCCTTAGCTGATCCGGAATGTGTGCATAAGCCACACATCCAAAAACCTTCATGTGTGTGACACCTTGCTTTGTGCCACTCCATGCCTCTTCCGACACTTTGTTCATCACTGCTTTTGTAGGGCACCTATTCAAAATGTATGCTGCACAATGTACAGCTTCAGCCCAATAATCATTAGGCAAATGCTTTGTCTTTAACATACTCCTCACCATGTCCATTATGGTTCTATTCTTCCTTTCGGCTACTCCATTTTGCTGCGGAGTATATCTAGTTGTAAACTTCTTTTGAATACCATTTTCTCTACAAAAACGTAGAAAATCTTTAGAGATATACTCACCTCCTCTATCAGTCCTTAGAACTTTGATGTGCAACCCACTCTGGTTTTCCACAAGTGCTTTGAAATTGCAGAATTTTTCAAACACTTCACTTTTATTTTTCAAAAAGTAAACCCAAGTTTTTCTTGTAAAATCATCTATGAATGTTAACATGTAGTGGCTGCTAGCAAGCGATGGATTTTGCATCGGTCCACACAAATCTGAGTGGACAATCTCTAAGGGTGCCTTTGCCCTTATGCTTTTCCCGGAAGGAAAAATTTCTCTGTGTTGTTTCCCCAAGATACAACCTTCACAAAGGCTGTCCGACTTCTCTATCAATGGTAAACCTCTTACCATTCCTTTTATGTTCAACAAATTAAGACCTCCAAAGTTGAGATGTCCAAATCTCAAGTGCCACAACCAATTCTCATCTTTTGGTTCGCTTTGGATAGCCTCTTTTGCCACTGCTGCTATCTTTTCTTCATTTTTCAGATCTGCTCTCATTCTAAGAGGGAACATTCTGTTCCTTGTCATCTTCACTTCAACAATACATTGTTTGCTGGGTGGTTTGTCCATGATGGTACAAACATCATCCTCAAAAAATACATTATACCCCTTTTGAACAAGTTGTCCAATACTTAAGAGGTTACACTTCATTCCTGGAACATAATACACATCTGCTATGGATTTATTTGCACCTTTTCTTGTTAAAACATTTACATTTCCTTTTCCCATAACAGACACTTTACTATCAGTCCCTAGTGTGACTTGTGACTTCACACTTTCATCTAGCATAGAAAACATTGCTAAGTTTCCTGTCATATGGTTACTGCAACCGGAGTCTAGAAACCATAAATCCTCACTTTTTTCTTCAGCCATATTACAAGCTAAAAACAAATTATCTTGGCTGAGATTTTCTCTAGTGAAATTTGCACTAGTTCTATTTCCCATATCATGCTGCTTCTTTCTACATTCATTAGCATAATGACCATATTTTTTACAATAGTGACATTGGACATTGGACTTATCATACCTATGTCCTTGAGCATTCTGCTGACCACTCTGCTGGCTGCTGCCTTGGCCTTGATGCTGATTTGGATTGCTGCCCCTTCCTTGAGCATTTGCTGGACTGTTCCTTCCACCTCTGTTTTGGCTTCTGCCTCTTCCTCTTTTGTTTCCTCTACCTTGCCCTCTTCCTCTTCCGAAAGACATCTGGGTCTTAAAGGCATGTTCCAGAGATGAGTTTTCACTTCTACCCAATCTCTGCTCATGAGTCATCAATGATGCATGTAGCTCATCCACTGTGAACTTTGTGAGATCCTTAGTCTCCTCTATGGTGGTGACAATCACATCGAATCTTGAGGGTAGACTCCTCAAGAGTTTTTCCACAATCCTCTTGTCTTCAAGAGTCTGTCCATGAGATCTTATTTGTGTGACCATTCCAATCACATGAGTGAAAAATGAGTCAATAATATCTGACTCTTTCATACAGAGAGTCTCAAAGTCTCTCCTCAGCAACTGAAGTTTTACTGTCTTCACTTTTTCCATGCCTTGATAGGCTGTCTTGAGAGTTTCCCATGCTTCTCTAGATCTCTTGGCTGCTGCTATCCTTGGAAACACACTCTCATGCACTGCTTGATACAATAAGAAGAGAGCTTTGGAGTCTTTCTTCCTATTGCTCTTTAGCAACTCTCTCTCTGCCTGAGTTAAATCTTCAAACTCTTCTTCATTTGCTGGCTCTTCAAAGCCATCCTCAACAAATTCCCATAAGTCTTGGGAGACAAATAAAGCTCTCATAGTTATTGACTAGTAGTCATAATTTTTCCCATTAAACATTGGGAGATGGATATTTCCCATACCCATACCAGTGCTGGCTCCAGCCATTCTGCACTCTTAACTATGATTCAAAAAACACTTGACTCTGTATTTAAAATAACTGACTGTTCTGCAACAGTAACACAAAATCTGTATAGAGAAATACCTTTGGATTCTTCTTGACTGAGTCTTCACACTGCTGGAGAAGCTGCTGCAACAAAGAACTCCTTTCCTTCAGCTTCTTTGATCTTCAAAGAGCCTGGACTAGCTCTGATACCATGTTGGAATATTTAAAATTCCAGAACAATAAATGGAGAATAAAACTCCCCTCTTCAACACAGAGAAAATATTAAAAATTTCTTCACTGGAGATAGAGTTTTCACTCTAAAAACTACTTCATTAAACTTCAAAAACTTGGTTACAAAATCTCCTCTGACTGAGGGAATACACAGAAACTTTGACTGCTTCAAAACACAGTTCAACACAAAACTCACACTCTCTAAAAATTTCACTCTATCTGTGCATTTACAACTCACTGCTGTGTGTTGAAAAATACTCTGTCTCTTCAAAAAAAAAAGAACGCACTGCTGTGCAATTCAAATTTTCACTCTGCTGTATGTAAAAATAAAACTTACAATTCAAAATGCACATGGGCCTTTTCTTTTTTAACTTCATTTTATATGCCTCAACATATAAAAATAAAACAACTTTAAAAAAAATAAATTTAAAAAAAAACTAAAATCAAACTATGGCCCACGACCTCCCTTTTTGAAACGCACATTTGATATATATGTAAAACATATATATATATGATGGACTGTTCCCACGAATTTAAAAAAAAAAAAAATATTAAAACCAAGAACTATAACGACGTCCATCCTTTAAAAAAAACAAAATTCTTTGCGGACTTCAAACAAAAAACACTAGCCTGCATAAAAATTTCGGGTCACAAAAAAATTTGCTGACATCACCAAAATTGTGACGCGGAATTATTATTAAATCCGCCTTATAATTTGTTCCGGTCAGATTTACGGGCAACCATACGGACAATTGAGTGTGACTAATCTCTTCAATCAGCCTCGGTGAAATTTCAAATAAAGTTTCTTTGTTTAAATTTTCTCGTCATAATCTGATGATGAAGTTATTGCTCACTATTTTTAGCAGCGGGCACATGTATGTTTTTCTTTATACTCACGATCTTGTCGATCGGCTGGAGATATAAGGCGGCTCAACTGTCTTGTGGGTAAATTGAAAGTAATTTTCAACAACCCATGCGTGGCAAATCATTGTGTTTAATATGGTTTAAAAAATAAATATAAAATTATTAGGGTAATGCTATAGGTCTTATTAAACAATCTATTCCTTTATTAGTTTGTGTTGAGGCATTGGGTTTATAGTAATCGAAATAATGTCTTTAGCGTTAATCCTTGTTCCCGATATCCAAAGTTTTGAGGCGCTCCAATTTTATCGACAAATAAAATTTATGGAACAATTTCTGAGAACAATAATGTTATTCTTCATCTTATTGGCCTCTTTCCCAGGAAAGGATGCCAAAAGCATGGATAATATGTCATATTTTCAATTTATGTTTGCAGCCTAGAAACAACCGGGAACTAATGCTAACATTAATTCCGTAGTATTAAATTCTATACACAGGTTGTCTTACTTACCGACCTTTCAGTTGTAACTTAGGCTAGATCACAACACTCTCCATGTTAACCACGCGGACCTGTCAATTTAAGCAATGATGTAGCAATAGATTCTGCTGTTATCTTGATTGGTTAAGCAGTAGATTGAAGTCACAGTTGAGTCGGTGCAACCAATAGCTAAGGTGGCAGAGCAAGCATCCTCATCATTCATTCGCCTAATTCCATATATAGTTAGATCAAGTGTACAAACTGTTTAGAGAGCCATGGCGTAGAAAAAGAATTCGTCTCATCAAATGCGCTCACCAACTACTCCAGACACTTGATGTTTCGTATTGCACACTTGGTTCCTACAGGTATCTGGATCAATCAATCTCTCAATCCGTCCATATGTACCCATTTGTATGCTTATGTAATAGGGATTGTCGTAAAATATGGAAATATAACTTTGAACCTGCAACAATTTTGAATCTGCAATAATACTGGTGAGAAATGTTGGCGGGAAGCTCTGACTAGCTCAATAAGCGAGGAACCCAAGCTAGATGCTATTCTTCTCTCATACGACGACTAAAGTTAGGTTATTTTAATGCTCCACATATCCTTCGTGAGAAAAAATACCCTAGGATATGTTGAAGTAGTATTAATAGGCCAGGAACCCTAGCGAGATGCTTTTCATCCCTCATACGATAACTGAAGGCAGGTTATTTTAATGCTCCACATATCCTTCCTCAGAATGAATACCCTAGGTTATGTTGAAGTAGTATTAGTAGTATATCTTCATGTGCAATGAATATAACTAATTTTCTTAAATATAAAATTTGCAGTGATACCCATAATGAATATTTGATTTTCTTCAATTTTTATTTTCTCTGAATGTTTGCTCCAAGATTCTATGTTTGTCCGTTTGGACAAGTTTTGCTCCATGGTTATCCAAGGTTACCTAATTTTTGTTTCGAAAATTCTGTTTGGACAACATTTTCTCCACCATTCGGTATAGAGTTGCATCATCAGAAAGTCAGTTTTTCTCTCAAACATCATAAGAAGGCAAAATTTTCATCAGAAGACCAATTCTGCTCACCTGCTTTGAGAGGCTTTGTAAAACTGAAAGCATATAGCATGTGCTATACAGAGACTTCTATAAAAATGAAAGCATCAAAGAGACTTCATTGGTATACTTCATTGTTTTTATTTATTTATTATAAAAAAAATCAGTAGACAATTCTCTATAAAAATGAAAGCATATGCAATACAAATATTTCATTGGTATTTTTTTATTCATTATAAAAAAGCTATATAGAAAATTTCAATAAATTTGTAAAATTTTAGCTTATCTTTCCACTGACAAGAATGGAATGGAATGGCTGGATACAACAACATAATTTGCTGGGAGCTCCAGGAACTTATTCACTTTCGCTTAACACCCCAATAAAAATTCAGGTTTATTTCTGGTGATTTCTTTTTCTTTGAATGAAGATTAAATGGAAAGAAAGGTTTCTCGGAGTGAAATGGGTACATATAGAAAATTCTATTGATTAAAACAGTTCAATCAAATCCTTTTGAAAATATTGGGTATGGCTTCTTCACTAGAGCTCACGGGACAAAAGTGGAAAGAAAAGTTCTGACTAACGAGGAATTTCATTTCAGGGACTTATTTTTCCAAAGAAGACCTAAAATCCCAAACAATTTGCACTCTTTTTGCAATTAATTTTGTTAAATATTCCCTACTCCTACCTTGTAACTAAATCTCAATTGTAAAACAAAACAATCATTCACTATCTTGCTCCACTCCGAGCTTGTTACTTAATCTCAAATGTAATTAATTTTTGTATATCTTCCCTAATCCCACTTAGTAACTAAATCTCAATTGTAACAAAAAATAATATTTCACTGTAGACTGAAAATGTGCTGAATTCACTCATTTTTTCTTAACAATTTTAATTTTTTTATATAGAATGCAAGTTGCGCGATTCGATCTTGGCACCTACACACCAATCAAATAATTTATGTTGGTCTGTCAATAGCAACAAAGAGGAACCATTCTATTATGAACATAGCATGTAATGCAAGTAGGCTGAAAGGAAGAAAGAAAAATAAATTACTCTAATGTTGGTTCTTACAACATGTTGAATTAACCATTCAAAATACATTAATTTGCATCATACCAGTTTGCAGCTGACGAAAACAGTTATAAATAGGTAGGAACTCATACCATTTTTGAAAATAAAGGAGTAACAATATGAACTTTGTGCATCAAAGCTGCGTGTGTAATTTTTTCCAAATTTTCCTAATTTACAGGGTGTCAATCTATTTGAAGTTTACCGGTATGATTTTTTATACCTTCATCAAATTAGGGGAGTTTATACATAGAGGAGCTTTATCTAGGGTTTGATGCTGCTTTGACAGAGGGAACAATAAAAAAACATTCACCGCAGAAGCTAAGGAAGGATTGAGTGGAGAAGGAATTTTATAGGTCGTTTGAGCAAGAGAAGCCCCTCCCCCATCGATGCTAGCTGGTCTCGCATACCCCTTTACCCTTTTTGAAGCTTAAGAGAAGAATACAGATGGAATATTGATTAAATGAGACACTTCTTTAGGTATACCCCCATTTAATACCACTCTACCTACATAGGAACCAAGATCCAAGTGCCCAGATGGGTGTTTCTTTGCCAAATGTGCTGGCTTCAAACACATTTAATGATCATTTTATACTGTTGTCTCATAAACAGTTCAAAAATGGTCGTTGAATTTAAGGTATAACAAAGAAAAACAGAGCTTTATATCATTGATTTTCTCACTGAATCTTGCCAATGATAATTCTGCAACATTATAACCATAAATTGCAACCATGAGCGCATGGTCCAGTAAGAAAACACATTGTGTGTAAGGTTCAAGTGGTCATTTAAACAACATTAATGATGGAGATAATCCCACAAGCGATGAAAACAATGTGAAATTGAAAAGCCTTGTGGAAACTCAATTCCAAACAACAACAATATGCAATTGAAAATCCTAGTGGAAACCCAATTCCAATGCATAATATTCCATCTACATTGAGTGTGGCTCCTCTTTTGAATGACTGTCTCGATAGGTGGCATTGGGCCTTGGGGGTTTGGATGTGAACATACAACTGTCTCTGCATGACGTCATGTTATGTTTTTTTTATTTGATGGAATTATAGTTTACAAAGTTTCAAAGGCTTTCCTGAGATTATTATAACATCAAATCGAATATATCAAATGGAAAATAAAACTTATTATAACATTATATTTATTGCCTTTGTCAGATGGGTTCCGCTTATCATAGACCCCTTGAATCTCTTGTCAAGTGGATACATTTTTCTGAGATTCATATACATGGAGCATGTATAAGCTATCCATAGCGAAAAAAATGGTTAGAAGTAGAGGCCTCTACTCACCAAACCATCAGTGAGCCCTCTACTATCGTGACACCAACTAGCGGTTAAATTCAGTCAGGGTGTCAGTTGCACCAAATTCTATTACTCAATTATATTATTGACCGACCAAACATTCTTTTTTCGCCCATGATTTGCTTAATGGATTACTTACCACTTTAAAATTCATTATGATCTAGACACTCTGAATGTCAAAACAAGTTATCGACTAACAAGTTAGCAGATTCCAAGATAAGTAAGAACATAATTTAAGAGGTTACTACATAATTCACCACAATTTAGTCCATTCAACAAATTGTAATCTTCACCAAAACAAATGTCTATAGCAGGTTTCTTAGATAATTAATAACATAATTTTATAAGTTTATGTTAAAATTCACCAAATTACCCCTTTTTAGCCGGTTAAATTACCACACCTGCCCCATCAATTAACCAAAACCTTGTCTAAAAAATCTAACCAAGACATTCATTGGAGGCATAGATATTTCTATTTCAATTGAAAACATATTCCAGGAACTAGATGGCGTTTTTCTCAATTAAGTTTTCGTATTGCCACAATGTTTCTTATTATTTCAAGATACTCTTTAATATCAGGTGATTTCCTGTTCTCGCTCAAGGGAGGGACTAGCTTCTATGCAACCTCCCTTGTTTAAAACTAAAACCTTTGGGACTAAACTACTTTGTTTGAAAATTTTGATCATTAAAATACTTTCACTATTTTGTTTAATAATTTTGATTATTAACGTATTAATATTATATGTGTTAACTACTATTATTATCAATATAGATTCATTTTAAACACGGATCTAATATGAGTTTTTTTGGGTGTAAATGTTTTTAAAATTACAAAATACAATGTGTAAATTTTCATTATTTAAATTTTATTTTTGAATGCTATCTATAATATATATAGTTTACATGAAATATTTTATGTAACATGTGTATTCAGACATTTTATTACCACATTTAAATAATATATTTGTTATTATTATATTTTTCTACGCATATGTCAATATTTTTATATACACCATTAAAATATTTTCTTTTAACAATTATATATATATATATATATATATATATATGCTAACATAGATCTTCAAATAGTTTATCCAAATCAGGTGTTAAAATATTTTTGAAAATTATAAAGTTTTAACATCTTACTCACACATTTTTTACTTCTAATTACTTTACATGAAATAATATTACACCGTATGAACAACCAACTAAACTTTCATAGAATATTCATTTTTTTGATAGAGAATATTTTAGCTTTATTTTATGAGGGGCACATGTGAACTCCACATTACACATTTTTACTTCTAATTACTTACATGAAATTATGTTACACCATATGAGAAACTAACTAACCTTGCATAGCGTATTCATTTTTTTATAGAGAATATTTTAGTTTTATTTTATGAGGGAAACCTATGAACTCCACATTGAGCACAAAAAAAATTACATATTGTCCTCATACTCGGGTGTAGAATGAAGCTCTTTGCTAAAAAAAACTGAGATGGAAATAATAGATTAGAAATATTGAAATATAGAATACATAAAACAAATAAATTACGACATAATTTATTTTGAAAACAAAAGTGTAACAGAGTTTTTTCCAATGGAAAAAATCGTAATTTTTCATTAAAAGCTAAAAAAATTTACATGTTACATTTTACATATAAAATGCAGTGAGTCCACTGATCCATATATAATATCAGATGATGCTAATATGCTGCATATAATCAACTATAATACTGATAGAAAAAAATATTCTAATCACAAATATGTATAGTGTAACATGGTAGCTACCGAGTAGTATAATGCTGTAATAAAGGTCATCATAAATAGAAAATCTCCAAAAAGGGTGGTGCCCATCAAAACTGCAATCATGGGGTGACTGCTCCCATATCTAGTAAGTATTCTATGAATGGCCTGTGGTAATATTGGAACACCTGTTCATCATCATGTTCTATAACGAGCCACCTGCCCCACAATAGCTCCATTGTTTCTTTGGAAAGCCTGTCTGCCACTTGGTTCCTTTGCCTATAAATGTGAGTGATAGAGATAATGTCAAAATATGATTTTAGTAGATGAAAATCCCCTAATAACGTTGAAAGTGTGTGTGAATGGCAGTGTGAAATTGAGTTGAACCAATTTATGACAATTTGTGAGTCTCCATAGATCTGTATTCTGGTGCATTCCCTTTCACGGGCAAAAAGGAGGAGAAGCCGAAGGCTTTGAAGTTTAGCATAATTATTAGTCCTAGGTCCTAGACCCATTTTAAGGTGAAAGTAATGAGTCTCAATTAAGTGTAAAATCACTCCCCTCCCCCCCCCCACACCCATGTAATTTGATGCCCCGTCAAAGTATGCCTAAGGATAAGTATTGTCAATGTTTTCAGGGATGAGAGCTCAGACTCGGGGTTGCTATTCTTCATTAGCTATAAACTGATATGTAGAGACAATGGTCGAGTAGATATGTTCCCATACCTCGTGCACTCCTTCAAATGTAAATATGTTGTGGCAGTTCCAGATGCCCCAAGCTATCAACAAGGGAATGTTCTAGAATTTAATTCAAGTGGCTACTTGCCACCATGCACACCACACATCATGAATCGATGTGTCATGCCATTGGATAGTGAAACCCATAGCGAATGTTGTCGTTCACCAAAAATCTCTAATTATAGGGCATTCAAGGAATAAATGTATGACATATTCCTCATGGGCAAAGCAGAAGTAGCAATGGGAGGGACCCTGCATAGCCCATCTGCATAGCCCATCTTTGGAGGTTATCAATGGTGGGTATGTAGTTGTTTAGAATGCACCACATGATAATTCATGATTTGTTAGGTGCCTGCAATTTCTAGAGTGATTACCACCACCAAATTTTAGTAGGTGGTTCCCTTGACCTACTGAGAGTGATATATCCAGCTTTAGGGGAGTATTTTCCACAGGGTGAGAGGGTCCATAATAGTTCATCCTCATTATCTTTGAGTCTAATGTGAGAAGCCTATAAATCATTGATGAATCATTCATAGTGATGTTGATTTGCTAATGGAATCCCAAGTACTAACGCCGATAGCCAAACCTGTGACTGTCAATTAGTCCTTAGAGGATCAGCCACCTGCAATAGATGATGGTATCTGGCATGGACCAATAGATGAATGATGTCCTGAGGCAGTTTATAATTATGTCCACTTCCCGCCCATGAATCTGTTCCCAGTCGGACCTGAGTTCTGGATCCAATATGCCAAGTCAAACCTAATTGAATGAGGTGAGAGAATTTAACAATAGCCTTCGAGATGATCGAGGATCCTGGACAGGGGAGAATGACACCTCTGATCCAAGCCAATGTAGTCCTCAGGGAAATGTATTTGGAGACAGTGATGTATTTCCACAAGCTATTTTCGGTGACAAGGTGCCAACCAAATTTAGTCACAAGGGAAATGGAAAATAAGGAGAGATCCTTAATACCCCAACCACCCCAATCCTTGGGCTTACTAATTTTGTCCCAAGCCACCCACGAAAATTCTTGCTCACGCCCATAATTTTGCTAAAGGAATTTTCTGCAGATCTATTGTATAAGATTAGTAATACCTTTAGGGAGCCAAGCAAGTGAAATCCAATAGACAGGAATGGTTTCCAGGACTGATTTTATTAATACCAATCTACCAGCCCTTGAGAGCCACCTATGATGCCAAATGTTGATTCTGTGCTTAAATTTCACAATCAGCCAGTTCCAGTCCTTGATCTGATAATCATTTGGTTTAAGATGGAACCCAAGATATTTTAATACGTTCTCAATAAATCTAAGTTCAAATGGGAAGAACCACAAGGCATGTGCCTGTTCCTATGCCAACAACCTCGTCATAATAATGGTAGACTTGTTGTAATTAGGAGTCATGCCAGTAGCCTTGCAGAATTGTCTTGAGAATGTTGGCAAATTGTGAGGTATCCTGACAATATCCATTCAAAAAAATGATAACATCATCCAAAAATAATAAATGAGTCAGACACATGAATTAATTTATTCTTATACCTTATATATCCCCATCCTCTTTTTCCAGTTTCATCAGGGTCGAGAGGCATTCCATAACAAGGATAAAAAGAAGGGGCGAGAGTGGACAACCTTGTCTGAGGCCTCTTCCAGCATCGAAGAAATTAGTAGCAGCCCCATTTATAAGTATACTGAAGGATGCATGCATGATGCATCCCATAATCCAATTGATGAATGTGTGAGGGAAACCAGTGTGGAGGAGAATGAGGTGAATGTAGTTCCAATCAACATGATCAAAATATTTTGCAAGGTCAATTTTGAGGGCGTTACTCTTGATTTTTTTGGTTTTAATGGAATGCATAACTTCTTTCACAGTACCAATGGCTTCATGGATCTGTCGGTGGTGCAAAAATTAAAATTGTTCCTTCGCTATATGAGTAGAAAGAATGGGTTTAATACGATTAGCAATGATTTTCGAAACAATTTTGTAAATGAAGTTACAAAGTGAGATGGGTCTGAAGTCATGGAACGAAGTTAGGTGGTCATATTTGGGGAGCAGAGCAATGAATGTGGAGTTAAAACCATCATAGACACGACCAAATCTTCTGCTCTCTTCTATGACCTAAAGGAGGTCCCGACCCATAAGTTTGAAGAAATGTAGATCAAATTCGATGGGACATCCATCAGGTCCAAGACTTTTGTCCTTTTTGAACCATTTTAGAACCCCTTCGATTCCTCCCATGGCGACCGGAGCACTAAGATCCTCCAATCATTCTGCATCAACAAATTTGTGGAAGTTCCTAGCAATGAGCATGATTTCCAGTAGATTAATATTGCGAGGCACTTTATATTGCTTTGAGAAGTGCTAGATTCCCATATTAGCAAGCTGTGCATGGGATTTGGCCATAAACCTAGTTTGATCTGATAATTCCCAGATTGAATTGATATTTCTCCTTCCCTGAGCACATTGTTGGAAAAACTTGGTGTTTTCATCTCCAGCTTGCAACCGAATAGCTCTGATTTTTAATCTCCATTCCTCCTCCTTTTTACGAAGGAGGGTTGCTTTAATGGTTTCTAGGGAATTCAACTGCTCTTTAGTATCTGCGCTTCGAAAACCCAAGTAATCCAAATTAGTGAGCTGAGATATCTCAATTCAACCCTGATGAGTTCCTCCTCCTTGTCAAGCTTTATTTATAATAAAGATTAAGTTTATATACATGATTTATTTTAAGGATTTTATAAATTTCCATTACCACTAAATTTTTTTTATTTTATCATTACATTTATGGAATAATTTATTTGAAATTTTATTAACCTACATGTTCCCTCTCATTCTAGTCTTAATGAGGGCTACTCATGTCTCACTAGGTCTTAGAGTCATATGCTCATTTACATACAATAAAAACTTCCATTTGCAACTATGGGAGTCTGCATGCTTCTCTAGGCTCATTAGATATTATAGTTATATTTTCATTTACACATAATTAAAATTTCTATCTCTCTAGTTTGATTATATATTATATTTATATGTTCATTTACACACAATTAAAATTTCCAAATCTAGGAATAAACATTTCATCATTTATCAACACTCACAAACATCACCATTATGGCACAGGCATGCAGTGAACTCTTGGTCAATTGTCTCCTGGATCCAAAATTTATGCTGTTGTTGAATTTTTACTCTTTTGTCCTACTACATTGCTTTTGTTGTCTTCCACTTTCCAAGATCCCAAACTATATGTTGTAGTTGAGCATATATGCTTTGATACTACATCACTAATTCTTCTGTTGTCATTTATGATTTTCTGTACTTCCACAATTTACATTGCAAACTCCCACTAATTTTGGTGATATACTTGTGCAGTCAATTGGATCATGTAACTGTTGATTGTCTCCTTCCCACTATAGTACCTTCTTTTAAGCATCTTCGCCATCAACCTCCTTGTTTTTTTCTTTTTTCTCGAACATGTTGTGAATGCTAGAGAGTTGTATTGGTAAAATTTCCGGGACCATTATTTTAATTTCGTTATCTCCATAGTCATACATACCTTCAAATATATGTAAGAAAATTGAATTCTTTCTCCCTCATTTCCTTACAAGATATTGGATCTCATGTTTTTCACATTCCTTACAATAAATGATCTACTTATTAAATTGTGATTGATCCCCATGTTTACCTTTTGTAGCCTATTGATTTCCTTTCAAAACAACTCCACAATTCACATCACTCTGCTGTAATGAAATACAATTTCATTTTTATGGTACACATGTCCCCTCTCTCCTATTGACCGGGAAAAAATCGCTACAGTAACAAGGAGAGAAAAGCCCAACAAAGGTTCCCAATTAGCCCCTTTGTTGTTTGTAATTACTTCTCTTGATGGATTTATAGTTCCATTACTATGTGGGTAAATGCATCTCCTTGAAGAGGACTTTGATGGTGATGGATTAAAACTACTTTTTTTTTTTTTTTTAGATTTGCGAGCAGCAAAAATGAAACTATTTAAACTAACGAACGTACTACCTATCTTTATAAAGGAGCGTTTTGATATTAAGCTGAAGAGAGGAAAAATTTATTCATGTTCAACGCGCTGCGTTATAGACACCATTAATAAAACTGAAGAAGAAACAGTAAAATATTCTTTCAGAAAAAGTTCTAATCTCACAAATTACTCTCGTCGAAGAAATAAACAAAGGTTGATAGAATAGATTGCAAAGTTGGTTTCTTATTTTAACATGCCAATAGAAGTATACAGAACTAAGAGCATGGAAAAATTAAAACCTGTGTTAATGCAATAATGCATGATCCATGAAAAGTCGTAGACCAGCAAGCCATTATTAAACTTGTATTTCCAAAATGAAGAGACGATCATTCTATAAAACTCTAGGGCTCAAAAATTTCATTCCCAAATATTTCATACATATCTCACACTAATTTTTTCAATTGATTCGCCTCTCCCTTGGGGCCGTCATATAATGACTTATTTATACAAAAGAAAAAAGAGTTAAAATTTTGCCAACCAAGAAATAGTTGGGTGACTACCTTTTAAAAACTAAAAAATAACTCCTAAAAATAACTACTGACTGCAAACGATTCTCCTGGGGTTGAGGTGGATGCTTCGGCAAGAAGACCAACAATCTTTTCCCATAAGTCGTGACGAGTCACGATTGATTCTAACCAAGATGGGTTCACCTGATCAAGACAATATCGACACAAAGATAAGTAATCTGAGATGTACAAAAGGCTCTTCTCCATGCGCTGGATGAACATTCCATTAGGGGAATTTTGAGGTCTAAAATGGGCCTCCTAAGGAAATAATAAAATAATACCTAAACCAATAAAATAATATTTATGAATTTTCAATTCACTTTTTGCACCACAATCCATGTAACCATAGTTAAATTTAATTCAAAAGTTGTACCAAAATAAAATTAATAAACAAATTTTATTGATGTGAATATAAATAAGAATGAGCTTTTCAAGAAAAAGTCATTATCATTGAACAACTAATGCATTTGTCCTTTGTACTTAAATAACTTAAAATAAAATATAAATATAAATTTATAAATTCCTAATTATATTATATGCTATTAATTAAAATTTATATTATTTAAACTGTATAACAACATGTAATTAATATACTGTACAAAAATAATATAATATAATATAATAAATGTATAGGGATATGCATTGTTTCTTTCAGGAAATATGAAATGAAAATAATATATTTTTATTCAAAAAGTGTGAAATGACATTTATTATGAGTACTTTACTTTGAATTTAAAAGTACTTAGAGCACTACCATGGTTAACCATGAGTTTTTATCCACCATTTAGAATGTGACAAGTAAGTACCTTTAACTCAAGCAATTCCACCTCAAACATTAGGGATGATGTCATCCCCTAAAATGTGATTGGTTCTCATAAAGTGAATTTTGATTATACATTTTCCTTAGTAGGACCATTTTAGACCTCAAAATTCCCCTAGTGTGATCACGGAAAATGTCTTAGCTAGCTTGGTGATTAGATCAGCCACGGCCTGCTGCGCGATTGGTCATGAGCCTAGAAACTGACTGGCGATCTCCGTGTCTTATAGAACTAGGCATACCAGTACGAAGTGTTCAGGTACAACCTCAACAATGGTAACCAAGGGGGGCATACCAGACATAAACAAGAGCTTTGCACCCGTGCTCCACACCTCTGTGCATCTTTGAATGGTGTCTTTACTAGCACTAGAAGCTATAGAGATTGCTACTAGCATGTCATCGGACACAACCCTATGAATTATCCTTTCATGGTGTGACAGTCTCAGGATATCTAGATTCTTAGTGATGAATCAGGCTTCGAATGATTCAATAGCCTTCAACATGATTGGAATTTCGTTGATTTGACTCACTTTAACAACTAGCTCACTTCCATAATCCAAGGCATCTTGATAGCCTAAATGAACCTTAAGAAGGCACTTATAAAAGGCCTCATGAGTTTCGATCACATCCTTGCTTACATCCCTTATTTCCAAAAAGAGCCCATCCAAACCGCTCGACAGATTTCTTAAGAATTCCATCTGATGCAACAAATTAACCTTTTATGCTTGGGCCCTTGCAATCGCCTGCTCCCTTTCCGCCTTTTCGGACTCAATGAGAGACTAGAAATTGTCTTAGACCCATGATAAGGATTTATGGTGCCTTTTTGTGACTTATTTCAGTTGACGCTCATGCTCCGCTTTTGCACTAACCAACCTTTGAGCTAGTTCCTAGATTCTTCCTTGCAATTATTCCTTCTCTAATTTGAAACAAAATATCTGCATTTGAAGCTTATAAATAAGCTAGTGCACTTCGAAAAGAGTTAACTCATTAGCTATTGTGAGAGATTGCAACATGGCTGCACAGTCCAAATTTTGCTACGATGCTGGCCCATATCCCAAATTCCACATGACCACTGGAGGATCGTTGGGAACTTCTGTGCTGGGATCGCTTCCTTCCTTGGTCCTTCCTCTTTTCTTAGGGAGAGATATCACCCCTCTCTCTTTTCTATTGAAGAAATAATTTGACATGGGAAACACTGAATCATGCACAATGTCAAGATGCTTTAATCCTGCAATACCCATGTCAGAAACTCCCGGAATAAAGGCTAGAGGCATAGTATGATGCAGCTATTGATTATGAATTGTCAACTTTGCCACTTCTGCTTGCTTCTTTTCCACCTCTTCCTGCTCCTAATATTTCCTTGATGCTTCAGCCTTCTCGGCCTTCAAACATTCTCTTTCTTGAGCAACGAATTCTTCTTTCACCTGCTCCTTTTCTCTCTACTTTATCCTTTTTATGGCTTCAACTTCCTCTTGAATGATTTGATCATGGGCTTCTGCTCCGGCTTGCTTTGTCTTAGCCTCTGCTTCAGCCTACTTCAAATTTTCCATGACAGGATCAACTTCGAGATCAATATGAACAGAGGAACTATAAGTCCCTGCACTCGAGGTGGCGATTTTTAACTCAGGTTTTTCCAATTCTCGAGTCTTTGCTAACTCTCGCTTCTTTGTGTCAAACTTTTCTCTCGTGTTAGCAACGTTTTCCAACCCCTTGATTTGATAGGATTCCCGCCTCTTATTTACTTCTTGATATTTTTGGGCTTGGATTGTTTCCAAAAAATCTGCAAAACTATTTGCTCGGCAGTGCACACTATCTTCGGGCATCTCTGGTGATCATAGCGATTGCCCATATTCAAACTCAAAAAATGATTCTTAACTATTGTGAGCGGGTCATGCATCCTGTAAAGGGCATATGCCAACGGGATGTTTCTTATATGATTTTCTTCCTCAACGACGTGGCTATAAGCTCCAAGCTTATATTGACCCAGAAAAATTGGGTAATTTGGCCACTGTCTCTTTCCACTATCCTTCATACCTTTGCCAATACCTCCATAAGTCACCTGATACGATATTTCTCTCAACAACAATCTATCTAGAACATACTTTGGAAGGTAATGTGGGGCTTCGATCAACCCATACACTCTTATGTAGGAGTAAACCTTTTCCACATACCAATCTACTATTGGTCCCAACGTCTTTTTTCCTTCTATGGAGAATCTTGGAGGAGGATGTGCGTATATGATAATGTGAAATTCTGGAACAAAATGCTCGAAGATGTGATAGAAGAAAAATTCATACCTTGATGACCACAGCTAGCTGCAGTAGATATGTATCGGAGCCCTAGCAGGGTTCCACTTCCAGTCCATTCCTGTGAACACATTGCAAGCACACACACAGTCCAGGACACACACAAACATGAAGAACATCACAGGCTCGGAGGATGATGACCCTTTAGCTTCGAAAGTGGCCTTTTCCAGACTAGAGGATAGGATATCAGCACAATTGAAAATGTAACCCTCATCAACCACCTTGGACATTAAAGGGACCCAGTATATCTGAAAAATGGTGCAATCCGCCATCCCATATAGTCTGCTGATCATGGACGCAACTTCTCGATAAGGTGACTTCAGAGAATTAACTGAGTAGATCCCACTTTCTTTGTGGTTAGGGTCCTTATCCTGAGCCCAATATTCTTGATATTCTCTTGATAATACTCATTCCTCATTTTTAACATATCGATATATTCTTGATCGTACCAAGTAGTGGGTTGTGGAAGATTGTAGAATTTCCTAAGATCCTCTGATTGGAAGGACCCAATTACTATACATAGAGCACTGAGAAACTACCTTTTGGGAATATCAAAAAACTACAATATCCAATGAATAACATCATAGTAAGGAAACATGGCAGGGTGGGTGCAAACAAGAATGATTTCATACCTATGGATTCTAATACATGCCTCAACGTTTACGTCTTCAACTTCTTCTTCTATATTTTCTGTTGGTTCATCATGCGGTGCCTGATATTGCTACTATTGAAAATACCGATATAGCTTACTCCATTCTGGCATGTCTTTGCCTCCAACCTTGTGCGTAGTATCTAAAAACAAGTGGTCAACAGGCAAGTCCTACAGAACGATATTCAAGACCTCCTTCCTGGGAGCCTTAGGAATTTGTAGATTCCAGGGAATGCTTCTCTTTTGACGCGGCAAGAGGACAACTAGAAACCTGCCAAATAGTGTTGCTAACATAAAATTTTATTTACAGACAACATATCAGTTCATAAAACAAAAAATACCTAAGATGCAAAATGCGTAAGCGAAAAGCTACAGTTTAGCAACAAACACAGCCTTGGAACTTAGTGAAGAAACATGAAGAATGATGCATAGTACAAAGACTAGCTTGCTGCAAGCATATATAGAGAAAAGAAAACTCGACCCTGAGGTATGAAAAATAAATGCCAATCATTCCAAATCACATGGGCTAGATTCGCAGGCAGATTTCACACATAAATTCGAACACTTCTGAATTTAATTGATAGGATGTAAGAATGTGAATATGCAGTCTTGATGACGTCAACCAATCAAAAGATGCTTATTGCCACAAATATTTCATTAATGGTAGCATGGATTACTGAATACTATTGGGATGCGCAACATGTTAGTCATTAATGAATAACCAAACCGAACAAATTGTTGACGCGCCAACATTGTAATCCTCAAATTCCTTATTCCAAATAACACAATTCAGTGAAGAGAAAATCAAAATAAGAAGGGAAAAAGAAACAGTGAATCGGCGAAAGGATCGCATATGCAAATAATGCATTCACCGAACCGATTTTTTTTTTTGGCTGAAACGAAAAAAGGGCAGTTCGCTGAAATAATTTTGGACGACTCGCCAAAAAGAAATCTAAGTCATTTGACTGATTCACTAAAGGCTTATTCAAGCTTTTTATGGATTTTTTTTCTTTTTTATGAGTTTTATGCATTATTTTAATATTTTTGTGTTCTAATATATTTTCTATAGAATAAACCTAATTAAGCACAACAAAAATAAAAAACAAGGGTTGTTGCTACAACAAATGGCGACTTACTGGGCGAAGTAGTTATCTCTGAATATATAGTTTATGAAGATATTTTCATTATGAAGACGACTTTCGAGACACTTAGAACCTAGGAGTATGCGAAATGAACATGTGTCCCACCTTGGAAATGAATATTCTTGGTAGGGAAAGATCTTCCTTCAAACTTGAGAAAATTTCAACATCTATTATCAGTAACCCAAAAATGTGAGGTTAATTTTAACTTCTTCTGCTTGTCGGTATGTTTTTCAAATTTTCCCTAGACTGCAGCTCCATTGCAAGCCGATTTTAGGTGTGTACCGCGTCTCTTTCCTTTTTTTTTTAGGAGTTATAATTTTTTTTTACAAGCTTAATCACCTAATGATTACTTTCTGGGGCACAATCATGGTTTTACCATATTTTTAAACTGCTTAAGCAGGGTTGGAGCTTGTTGTTTCAACTCGACTCCTGAGCCCGACAACAGTCCTTACCCCAAAAAGTTTTTTGTCTCAACCTGACTCTTGATCCTGACAACAATCCTTAGTTTCAAGCATCCTAGAAAACACTGTTACCGATGAAATAGGTAACCTGACCTCAAAACGGGAACTCTAGCCCAAAAAGTCTCAAAAGACATGAAAAAACACTCCAAAAACAAAAAGTGTGTCTTCCAGAACGCACTTGGTTTTTTTTGAAGGTAAAATTTCAACATTTTATAAAATTATGCCAAAAACAAAATTTCTTGTTGAAAAAAGGATTGAAAAAGCACCCTCAAAACAAAACCAGTTGATGCTGGAATAACAAAAAAAAAGTTGTGTCATAATTTTGACACTTGTAACAATGGAATTAAAGACAACATATTAGGACATTTTTTAAAATCTTAAATTTCTAACATTTTTGATAGATGATGTTAAAGATAAACAAATTCATGTCTGAAGGGCTTATCATTTTGAACAATTTTCATCCATGTTGTTAAACATAAAATATCTTGACTCTAAACAACCCCAAAATTGTAATTATTGTCAACCATAACATTAAGAAATAAAATTTGTTAGCGCCTAAAAACCTTAATGACAAGTTGTAAATCTAAAGTTTTTCAATCTTAAGTGTTCAACATACTTGAACAATGAAATTATGGAGAAATTATAAGACTTAACAATTTACAAAAATGAACAAGTAAATGAAAAAATTATCATTGAA
The DNA here is from genome assembly GCA_034641835.2 of Pinus albicaulis. Taxonomy (NCBI): domain Eukaryota; kingdom Viridiplantae; phylum Streptophyta; class Pinopsida; order Pinales; family Pinaceae; genus Pinus; species Pinus albicaulis. Next base: position 103,980 of record JAXQQM020077456.1, on the reverse strand, counting down.
TAGAAACAAGAGTGAGTAATTTTAATTTTAAAGGATAAAAACTTATCTTTTTTCAAATCTTAGCATAAGACAAATTTAAATATAATTTCAACCAAAACCTAAAAATCAAGCATCAAAACAAAGTGTTTCCTTTCAATGACGCATATAATTATTAAACTTTTAAAAGTATCTTATACCAAATGGTAACAATACATAATATCATGGTAATATCACTGCATAATCTAAAAATTCAACATTAGTTTCTATTTTCTATTTTACTTATAATTAAAATATCAACATTAGTACATTGATTATAACATAAATTATTTTTGTAATTCATTGTTGCATTGTCGATATTCTAAAGAGATGAATTCTTCATAATTAAAACACATAATCCAACAAACATAGAAATGTCTCATAACTTCATGAAAAATGAGATGGAAGTCAAAAAATTTATTTCAAGTTACGATGAAAAAATCAATTACATAAAAGTGTCTTAGATAGTTATTCAAAATCAACCATAGGTTCTGGCACACCATCATAATCTACATCTTCAGATGAATGGCTTGATGCAGATGAAGATGTTCCATATTCTTCTCTTTCATCAACTAGTGCTCCATCTGAGTCAACATGCATGCCCACCATTTCAGAGTTCAAAAGTCTTGTAGATCTACGTCTACATTCTGCAGAGTCCCATCTCAACAGTAATTGTTCTGGTAGCAATTTCTTCAAAATATTTATGGTCTGCAACCAAAGAGTTCCTCTCTTTGTAAAATTGAAGTCATACACAAGTATGTCAACATCCTCCAATTTTAAGACATCTATGCGGTAATAATTTATATTTGTGCCCTTTCTTTTTCTCTTTCTGCCAATTCTTGTTTCCACTACCATCTCTGGCTTGTACACACCATTGAAAGGGTGGGTACTTGTGGCATACCAATGTACATCAATAGCTGTAATCTCTTCATTTTCATTAATGAACTTTATAACCTTGGCAATCCAGAATGGATAGTCAAGTGGAACTTCATCTGCTAACACTGCTATCATGCAACCCTCCTTAAGATCCTTCACATAACCCCTATAAAGGCCTTCCATGGCTTCATGTTGTGCATGTGATCTTCTAGAACCAATATAGATTTATCTTTCCTCTACCTGTGGGGAATTAATAATAGCTTGAGGCTATTGTTGTTCAACATTGTGTGTTTCCTGATGTTCATGTTCATTTGGCATATTTTGTGGAAAAAGAAAGGAGTCTTCAAAAGCGTATCCCCATTTATTGATCTTGAAATCATATCACTTTGATTACTGAAAAAGGACTCCCACCAAACTGAATCAACAACATCGAAGTACTCATATGTATCTCTAATACATCTTTTAATTTCCTCTAGACATTCAGAATAATTTATGTCTCTCTTTTGCCTTCGCGCATTATGGAGTTCAACAATTGACTGTAATAACAATATCTTTGATGAAAATATTGGACTCTCTGGAATGAACTTCATAAATTCTAAACTTGATGATGGTCCCCATTCTTCAACAGTTGAATACTTCTTGCCCCATATAAGTGTTATCCCATCAACTTTTTTGATACGAAATTGATGTTGGAAGCTAATGTCGTTAAGTTGTTCAATGCATTTCTCCTCACTATACGATCCAAAAATAAACCTTTGCATGTCAATAGTTTCTTCCAATACATGAAAAACAGGCTTTGGAATGTATGATTTCTTAATACATTCAATTAATGATGGCAGGCACCCAACACTTTTCCTCCTCAATTTTACTGAAAAATGACTGAACATTTGATCAATATGATCATGAGTATGCCCAACAAGAAGGAAACCAACCTTTATCTTTTTAAAAATCCCCAATTCAACGAGCATGTTTAGATACCCAAAAAGAACTTGATTTTTGTTCTCACGACTTGGTTGTCTAATTGTAAATACAAAACTTCAGGAAGAATCACATACCAATGAGTAACCACATCATGGATTATAGTTATGGTCAGATTTGCATCATTGTGAATATTTGGAGTTGTGAAGAAAACTCTTGGAAACATCTTCTCGTTAAATACCATACAACCAACCAAGTGAAACTGAATGAAATTTTCCTCCTGTAATATTTTTGGCATGCGGACAAAATGTGGAAGAAGTGTTTTCTTTTGGTCCATACCATCAATTATCAATCCCATATATTTATTTGGATGATCATAACACTTCTTTCGATGTTTATACAACTTTTGCCTTTCACTTGTTTGCTGATTGCGATGGTCTTGAAGTTCTTTGACAACGGAATCTATACATAAATAAAAGAAACATATGAATAAATATATGTTCATAGTTGATAAGTATCAAATTTTGAAAAACAATGTTTTCAACACATACCTCTTTCCGCCCCTTGACATTTATCTCGTTTTGCTTTAAGAGAAGCACATGTGATGCAAATCCCCATCCTTGTCTTCTTAGGAATACGAGCATTGTTGAATTCAGTTTTCCATATCCTTGTAAAATAAGAATATGTAATAAAACTACCAATTCCTTCAACGGCTTCTGCATAATCTTTGTATAACATGAATATTTATCGTCTCGAGAAATTATCTGGAATATGTATTGTGTCTTTATTTGGCATACACTCTCCATGATTTGAAAAATAAGTCTTTCATCCATGTCTTAGAAGGATTTGGTAAATGGCCCCACCTCCCGTTTATGACGTGCTTTTGAATAATATGGGATCCCTTTCCAATCTATCCCCGGACTTTCGACAAAACGACAATTACCAATTGAATGCAACATTTTTAAACGCCTTTCGTTAAAGCAATACATTCCAAATATGATAATCATAACCGTTGTGTAGATTGCATGCAACCCACTAAATATGAATTTTGCATGCTTTTATTCATTGACATATATGTTTTTCCTTTTCTCCGAAACAAAGTTGAAATCCATATTTTTCAAGCAATCCTTCGACAACATTCACTTGAAATCAAATGAATGACAACTTATTTTTGTGAGATATTTTGTCCTCGCCCTTTATAACCGGGTATGATTTGGATTGATATGAAAAGGTCTACTCCTACTCCTAGTTGCAATATTTTCGTTAAACGCTCATAATTCCATCATCCTTTGTAAAAGTAGTTTTATCACCATTATGCGGAATATTATCCCTACTATCATCATCCTCAACATAGTTAAGAAATTCATCAACATCACGTTCGAAAATTTTTCTTTACCATCATTAGTTGAAGAAAACATTTCACAAGAATCATCGACACTTTTGTAACCCCCACTCAAGAAATTCTTCACCATCTTCGACCCATTCTTCAAATTCTTCCTAGAGGATTCAATTATTCATCACCGTGAGTGTCTTTGAAATGGTCACTTGGAGAAAATGAAATATTCAGATCCGTGCCTCTAAAATTATCATTTGTAAGAAGCTCTTCATCCTCCCCTTCCTCGTTGGTGCTCTCTACAACTCGATTAGGCATAAGTGGAAGCCGAATTTGTATTCACTTCAAAATTTCTTCATCTTGCCCCTCCCCTTCCTCACTAAAGCTCTCATAATCCTTAGGATTAGAATAAGTGAATGCCTTGAATCTATATTTATTGTGAAATTCTTCATCCCCCCTTCATCGGTTAAATTATAATCGTTATGATTAGGATGAAGTGAAAATTTTAGCTTTGGAAATTCATGCCCGTTTTCATCGTTGGTGTCAGCATAATCCTTAGATTAGGATGAAGTGGACATTTTGACACCGCAAATTCTTCATTCCCCTCTTCCTCGCTGGTGTTGACATAATCCTTAGATTAGGACGAAGTGCATATTTTGACTTCGCAAATTCTTCATTCCCCTTCATCCGTGGTGCTGACATAACTCTTAGGATTAAGACAAAGTGGAAATTTTGGACTGGAATTTTTTTGTCCCCTTTCATTAGTGGTGTGCTTGCATAATCCTTAGATTAGGACGGATTGGATATTTTTGACGCCGTAAATTCTTTCATTTCCCTCTTCATCGGGCAGCTGCATAATCCTTAGGATTGGGACGAAGTAGACGTTTTGACTCGAAACATTATCATTCCCCTCTTCATCGTTGGTGTCGCATAATCCTTACGATTAGGATGAATTTGATATTTTCACTGGAAATTTACATCCCCTTTTCATCATGGTGCTGGCATACTCCGGATTAGGCATTTGTGATATTTGACTCCTGCGTATTCTTCATTCCCCTCTTCATTTGTCGTTCTCGCATAATCCTGGGGATTAAGCGAAGTGGATATTCTTCATCTCCTCTTCATAAATGGTGTCCTCATAATCCTTGGGATTAGGACGAAGTGAAAGTTTTGACTGAAATTTCTTCATAATGCCTTTCATCACTATTGCTTTCATAATCCTTAGGATTAAGAGTAAGTGGTATAATCGACACTCGATTTACGTAAATTTCATTTTACGTTGCGCTCATCATTCTTGTTCTCATCATCTTTAGGATTATGACCAAGTCAATTTTTTACTCTATTCATGGTGAATGAACTCCCGTTATATTCATCACTCGAATAGAGTTGTTGCGTGACGAAGATGTTGATGTTGTACAAAGAAAAATATCGTGAAGAAACCATGGCTTTCAACAAGAATGGGTTGAATGATACAAATTCTCTCCACTTACAATATATATAGCTGCTAAAGATTCATCTTCCCTCCAAATTTTTCCTCCAAAAAAATTCGTGAAAAATTTCCCTCCAAAATTTCTCCCCCAAAAAATTTCCCGCGAAAAAATTTTGCTCCAAAATTTTCATTTCAAATATTTGATACAAATATTAGTCAAAAATGTATTTAACATTTTTTTTAATAAACCGTTGTTAGAAATATTTTACCTATATTTATATCAAAATATCCACAAAATATTTCTATCATGGATGCCTTCCAAACTAAAATAATGTTTTTATTTCAATGATTTAAGATTGACTAGATGTAAGTATTAACTATAATATTACTATAATACCTACATGAAAATATTAATTATTTTAACTATAATGACTACATATAAATATTTTAAATTTTAAATTTTAAACTTACGTTATATTCATCTAAAATATATTTCAAAATTTATTAATAAATTGGTCTTCAAATATTTCACCATACTTTCTATTCAAAATATCCACAAAATATTCCTTTGATGCATGTCTTCGAAACTAAAAAATAATTTTCTTATTTGAATGGTTTAAGATTGACTACATGTAAATATTTACAAAAATAACAACATGAAAATATTTACTATTTAAACTATATTATTAACTATAATTAACTACATGTAAATATTTTAGATTTTAAAATTATTCCATGATTTTAAATCGTTGATTACATGTAAATATTAAATATAATAACTAAATGCAAATATTAACTATTTTATCTATAATATTAAATCATAATTAACTACATGTAATTATTTTATATTTTAATTTTTAATCCGAGATTATATTTGAATTATTCAACATTCAAGACATGTAAATATTAAATAAAATATTAACTATGATAACTACATGCAAATAATAAGTATTTTAACTATAGTATGAACTATAATAAAACTAAAATGTAAATATTTTAAATTTGAAATTTTGATCCCACATTCTGCTAAACCAATCAAACAATATTCATAATATGAATGATTGTTTCTATTCATCACATCACATCAAGTTTTCTAGTATTTGTTAGAGCAAATTTCGGGAGGTGTTGCGTTGGCATCGGGTAACTTCGTGGAGGCATTGCACTGGCATTGGAGGCATTGTGTCGCTAGTCAGTAATTTTGTGGAGTGTGTTCCATTGCCATTAGTAACTTCTGAAGGCATTGCATTGGCATTGGAGGCATTGTGTTCGTTATTCGTAATTTTAGAGGCGTTGTGTTGGCATTGGTGACAATAACTTTTGCATTTCAAAGGTTAGTTTTCGTTCTATTGTGTCAATTTAAAGACGATTTTGGGGAAAATTGCTTTTTCTATAGTTTTGTGTCCAAAAACTATTTTTTAAGGTTTTTAGGTTCAAAAACCTTAATTTTTATATATTTTTTTAGTGAAGAAAATGCAAAAAACTAAATTTTTTAGGGTTTTAAGGACAAAAATTTAGGATTTTTTTTCCTTTTCTAAGACTTATGTATTCATCTAAACGAAAATCCATAAACGACTATGCACACAAAAAAAATAGTAATATTATAACATTTTTTATTTGTTTTTTTTTATCATAAATATATCGTGGTTTCATTATTTAATTTTCTTTTTTTGTTTTTATTTGAGAATTTTTGATTTTATATTCTACTTTATTCTATTTTTTAATTTTTAAATCTTAGTTTTATTCTTTTTAATTTTTAAATCTTCAATTTTTTTCTTTATTGTTTTGTTATATATATATATATATTAATTGTATCGTTATGTAGTTTTTTTAAATTTATTGTATTGCTATATTAAAACAATGTTTTATTTATTTATTTATTATATTGTCTTGTTATTTTCTTTTAATTATATAATGTTTAGAAATAAGACATAATTGTTATTTAATAATTTTTTTTTTTAATATATATTTGTTATATTTTGATATTTTTAACAATTTTTTTTAAATTATATATATAAAAAAATTAAATAAAAAAATAAAATAAAATAAAATAAAATCATGAGTCGTCATGGACCATGCACGCGGGTGTCGAGACTAGTCGGGCGACGCCATGAGATGTTCTCACTTGCCTCAGGCTTCTGGGCCGATTTTGGCACTTCGGCGGCACCCATCACCCGACGCGCTCATGATTTTTAAATTTATTTTATTTTTTTTTAAATTTTTAAATTTTTTTTTTTTAATTTGTTTTAATAGAAAATTTTTTAATTTCGGTTTTTTGTATATATATATATATATATATATATATATATATTTTTTTTTTTAAATTTTTTTTTGTTTTAATTTGTTTTAATAAGACAATTAAAAATATCAAAATGTAACCTATATATATATATATATATATATATATATATATATATATATATATATATATATTTTGTTTTTAAACATTATATAATTAAAGAAAAAAAACAATACAATATAATAAATAAATAAATAAATACTTGTTTTAATATAACAATATAATAAATTAATTAAAAAAAAACTATATAACAATACAATTAAAAAAATAAAAAAAAATATAATATTATAACATTTGTTTTTAACATTTAAATATTTAAATTTCTTTTTTAATTTTTTTTAAAAAATTTAAGTATTAAAACAACATTATAAAAAATTTAATTTTTTATTTAATTTTGTTTAATTGCTTTTATTTTATTTTGTTTATTTTTATTTAATTACTATGTAATGTGAAATAGAAATTTGTAATTTTCAAATATATTAAAAGATTATATTAATTTATAAACTTTTATATTAATTTTTTATAATTTTAAGTTTATAATTTTTTATTTAATTGCTATAAAAGTAAATAAATTTTTCTTTCATTTTGTTTATTTCATTCAATTGCTATGTAATGTAAAATTAAATTTTAAAAATTTTAAAATATATTAAAATATTATAAGATTTTTTTTAATAAATCACTACCTTTAAAAAAAATAAAATTTAATTTTAACATTTGTTATAAATAGTTAGTAATTTATTTTTTTTTAAATATTAAACAAAAAACCGAAGTTTGCAAATAATAGCTATTTTTTTAAAAAAATTGTTTTATACAATTTAAACACAATTTTAATTTTTTTATAAATGTATTCAAAACATATTATATAGATATATATACATATGATTTATAATATTTTGTTTTTAAATGAATTTTTTATAGTTAATTTTAATGCTTTAATTTCAAGCTATTTAGTTTTAGAAATAAATTTTCGTTTTATTAAATTTATTTTATCCGCATTATTTTTCCATTAACTCATATATATATATATATATATATATATATATATATATATATATATATATATATATATATATATATATTATTAGGAAAATGGCATCAAAAAATATTTCGTGAATGTTTCGCACCTAGGGTAGTAGCTCCCAAATCTACAGCTTATAGCCTCCATGCACTATGGATACAAATCCCAAATCTGTAAGCCGGCACTGGATGCACTATGGACACCGTTGGATGCAATAAGGACATTGTTGCACACACTAATAAAAAGTCAAGCAAGTGGGGCACCACGTTCATTAAAGCTATTTTTGATTGAAGAACACCGAGGAATTAGATAAAACCGATTTCTATGGTATCTTGAAGACAAGAAACGAGGTTGATATACACATCTATCTATTTTGTGGTACAGATCAATTTAAATGAGCCATATGATGTGATATGTATAACGAGACACATGTATGGTCTCGAATACAAACACTATTTATGTTTCGCAAGGAAGGCTCGTAAACGTGAGAAGGTTAGATATCGCTTCATCAATCGTCAAGTATGATACGATGAAATATCTTCAAAATTTTCTAAAGAAATATCAAGAAACATTGCAAATAACATTATAAGTATGCTTATTTTTATTTCCTCTATGCATTATTGTAAGATGATTCAATTTTTATAAACAATTGATCATTGGAGACATGTTTTATTTTGCTTCTACAGGATTTTGTTCCGAGTCTTTCAAACATGTTTGAAGGTATTTATGTTGGTGCCAAATGTTAAGTGGATGTGATCAACACTTTCCACAAAGACAAAGTAGAGGAAAGGAGATCAAGCAAAGAGAAGCTCGTGACACCGCAACAAAGACAAGAGGTGATCAAATCAAGAGTCACTAAGGTGGGTCATAGTAAACTTAAACATGTTTCTTTGAAGGTGTCGAACATGAAACGTAAAATTATGATAGAATTATGAGGAGGAGATTAGAACCGTTGTGCAAAAGGAGAAAACGGATCATACACCAAAAGAAAAATCTCCAAAGATGTATCTCTTTTACCTCATGAAGGAGAGCTTGTTTATAAAAAACTCGATATGTTATCTCAATAAGACTAGGAAATCAGCCACAGAACCCGTAAAGGTCGTGAGCAAAGAATGAAGAACAAATTGAAATCTCTTAAGAAGAGAAACGAGCACACTAGGTGCCGAGTTAGAGGATGGCATTATTAAAACAAAACAAAATGCTATTCGACAAGAGTTGAGGAAGAATAAAACACTCTTGGTGGCCAAACATTTGAGCTTAATGTTAATTAATTTTATGGCCCTGCATGAAGGACAATCTCAATATCAAATTAGAAAGGCCCATCACCTACATGTACATAATTTGAAAACATTGTTCGTGTTCAACCTTACATGTGCATGTGATGGATTATGTGGTTCTTGCTCTATCCATGTTAGGTTCTGAACAAGCATTTTACAAGACAAAATGTTTTGATTATAAAAATTATGTAATTTGAGGGAACAATTCGACAGGCTAAGAGACAATTGATTAATATCCTAATAAATATCTTTTTCAAACAACGAAATGCATCATTTACGCCGGGATTAATAGAAATAGAATCAAAGTTATTTGCATGGGATCATAATAAAGATAATGAGTATGGAATGAAAATGAATTTCATCCAAAGGGTCGATTTGTTCATAATGAATTCATAGAAAATGTGGTGGGGATAAGACACAAGTTAGTGTAGCATTTTGAAAGTAGAATGTTTAATGAAACAAAGTTATCAAATTGATGAAAAAAAAGAAAAAGATGGAAAAATTTAATACAAATTTCTTCGCAGGCATTGTGTATAAAATTTTCTAGTTAGCATTTAGAACCGGGGAGTGTATGAATTTGATTGATGAGATTTTTGATTGGTGGGAGAATATTTCCATAAAAAAATAGAAGGTTAGAAAGAGTAAACCCATAATATGTACCGACAGTAAGGGGGGTCCTGAAATGAAGCAGCTTTTGGAGGATATGACTATCACACCTTGGAGAACAATGCAAGGTGTGAAGGATGATAAATTAGTCAAATCAGTATTAGCCCATGTGAAGTCGGGTGAATTATCAATGGAAGAAATGTGTGCAGAATTTCAAAAGTAAGTTTCTTGAATTATTTCTTATTTTTCTTTCACTATAATTTTCTTTTAAATAAAACATAATGATGTTGGTAGAATTTGTTATACATGTCAATATATTAACGCTTTTAACTTGATTTATTCAGTCAGAAAATTTTTATGAAAATACAAGAACACATGGTTAAAATGTTGAATGAAGACAGTTGGGATGATGTTGTACGCAACTACCTAGAAGCAAGTTCTACATCAACACTAAAAGAGTTTAATATTGCATTCAATAAGGTATGTTGATTTATAAATTCATTTTATTTAGATTTAAACTATTTTTATTTTATTACTTATATATATATATATATATATATATAAAGATGTCGAAGAAGGATGGAAATGGAGTACCAAGTACTTTCAAAAGCTTTATTGAAAAAATTAAGATGGAGAACATGAGAAGGAAGCGTCTTATGAATGTTGAACTTGATCCTACTCTTAATCATTACATTTGGAATGGGCTCGACAGTGTCCAATATCAAATAATACAAGGTGACTGTGAAGACATTGCATCACTAATACCTAAAAGGAAATATGGCCTAGTTATTGCAGATATTCCTCATAGTTTCAATTTCCTAGAAATTGAATATGATAGAGAACCATATACTTATCAAGATTTTAGTAAAGTGGTTACGGGTTTTCAAGAAGTGATAACATCACCACTTTGGCGGTTTGTGACATTTCATTGATACACACAGTTTCCAATGTTATTAACAAGTTTCAAGGGTAAATCAAACTCAAGGTTGCAACTTACATGGTAAGACTTTGAAATTGTATGTTTGATTCCTCCTAAAAAAAATTGTATTCATGTAAAATCTAATTGAACTTTTACTATGTTATGTTACAGGCAAAAGTCAAATATTGTTTCTTCCGAAGATCAGCCTATTATAAATGATTGTGAGTTCATCCATATTAAATGTTGGACAAAATACGATAGCTATAAGCATATTATTATGAATCAAGTAGATGGGAAGAGTCATAGTCAAGTATTGGTTTATGATGCAGTTGTAAGAAAACTAACATGTGAGGATAAAGATGCAAAAGGAGATATAGTTAACATTTATCAAAAACCACAAGCATTGATTAACTATCTTATAGATCTATGTTCAAATGAAGGAGAATGGGTTTTGGATTTATTCTAAGGTTCAGGTAAGTTTTATTATACAGATTTAAATTTAAATATTGTCTTTTTTTACTTTTTATGTCTCCATACTAATTTTTTAACTTATTTTTTTTGTGCTTGATGATTAGGTACATCACTAGCATGTTTCCTACTAAAAGGAAGAAATTGCATTGCCATTGAGAAAGACCCAGTTCAACGCAAATTTATTCAACAAAGAATTAATGCTCTTAAATTCCTTCCAGATGCGAAGCAAGAAGTTGGTTTGAGGAAAGGAGATTTTAATAAATCACGTGTGGCAAAAAAAATCAAAGGAACATCAACCACCATTATATGGAATGATTGGAAAGGGACACTTTGGAAGATTTGCTGACATGAAAGATCCATTAGAAGATGACAATGATCAAAATGAAGAAGAAAATGTTGCGAAAGAAGCCATCAATGCTATTCTAGATGATGTTGAAGATGTATTAGTTGATATTGTTGATGATGTTTAAGTTATGCTTGCAAACAAAGCTTATTTTTTAGAACTATTAATCGGTTTTACTTGTAATGTTTAGACTTTGATATTTTATGAGAACAACCCTTATTTTTTGCAAAAAACATATGATTGCTATTATGTTTTGACATAAAATTCAATAGAAATGTTATTTTCATAAGTTTTTTGTTAAAATTCTCCCAAAAAATTAGTTTATTTAACATGTTTTCCAACAAAAAGTCCGTAAAAGTGTATTTTTTGCATTGTATTTATATTGAAAAAAAAATTGTATTTTTTTTCATGGTTAAAATATTGGTTTTTTAGCAACAATTATTTGATGTGCATTGAAAAAATTATTTAAAAATACATAAACATGTAGAAAATATAAACTTTAGAATATTGACCCTTTTTCCATCCTTTATCTATGTTGAAAAGGTAGAATGTAATTACAGTTTTTATTAAAAAAAAAAAAAAAAATATATATATATATATATATATATATATATATATATATATATATTTAAAACACATGTACATAAATGCACTTAAAAATAAACATCTCACGGAAGAAGAAGACATTAGAAAATCTATAGTGTCAAAATCAATCCTATAAAAAAATGTTGGTGATGATACACCACCACTATTCAAAATCGAAAAAATAAAAAAAATTAAAAATTTAAAAATTTAAAAAAAAACAAAACAAAATGAAAAAAACTTAAAGTGCCAAAAACATGCTCAAAAAATTTTTTCTTGATTCTGCATCGCCACTTTTTCAAAAATAGGTGTTTTTCTTGATACTTCAAAAAAGTATGCAACAATGAGGTTACCTATTTCATCGGTAACATTGTTCACAGAAATCCAATAGAAAAGGTCAATGGATTAATTGGGCATGCTAGGAAAACAATCAAATATTACATGAATAATATTTTTGTCAATTATTGGACAAGTGAGTGAGGAAATAATCAAGCAATCAAGATTTACAAAAATCAAGCAAGTGATATATTCAAAAACCAAGTAAGCACAACAGAAAAAAAATGCACAAGTAAATAAAATCAACCTCACATTATGGATTGATGATGAAAAAATAATCAAACATGTAGACAAGATCAAATGGAAGAGAAAAAATGATAGGGTCAATCAAGTCAAATAAGATAATAAAATTGATTGGTGAAACAAAATCAACGAAGGAAATAAAATTGGCTGACCAAGGAAAATAAATCGAGCAATTTGATAGATATAAGCAGAAAAAATAAATCAATCAATATTATGGAATCTACCAAGATAGTAGAATCAATTGAGTGGGAAAGATTAACCAACATAAGAATCTTGACTTGACCTACCACAAACCAAAGTTAGTCAACCAACAAACACCCATTAGTCCTACATGACACTTCCAAAAACCCACATTAATTTTTATAATAAATTTTGAGATATATTGAGATGACATCTCCATGCATGAATTTAACTCACCTCACTAAGAAAATTCTATAATATGGTTACCTCACTTGAACAAACAACATTATTTGCAACCCACAAGCGATCAAGTGGGAAATCGGCACTAGTTAAACCATAATTAAACTAAGGATAAAGCACAAGTTTGATAAATCAACTATGACAGAGCTAGAACTTCGAATCAACAACATTCGACAACCTAAAATTGATGAAATATTATGGGAGAAGAAATAAATAAACTTCACTAGTATGTGGATGGTTTTCAATAAATGGAAGAAATAAATTATCATTTCAAATAGATCCTAGATCATAACTTATATGTGTACCCCTCAAATTTCATATTTTTAAGGTTGGAATGAAGAGGTTGTTTAGCTTATTGTCTATCGATAGCATAAGAGAAAATTTTGGCTCAATTTATTGGTACCAATAACAGTTGGGTTGATTGTGTTGGAAATATGATGCAGGATGTTGTCCTTGATGGCAACCCACTGAATGAAGATCAAGACATGCGACTGTTGACATGTGTTGTCCTTGATGGAAAACCACCTGATGAAGTTATCCTTGGCTTGATGGACTTAGTAAATGATGTAAATCTGATGAGATATAATGTTTGTTGACAATATGATGCGGAAGTGTTGTTGGTGTCCTTGAAAGGCAACCCATCTGATAAAGATGATGACAACTTACTTGATGAAGTTGTGCTTGATAGAATATGTTCTTGATGAAGGAAATCTGATGTATCTACAGTGAGTACAGAAGGCAATGAAGAAAGGATTTCAGCATGTGCTAGATTCTATGATGAAAAAGAGTATGTCTCTAGGTATACGCGGATTGGCCTAGGAGAAGTCGCGTATGCACGCGGAAAAGAACGTGCCAAGTCGCGTATGGGCTAAAGCGCTCAAAAAGTGCAAAACCAAGGGTAACCACCATGGTATTGACCCATTGTCTTGGGTAATGATCCGCCTAATTGACCCCGTCCAGGTAGTTTTGGGCTCATGGTATTATTTTAGCCATGGAAGCATTGAAAGAAAATTCATGGTATTGAAAAAGGGTAAACCTATATAAGGAGGAGAAATTCATTGTGCAAAAATATGAGTGTTAATTTTAGATATGAGAGCTTGAATGAATACTTCTCTCACAGTATATTTGAATGAAAGGAGATTTACTTGAATGATTAATACGAATCATGATGCAATGATGAAGAGGGGATCTAGACAGCAAAGTCCCGGAGTGCTCTTGCTCTTGTATTTGCTAGATCTGATTATGGAAGGCTTAGATCTGTGATGAGGCGAGAATCTAGGCGAACATCTGTCTGAAGTAAAAGGGTAAATCTGAACTGAATATCTGATCTGAAGAAGTATGCTGCTCTGTAATGATTGAAGATCTATACGCTACTTCGCCGCGGAGGAAGCGCGTATATACGCGGCTTCGCTGAAGTAAAAGCGTGTATGCGCAATAAAATATACATTGAGGTATACGCTGGTTTGTGTGGACGGAAGCGCGTATATACGCGACATCAGTGAAGAGAAAGCGCGTATGCAAACTAGGGTTTGCTGAAGCAAGGGGTATGAAATATCTTATCTGTTCTGTTGTGTTTCTGCTATCTGATCTGTGTTGATAAGTATCTGTTGGTGATATATGTTTGTGCTTAAAAGTATGGAAAGGGTCCAGTCTGAAAATATGATGAAATGTGGCCTGCAAGTGGTGTTCTATTGAAGTTGTTGGATCCAGTGTGAAAATTGATGAAACGTGGTCCAAGGTGGTGCTGAAGGTTGTAGCCTTCAGTCAGGGGGTTGTAGCTCCCTTCCAGGTGAGGTTGGTAAACGAGATCGAGGGGTCGTAGCTCCCTTCCAGGAGAGGCTGGTAAACGAGTCAGGGGGTTGGAGCTCCCTTCCAGGAGAGGCTGGTAAACGAGCGCAGGTGGGTGCCTGCGTGCTGGTCAAGTCTGCGCCAGCACATATGTTGTAAGATGTTTTTCTCTATAATAAAATATTGAAGGCTGAGCAACTGCAGCGGTGGTTTTCTCCCGACTTGGGTTTCCACCTAAAAATCCTGGTGTTCATGTGTGATGCTTTGTGTGATGGTTTGTTCTGTTCTTACTGCACATGTTTACTGTTTATAGAACATCTAATGAATGAATGATGGAATGATATAAGTGAAGAACTAATGACATAATTAGATCTCTGTGTATACGCGAGTTTTATGAAGGATATCCGCGTATATACGCTACTTGGATTCAGAAAAGTAGCGTATGGGTTTTAAGGAATGAAAAAGCAAAAGTTTTGAATATGCAGTAAATACTGATTCACCCCCCCCTCTCAGTATTTTTCCCAACAATTGGTATCAGAGGGTGGTCCTTCTGCAGAAGCTTGATCGCTTGAAGGAGATCTGTCGCAATGGGAAGTCAATAAGGAGTGATGTCTATAAAGCCACCTCTATTCAATGGAAGCAATCTGATTTTCTGGAAGGTACGAACAAAAGCATATCTGCAAAGTCTTGGTGCAGATGTATGGGCAATCGTGCAAGAAGGTTATCAATACCTGGCAAATATTCCTACTGATGCAGCTGAAAGGAAGAAGTATGAAACCAATGCCAAAGCAGTAAATGTCTTGCTAGGAAGCATGTCTGAATCAGAATTTGCTAAAGTGATGCAGCTACATTCAGCAAAAGAAATATGGGACAAAATCATTCTGAGCTATGAAGGAGACACAAAGGTAAAAAGTGCAAAACTCCAAACTCTTAAAATTGAATATGAAAATTTGAAGATGCATAGTGATGAGAGTGTTGCCAGTTTCTTTCTTCGTCTGGATGATATTGTAAATCGAATGAGAAATTTGGGTGAAGCCATAACTGATACTACTCTGGTGGAAAAGGTCTTAAGATCCTTGACTTCAAAATTTGACTCTAAAGTTTCAGCTATTGAAGAAAGGCAAGATCTGCAAACTCTTACTATTGTTCAATTACATGGTACTCTGACTGCTTTTGAAATGAGACAAGGAGGTCCTTCTCAAATAAGAGAAGTTGCTTTTAAGGCATCTACAAGAGGAAAAGAAAAGGAAGTTGTCAAAGAATCCAGCTATATATCCGATGAAGAAGAAGCGAATTTCGTGAGAAAGCTCCAACTAGGTATTGGAAGATTCAAAGGTAAGCTTCCCTTCAAATGTTTTGAGTGTGGAAAAGTTGGTCACTATGCTGCTAAATGTCCTTATAGAGAAAAACATGGTAAAGGGAAACAATTTGAAAAGAGAAAGAGTTATTATGAAAAAGAAGATGATGATGAAGTGTCCGGTGAAGATGAAGAAGATTCTGACCAAGCTCTACAAGTGCTCATGGCAAAGAAGCAAAAGAAGAAGGTTACTCGAGGAAAGGAGATACCTCAGAAATCATGTATAGCAAAAATTGAAGAAGATGAAACAGATTCTGACGAAGCTCTACAAGTGCTCATGGCAAAGAAGAAAAAGAAGAAGGCTACTCGAAGCAAGGAGATATCTCAGAAAATAGAAGAAGATGAATCGGATAGTGATTGGGGTCATCCTTTGCATGATCTTGGTGGTACAAACAATAATGAAGTTTGTGAAAGTAGTGTTTTGGAAATAGAGAAAGCTCTCAAGATCAAAGATGAAGAACAACAAAGAGAAATTGATAAGAAAGATTCTATCAACAAAGAGATGATCTCTCAAATGAAAGATCAAATAGAAATGTTGAATGGACAAATGGACAAGTATCAAAGGTTTCATACTTATGCATCCAATCAAATTAAAGAACTAGAAGCAGATCTTGAAAAATCAAGCAAGAAGAATGAAGGACTTGAAGCTGCAATCATCTCTCTGCAAGTAGATCTAGAAACATCAAGTAAGAAAGATGAGGAACCTCTACAATCATTTGAAAAGGAAGGACTTGAAGCAGAAATCATTTCCCTCAAAGAAGACCTGGACAAATCAAATAAGAAGAATGAAGGCCTTGAAGCAGAAATCATCTCTCTCAAAAGGATTCTGGAAAAATCAAACAAGAAGAATGAAGAGCTGGAACAAACATGTGAAGAAAACGAAAATTGGTTGAAAGAAGAGATTCTAAATCTGAAGGATCAAGTAGAAGATGGAAGAAGGAAAGAAGAAAGCATGAAAAAGCAATGTCAAGCCTTGGAGGTTGAGGTAAACATTCTCAAGGGTAAATTAGAAGAAAAGGTTAAACTTTTGAGGTTTCAAGATAGTACTAATATTTTGGACAATATTCTGAGTAATCAAAGGTCTCCTGCTATCAAACTTGGTCTTGGTTTCCATGAAACTGTTAAAGGAGAATCTAGCTCTCAAGGAGGTGCTAAAGAATCAAAGGACATCAATGCAAAATCTGAAGTGTTGAAAGAGTCAAAAGATCAACCAACAATCATGAATTCTCAAAGGAATTCATTCAAGAACATTGAATGTTTTAAATGTCATAACTATGGGCATGTTGCAGCAAATTGCAGAAGTAGGACAATTCAGCCACAAACAAACAGGTACTCTGGTAGCTTCAAGGGATATTGTTTCTCATGTAACAAGTATGGACATAAAGCAGCTGATTGTAAAAGGAGAAAGATTAGAAATACTCATGCTTATTTCTCTGGACACATGAGATGTTATTCTTGCAACAAGTATGGACATGTAGAAAAGGAATGCAGGTTGAACAGATATGAGAAATTGGATAACTTCCAGCACACAAATAGAAAGTTTAAACAAGTCTAGAAAAGGATGGAGGGATGGAATAAGAATCAATCTAGAGAAGAAAAGGATACTTTTGTGGATGCTCTAGAAGACAATGATTTTCTTGAAGAAAACACTCAGTTCAAGGACCGATCAGAAACGTAGGGAATTATGACCCTACTGCAGTCATCCGCTTCTGAAGCTGACCTTTCTTATTGACTGCAGGAATAATGTGAGATACATTATAAGATCTAGTAATGTATCGTCACAGGGGGAGCAATGTATGATGTCTCTCATGGTTGATTTTATTATTCTGGTTATATGTATTTCTGACAGTGCATCTGGTGTGAAGAAAAGACAGGAACAGAAGGTAAATTTGCAGGGGGAGATAAAGGAATGTGAAAAATTTCTATGTTTCACTTTCCATACGCGGGTTATATTCACCAAAGTCGCGTATACACGCGAGTTCCAGCTGACACAGCCGCGTATGCATTGATGATAAGGAAATTTATCTGATAGCTGAAGATCTGGAGTAGAGGTCCAGGGGGAGCATCAGTCTGACTGCTGATGATTGCACTGTTAGCATCATTTTGGTTATACTCTTGATAATGAAATGATACATGGGTTCTTGTGTTGAAGATTATGGATGAAGCCTGGTTACTTTATGATGAAGAGCATTCGTTGTTGAAATGAAAGTCTTATAATTCAGAGATGAGGACAGATCATGCAGAGATTGTTGCTGATGATTTGTTGTTGAAGGTGCTTCAGATTGCACAAGCTAAGGAAGAGCACTGGTTTAGGGGGAGCAGCAGGTTGAATACTAATGATTGCATTGTTGGCAATATGACTGCTTGTTCTTTGGTTTTTGTGATACTCATGCTCAAATGATGATGACTTGGTACATGATTTATTATGATGAGTTTTTGAGCCTTGGTTGCTGATAAGTATCCTTTGTACTCACACATGGATGAGTTGGATGTCATTTGATTCAGAAATAAATCATGCAGAGTGTGTTACTATGGTTGAGAGATCTTTTGCCTACATATGTTACTTCATGTTAAATCTTGAAGATCATGGTGATGTTGGACCACTTGGATGATTGCTTGACGCCTATGTGAAGATGTTGTTCTGATATGAGAATCCCTCTTGGAAAGATTGTATTGATGCTGCAAAGAATCTGAAGGCTTGGTTACTATTATGCTGATGCTACAACCGTTGGGTGATGCTTGAAGACATCACTACACTGTTCTATCTATCTGTAGTCCAGGGAAGCATTCAAATGTCTCAGAAAGAAGCTGAACACTGTCCTTGCCTCACAAAGAATCAGATCTGGTTGAAATTTAGAAGATGTCTTGGGATACGCGGGTTTCCTGAAACACAGTCGCGTATACACGCGAGTTCCTGCAAAGAAAACCGCGTATGACTGATTGCTGACAATTTTTGGTTGATTCAGCTCTCTTCAGCACAACTGCAATGATGTTTGGTATCTCTGATACTGTTTGGTATCTCTGGTGGTGTTCCAGTTCTCATAATTTTGTTTCTAATGTTTTGATGAAGATGCCTTGATGATTTGTTGGTGGAAGTTTTCAGGATGCACAAACTAAGGGGGAGCCTTAGTCTTTTGGAAAAATTGCTTGGTTGAGCATAATGCATTGTTGGCATTATGTTGATTCTGAAATATGTTCTCTTTCTTGAGGACTTTCTGGTGTTGGTCTTAAAGTTATATTTGTAGTTTGGTGTAAAGGTCTTGTCGAGACTCATGATGTAAATTGCAATATTCAGTCATGTAAGGACTTGTCAAAATTGTAAACCCACTTGGTTGGGTAGCTGAGTCAAATTTTGTAAACCCACTTGGTTGGGTAGCTGAGTTGAAATGTGTAAACCTACTTGGTTGGGTACTTGAGTCTTATATGTAAATCCACTTGGTTGGATATTTGATGTAAGTATGAGTTTTTGGTGATAGGAAGTTCAGAGAGTCATGTACTTCATTGAAAAATATGTTTGAAGATTCAGCATGAACTCAGGGGGAGCTTGGTCACTTCAGTATACATCAGATCTGCAGAACGCTTCTTCTACATGAGGAGAAAAGGGGGAGAGTGTGTTGGTTTTGATCTGTTGGTTTTGTCCTTTGCCCTAGATGTCAAAGGGGGAGAGTGACATGGTGTTTGAATGAAGATAATGATGTGCCCTTTGCCCTTGATGTCAAAGGGGGAGAGTGATATGGTGTTTTAAGATAATGATGTCAAATATTTGGGAAAGTGACATGGTGTCTTAATGTATCTATCTGTTGTGGTAACCAAACACCATCATGGTTTCCATCAAGTCCAAAGGGGGAGATTGTTGGAAATATGATGCAGGATGTTGTCCTTGATGGCAACCCACTGAATGAAGATCAAGACATGCGACTGTTGACATGTGTTGTCCTTGATGGAAAACCACCTGATGAAGTTATCCTTGGCTTGATGGACTTAGTAAATGATGTAAATCTGATGAGATATAATGTTTGTTGACAATATGATGTTGAGTGTTGTCCTTGAAAGGCAACCCACCTGATGAAGATGATGACAAATTACTTGATGAAGTTGTGCTTGATAGAATATGTTCTTGATGAAGGAAATCTGATGTATCTACAGTGAGTACAGAAGGCAATGAAGAAAGGATTTCAGCATGTGCTAATTCTATGATGAAAAAGAGTATGTCTCTAGGTATACGCAGATTGGCATAGGAGAAGTCGCGTATTCACGCGGAAAAGAACGTGCCAAGTCGCGTATGGGCTAAAGTGCTCAAAAAGTGCAAAACCAAGGGTAACCATCATGGTATTGACCCATTGTATTGGGTAATGATCCGCCTAATTGACCCCGTCCAGGTAGTTTTGGGCTCATGGTATTGTTTTGGCCCATGGTATTGAAAAAGGGGCTCATGGTATTGAAAAGGATAAACCTATATAAGGAGAAGAAATTCATTATGCAAATTATGAGTGTGAGAGCAAGATGTCTGAGCTTGAATGAATACTTCTCTCTGAAGTATATCTGAATGGAAAGGGTTACACTTGAATGATAAATCTGAATGTATGATGCACCAATGATGAAGAAGGGGATCTAGATCTGAATTGCTCTTGTATTTGTTAGATCTGATTATGGAAGGCTTAGATCTGTGATGAGGCGAGCATCAAGGCGAACATCTGTCTGAAGAAAAAGGGTAGATCTGAACTGAATATCTAATCTGATGAAGTATGCTGCTCTGTAATGATTGAAGATCTATACGCTACTTCGCCGCGGAGGAAGCGCGTATATACGCAGCTTCAGCGAAGAGAAAGCGCGTATGCGCAATAAAATATACACTGAGGTATACGCTGGTTTGTGTGGACGGAAGCACGTATATACGCGACATCAGTGAAGTAAAAGCGCGTATGCAAACTAGGGTTTGCTGAAGCAAGGGGTATGAAATATCTAATATGTTCTGCTGTGTTTCTGCTATCTGATCTGTGTTGATATGTATCTGTTGATGATGTATGGTTGTGCTTAAAAGTATGGAAAGGGTCCGGTCTGGAAATATGATGAATTGTGGCCTGCAAGTGGTGTTCTATTGAAGTTGTTGGATCCGGTGTAGGGTAGTGAAACGTGGTCCAAGGTGGTCTTGAAGGTTGTAGCCAATTCAGGGGGGTGTCACTTCCCTTCTAGGTGAAATTTCAGTAAGCGATATCGAGAGAGTTGTGCTCCCTTCCGGGGGAAGACGTCGCGGTGGGGGTTGGGCTCCCTTCCGGGAGAAGGCATTTGTCACTGGCGCGAATTGGGTTCACGCATCTTGATCAAGTACACTCCGACCCACATATGTTGTAAGATGTTTTCTCTATAATAAAACATTGAAGGCGAACAAACTGCCGGTGGTTTCTCGGAGCTTGGGTTCCACCTAAAAAATCCTGGTGTTCATGTGTGATGCTTTGTGTGATGGTTTATTCTGTTCTTACTGCACATGTTTACTGTTTATAGAACATCTAATGAATGAATGATGGAATGATATAAGTGAAGAACTAATGACATAATTAGATCTCTGTGTATACGCAAGTTTTATGAAGGATATCCGCGTATATACGCTACTTGGATTCAGCAAAGTAGCGTATGGGTTTTAAGGAATGAAAAAGAAAAAGTTTTGAATATGCAGTAAATACTGATTCACCCCCCCCCCCCCCTCTCAGTATTTTTCCCAACAGATTGATATAATAATTGGGCTTCCACATAAAGGAGATAAAGTTTCAAAGGCTATGGATTCTAGACCTTGGATCAAAAATTTACTCGATTAACCAGCACCAATAACTCAAAGGGTCTAATTATCAAGCAAGTAAAGGAAAAACATGTCAAGTAGGAATGCGTTATTGTCTCCTCGTGCCTTACCACATCAAGTGGTGCATTGGATATTAAATTAAATATGCTTGACGCAATTAGGAAAATTTCATTAAGTGTAAAATTCTTCAACTAAGTCAAGCACTTGGCTAACATCATTCAAACCATCTTCTAGGAATGTAAAAACTTGGGGAAAAAAATTATTTCTCCTCACTTTTGATATGGATAGCCATGATCCAAGTTATCCAAATTGGTAGGACAACCTTCACAAGAACAATAGTTTTGGCCATGTCTAATTCTCAATGTTTTGAAAATGATATGTCTCGAATGACTGAGTCCCTACTAGTAAACCAATTGTTTAAGGAATGGGTTACATATCTCAAAAATGTCTCACACTAGTGGAGGGTCACATAGAAGACAAAATTTCCATTGCTTTATTCATCCCACATATAGTTAAGCTTATATAATACAAAGCTTTAGTAGATGTATGGAATACAAATTCTAAAAAATGACCTCACTATCATCCAACCATCGAGAAAAAAAATTAGTGAACTGGGATGACAATGAGACATAAAATTCCCAAGTCCTTCAATAGCCTTGGAAAAATAATATGACATTATATTTCCCTTATAATATGGATATTTGAAGGAAAATAGGTTTATATTTTCATGGTTCCATTTTTCGTTAATGAAAACATTGTGGTTAGACCACCTTCCAAATTACCATCTACCAAAAAGAAGAAATACCTAGCCCAAGGTGAGGTAGCACAACCAAAACTCCATATCAATTGGAAAGATACCCTCTTAGGAATGATCATAGTTGACTTTGAAGACCCAAATACGAATTAAAATATGGATACGAGCATTGAGCAAGAACTTCACAAGATATCCCAAAAAGATAAATTGATTAGAGGGGATATGGCTCAGACAAGGCAAGTTATTAGATGTAAACTTTTAGTCCCTCTATTTAGTATTCATTGCATAAGTAATGGAATGCATCATAAAACCTTAAAGTGAAATATCACAATAAAGAAATAAATGGAGACAAGAAGGGAGAAAAGGAATAAATTGGATTATCGACAATGGGAATCTAACATAGCTAGGATTCGACCTTTAGGTACTAGTAGACCCAAGTAGAGATAGTCAACTAAGCAAGCAAATCTCATTCCAAGAAATCCGAAAAATAATAATAATAATAGTAAATAAATAAATATAAAAAATAAATAAATAATAAATAAGTAAATTCCCAGTAACATTGATGGATTAATCTAACGCAAGAATCATACCTTGTCCACCCCACCAAAATTGCATAAGAAATTTGTTCAGGATCACAAGAAAATTTATCACTTTCAACCAAGCTTACACAATTAGACAAGAATATGTAGTTATATGTAGAAATGGAGATATTGAATCACCACATAATAACAATCATTCAGATGTGGAGAGTGACCAAAATGATAAATATGCAAGGCAATACTAAACATATTTCAATGTAGGAAGTGAACAAAATAAATTGTCATGAAATGAGCAACAGTGGCATTCAACTCCTATTAATGAGTAGCACCAATATAAACAAGACAATGAATTTTAAGTTAAGAAACTAGATGAGAAAAAAAATCAAGAATTTTAGTCAATTCGAATGAATGAATACTTACAACAGTATTTGACTAATCTCCTCAATAACCATCCAACCGATGAAGAAATCATTGAATGATTGGACATGTGGCACATAGAGGAGTAGTGGGAGAAAAAATAGAAAACAATAAATGAGGGGGCGGAGCAACATAATGACTAAAAGACTCAATAAAACTAAACTATACTACAAACAAAATAAAGGTCGACTAACAAGTAAATCTACCAACCACAATAGTTGATGTTCATGATGACAAGCCAATAAGAAAATAATTATGCATGTGCTCGCATCAACTTTGGACCCACTTAACCCACCAATAGATGGCCTAATAAATCCAATAGAAAATACACTAATCCAGCCACATAAGGTGAAAAAAAATACGTCAAGTAAAAGACAAGAAGAAGAAATAGGAAGATAAAAAAAAAACAATGTACATTGCATTCCAACTTGAACAATAATCTATCACAACAACAAATGTGATATTTGACCCAGTTGGCATCTTTGACACTCAAATTTTAGATCTATATAATGAAATTGCTAAGGATTCAATGTCAATATGGAAGAAGTATATGAAGGATGGAGACAAGCTTTCAACAAGAAAAAAATAAGGAGAAAACTATTTGGAAAGAAAGTATAAAATTGGTTGAGAGACACTGAACATATGGCCTCGAAATGTGGAAATTGATCAAAACAACTCCTTAAAAAAAATTGGTGTATCAAATAGTCGTTCTAAATATATATCTACATGGGGAGAACTAGGACTTAAAAGAAGAAAAAAAAATCTTAAAATTCAAATAGACATCAGCAATTTTGCAAACTAAATACACAAAGTTCAAATAAACAAGAAAAAAAAAAAAAAAAAAACTATGAAACAAGTGACAACAATGAACATTTTTTAATCAAATTGGTCATCATACTTTGCATTAAATTTCACTTAATTGAAGGTACAATAAGCCTTATTATTTAAAATATGACATATAGAAGGGACTCGTTGACTAACTCTCAAGGATGTAATTCACCTTTAGCATAGATTGAGGAAGAAAAGAGAGTCAAGATATAACTAGCATTTGTATAAAAAATTGCAAAGTTATGTCGATATGGTTTTGGGGATTTTTGACCCTTTGAATATATATAAAATAATATGTGAAATAGAAGCGGAAGGATATGTGGTCCCCAACAATGAGAACTATAGTTCTTGGAGTGAAAGGACATGTGGGCCCAGCAACAAAACCATCAATGGTTTTAGACACCCTCTCCCTTTGGTTTTGAAAACCTGAAGTGGGGGAAGGAAACTCCAAAGAGAATGCAAGGTGCATATTTTGTAAAAGGAAAGTAGAGTGCCTTTCTTGGATAGTGAGTTGTGGCCTATTATGTTCCAATAATAGGTGGTTGCTTGTAATATACTATCAACAAATTTATACTAATAATAGGTGATTGTTTGTAATAGTTAGTAGGGAAAGATGGCTCTAATGTTTCCTTCCTTTTTCTTCTATCACTTTTTAAATCCTTCAATCTTGTTGCACAGATCTTTAAGGTGTGTGTTAAGATATTCAACAGTAGGAGTGAGTTAAGGTCGAATTTTCTAATAATGTTAGGTTAGAAGGTGCTTTTGTTCGGTTTATTTAATGCGATTTTATATTTTAATGATCGAACAATCACAATCATGTCCTAGATGAGTGGTGTAACAATGCAAATGTATCCTTGATATTAATGACAATTTATTCGTAACTTAGCATCCAATTGGTCCATAATATATATTTTAAAAGTATGAAGGATCTATTGTTGATGATCTTTATGAAAAATATTCATGTAAATTATTTTTTTGCATTAATCAAGTACTTCAAGTGATCGTGTTTGCAAAATGGGTGTGCATTTTTTTCCTCTTTAAATGTTTTAACCATGTAAACAATGGTGTACTAAAATTCGATGGAATTTTTCAATTTCTTAACGTGGTTCACATGTGTTGATATATTCTACTTTTTTAACATAAAGAATCCAAAATGAAAACTCCAACCTCAATTAATACATCATTGTGTTCTTGGATTTCTCAACAAAGACTTTAACCAACCAATATATTATTTTTCTTTTGGTGGCTCCCTAAGGAACATAATTCCTAGACAACTCCTTTCAAGCAATATAGCCCTCCTATGCTCTAGTTATACACTCAAAAGAAATAACTTTTCTTAAATATAAGTGTTCAGAACACTAATAACATCTTCGGCTCTTGAGGTAGAACATAAATTCAAGTCAATTCTATGAAATCCTTTTGCAATTCAAAACCAACATAAAGAAATGGCCTCAAATATCCATTCAATGTCTCATATGCACCTCAAGATCACACCAAAAAAGAATAATAATAAACATGATTTATCATTAAAGTTTTGGTACAAATATCAGAGAATATCGATTGTAATCAACTTCTCAACTTTTTTTCTACTTTTCCAATCATCATACCCCATAACTCCTTCGGAAAATCCTAGACAACAAAGGGATTTCAAAAAAACTTAAATAGAGTGTCAAGTGGAATCCATGTCCATCCTTTGTTTAAGAATAATGTTAGCCTCACTTTAACACTTTATAATGAAGCCTTGAAAGAAATATTTAGTAAATGCACTTTATTCTCTATGATTTTTTTATCATCAAGATAGAGAGGAACAAGTCATCTATGAAATCGCCTAGTAAGATTTATCCTTTATTTGGCTTGAGAAGAGGAAATCATTAAATGAGACTCTTGTCAATTCTTTGCACAAATATATATTCTAGTGCATTGAAAATTGATATAGTGCATGGATTAATGGAGAACCTACTATGATAAATTTGAACAAGCCCACAACTTAAAATTTGAATAAATGAATGTAAAGATACATTGATATGTGAATCTTGAACAATTTCCTAAGAACTATGAATAAAAAGGAGTCAAATCCAAAGGCCTTAGGCATTAATCAAATGAAATATCACCACATTTTATCATAAGCCTTTTTTTAAATAATTTTTTAATAAACCCAGTGTCAAGGTATAGAAATCTAGCACATTTCATGTCTAATCCATTCTCAATAATAATAATCGTAATAACAATTTAAGGTCATTGCTAATCCAACACCAAATTGGTGTATGAGACCCCTTTTTCTGAGACAAAGCACCATCCCCTCACAATGATTTGACAGCTAAATTCTATAGAGGTGTATATACTCTACCCCACTCTTGATTTGAACTTATAACCTATTATGAAGAAACACATGTTTCTTAATCATTAGACCCACAAGTTGTACATATGTATGTTCTTAACCATTACGCCCACTCAAGTTGTACATATAGTGAAGCATACTACGTTGACTTGGTAACATGGGAGAATATGCTCAACTCCAAGGCAAGGGTCGCTGTCAAGACCTTCTAAGATGGGCCTCCAGCCCAGATTATCCTTGATGATTAAACCTATATGGTAAACCTTATTGAATAGTACCTTTGTTTAATTTTACCATTTTATCACTACTCACTCGAGCTTACAAGTATTTCGAATAAACAACTATTTACTTTTTTCAAGATTTGAAAAAAATATTTTAAATGGAGAACATTTATATAAATTGTTTCATTGTTAGTTCTTTGACCTTAATGGGAAATTGGGTATGCGTGAAAGTGAAACCTATGAATAAATCCAAGGCACATTTTTCTCATAAAAGGCATCGACCTAGATCAATATTTCATCAATATTTCATTTGATAAGTTTTGATCGGGATTAACCATTGGCCTTGCAAAACCTTATTCTTGGAATTCATTGGATAAGGCACAAGGTTTAGGCAAATACATCAATAATCCCAATTAGTTCAATTAGTTTTAAAATATATGTCTCTAAGTCAGTTTTCTATAACAGAACATAATTCAATTATATGCTACTAGAACAATAGAAAATACAAAAATTGCAAGATAAACTGTTGCGAAGTTGTAGATGGTTTGTAAAAAGATCTCCCATAAAAAAACACAAAGAAGACTCTTCAAATTAGACACCTCTACAATAAAGAATCATGTTTTGATCCAACTACATGCTCTAATTGACTTGATCTTCTATTCCATGCATGGTTACCCTTGTCCATGCTACATGCCTGAGGTCAAATTGCCAAGGTTGCAATTTGTTGAAGTTCTATGGGAGACATGTCAAGCTTTCTACAACTTCCTACCAATATGGTATCACCTCTACCATCCCATGTACCATATTGTACATTATTTATTTCCAATGTCCTTGTTTCCTAGGCACATATGGAAACCCATAACCATTAGAAACTTCAAAGGCTAAAAATTGGAAAATTTGAAATCCCAAGTTTGCACGTACCTGACCAAGAGTACACCATGAACAAAATAGATGATACATGCATTGATCCAGGGCACTATCACTAACCTGCAAGTGTATCAATTAAATTTATAAAACATCGGTGACACATACAATAATACAAAATAGTCAGCAGAATGCACCACAATGTTTTTCCAAGGGTATTTTTTAGGTCCCTATATTACTAGTATAGTCCCTTATTGTTGTTAGTGTAACCCCCTTATTGTTGTTAGTGTAACCCCCTTATTGTTATTATTGTACCCTTGTAACCCCCATATTGTTATTATTGCGCCCTTAAATTATTATTGTTAGGTCAGCTAGGATTACATTGTGGCCCCACTAGGATTACATTGTGGCCCCATGGACTCCTATATATAGAAAGGAGGTTTTGTAATTTGAATCATCCAAGAATTATTCATTCATGTAATGTATTGGAGGTTGCACCCTCTAAGTGGCTTATTTATAAGGTGTTTATATCTCTTTTCTTCTCTTTTTGGAGCTGGTTTCACAACATTTGGTATCAGAGCTTTGAGATTCTAGGGTTTCGCTGTTCCAAACAGGTCATCGTGGCATTTTCGCTATAACGTTTTTTCTACGAAGGTTCAGAATCTGAAATTTTTAGAGTACGGAGCCAAAATCCTGAGGAACATCGTCGCAAAATTGCAGAGCTTGGTTCGCAATTTTTTCGGAGATATGATCTGCGCAAGTTAGGTCATTTTGTAGGATCCTGAATTTAACCTAAACAGGTAATCGTGGTATTTTCGTAATAACTTGTTTTCTACGAAGGTTCAGAAGCTGAAATTTTTAGAGTGCAAAGCCACAATCCTGAGGAACATCTTTGTAAAATTTTATATATTGTTTCGCAATATTTTTAGAGATATGATCTGTGGAAATTAGGGCTTTTTGAGGCTTTTGAATTTCATCTCAAAGAGGTGATCGTGGAAAAACCTTCATAGCTCTCTCTCTGAGCATCAGATTGGAATGCTGTAAAAATTGCCCACAAGTGCACGGACTTTAGTTTTTGATCTATCAATTTCAAAGCCAAAGGAGGAAACAGTGACACGTGGCAAGTCGTACAAGTTCGCTCTACTGAACCAGTCCAAAATTTGGTCATTGTGGGAGATTGGACATAACTTTGCCTTGAAGAATCCAAATCAGATCAAACCTATGGAATTTGAAAGAATATTTAGAGGGCTACTATAGGGCTGAATTTCAGATATTGAGGATCTGCAATTATATATATAATTCAAATTCAATATCGAGATCCTCAAAAGCAAGTAAAAGGTGTGTATTATTTTTTCCGAATTGCATAAGTCTTGTTTGAAGAATCAAGTTGAATTGATTCCAAGGGAATATTGTAGAATAGATATTAGTATTGGATTCTAAAATGGCCCATAAAAAGAATTAAACACCCATTAAGCCTTTAGAAATCTATACTATGAATCATGAAGACGAAGAATGACAACATGACATATCAAAATTACAAGAGAAAGTGCAACAAATTTCGCTCTCGCAAAGAGCAACAAAAAATGACATGGAAGTTTTGAAGAGAGGCGTGGAAACTAAGATGGATGGTTTGAAGAAAGGCATGGAATCTAAGATGGATGGTTTGAAGAATGGCATGGAATCTAAGATAAATGGCATGGAATCTAAGATAGATGGTATGGAAGCTGGCATGGAATCTAAGATGGATGACATGGAAGCTAAGATCGATGAGAAAATGGAAAACATGAAGAATGATCTAAAATCAGACATGGAAGGTTTGACAAATTTCATACAAGAAATGTTTCCTAATGGTGAAAAGATAATAGATGAAACTCATGATGAGAAAAAAATAAATGTTCATCGTGATTTCATAAAATCTAATGTTGGCGGGAAGAACCACCATATTCCAAAAATGGATATGAGGAAGTTTGATGGAAAGGATCCCGTCACATGGATACTATAGATGGATCAATATTTTGATCTCCATAATGTGCAAAACACACAAAAGGTACGCATTGCAACTTTACATTTAGAAAAAAATACATTTGTATGGTATCGATGGCTTTTCTCCCATAAAAAAATTGTCACTTGGTCAATTTTTATGGAGGAAATGATAGCACATTATGATGATACAAAGAGCAACACCTTATTTAGCCAATTGATAAATCTCAAACAAAAGGGTTTAATGGGGGAGCACATTGAGGACTTCCAAAAATTGCATATAAGGGTAATTGATATTCTAGAGGAACACAGGATTGATCTCTTCATAGGTTCTTTAAAGGATAACATCCAACATTAAGTTCGTGTTTTGGAACCTAATTCATTAGAGAGGGCATTCAGGTTTGCAAGAAAAATTAAATGTAAAATTATGGCGACAAGGAAGCCTACCACTCACTTCTATAAAGAGGGAAGTGTTGCTACTCCTAGATTTCCACAACCTACAAGGTTGACACCACAACAATTGGAAGAAAAGAGAGAAAAAGGGCTTTGCTACAGTTGTGATAGCAAATACACTAAAGGTCATAAGTGTGCTGAGAAGAAATTATTTTACATAGATTGTGAAGAGGAAGAAGAAAATGAACAAGAAGAAGATATACACCAGGAACCAGCCCTAGAAGAGGAAGAAATGAATCCGACCATATCGTGTAATGCACTGGCAGGAATTACCACTCCTCAAACTCTCAAGATAGAAGGACATATCAAGAAGAAAAAGGTAATAGTGTTGATTAATTCAGGTAGTACCCATAATTTTATTCATTGTAAGGTAGCCAAGGAATTGAATTGTTTCCTATACCCAGCACCAGAATGTCAAGTGATGGTTGCAAATGGAGGAACTATAAATTTATCTGGAAAATGCCATAATATCAAGCTAACCATGGGGGAATATGTATTGAATAGTCCAATGCTTTCCATTCCTATGGGAGGTGCTGATGTTGTACTAGGAGTACAATGGTTACAATCTTTGGGGACAGTAGCTTTTAATTTTCAAGAACATTTCTTGAAATTTTTTTCAGAAGGAAAGGAAGTCGAATTACGGGGTATTGAAGGGAAGCCAGGAAGGATAATAAGCTCTAATGTCATGACAAAGCTTCTAAAGAAAGAACAACGAGGCGTAATTGCACAATTATGCTCACTAGAAATTCCAACATCAAAATCATCTATTTCTGCAGATCTCCAACAAGTCTTGGACAATCATTCCAAGGTGTTTGAAACTCCCAAAGGACTCCCACCTATTTTTGATCATGATCATGCTATTCATTTGATTCCAGGAAGTGTTCCTCCAAACATCAGGCCTTATAGATATCCTTACTTCCAAAAGAGCGAAATTGAACGTATGATTCCAGAAATGTTAGAGGCGGGTATAATTCAACCTAGTCAAAGTTCTTTCTCTGCTCCTGTAGTATTGGTACACAAGAAGGATGGATCATGGCGAATGTGTCCGGATTATAGGGAGCTCGATAAGCTCACCATTAAAGACAAATTTCCCATTCCTGTGATTGATGAATTATTGGATGAATTACATGGAGCAATTTATTTTACCAAGTTGGATCTTCGTTCAGGATATCATCAAATTAGAATGAAGGCTGAAGATATTCCAAAAACAGCATTTCGAACTCATGAGGGTCATTATGAATTTTTGGTCATGCCTTTTGGCCTTACCAATGTACCTTCTACATTTCAAGGGTTGATGAATTCCATTTTCAATCCCTTCCTTAGAAAATTTGTGCTAGTATTTTTTGATGATATACTAATCTACAACAGGTCTTGGAAGGATCATGTTCAACATGTTGACAGGGTGCTCAAACTATTGCAGGAGAAAAAATTATATGCAAAAACATCCAAATGTTTCGTTGGAGTACAAGAGGTGGAATATCTGGGTCATATTGTATCTCACGAGGGTGTTAAGGTAGACCCTAACAAAATTAAAGCCATTAAGGAATGGAAAGTCCCCACAACCATAAAGCAGTTGCGAGGATTTCTCGGGTTAACAGGGTATTATCGAAAGTTTGTTAAGAATTATAGGAGAATAGCAGCACCTCTAACAACATTATTGAAGAAAGATGCATTTTCATGGACTCCTGAAGCAACTAAGGCCTTTGAACATCTTAAAGAGGCAATGTGCCTAGCACTGATCTTAGCTACGCCAGACTTCACAAAAACCTTTATTGTGGAATGTGATGCCTCAGGAAATGGAATTGGTGTTGTTTTAATGCAAGAAGGAAGACCCATTTCTTTTGAAAGTGGTCCAATCAAAGGAAAGTATTTACAGAAACCTATTTATGAGAAGGAAATGTTAGCAATACTGCATGCACTAAAGAAATGGCGAACTTACCTAATGGGAAGACACTTCAAGGTAAAAACTGATCATGATAGTCTTAAACACTTGTTGGAACAAAGACTATCTTCAGAAGAGCAGCAAAAATGGGTCACAAAGATGTTGGGTTATGACTTTGAAATAATCTACAAAAAAGGAAAGCTTAATGTTGTTGCAGATGCACTCTCAAGAAACAATGAAGAGGTGGAAGCATTGCTTTGTGCCATTTCTATTATCCAACCAGATTGGATAACCGAAGCAAGAGATGAATGGAAGAAGGACAAAGATGTATGGACACTCATTCAAAAGTTGCAGCAAGATCCTAGTACATCTTATACATTTAGTTGGAAAAATGATTCCTTATGGTACAAAGATCGCTTATATCTTTGCAAGAATTCCCAACTAAAACAAAAGATTCTTCTGGAATTGCACACTTCTCCTTTAGGAGGACACTCAGGATTTTTAAAAACTTACCAGAGGGTGAAGAAGAATTTTTTTGGGATGGCCTTAAATCTGATATTCAAAAGTTTGTGGTGGAATGTTTGGTTTGCCAGCAGAATAAAGTGGAAACAATTAAGACCCCGGGACTTCTACAACCTTTATCCATTCCAAGTCAACGTTGGGAGGAGATTTCAATGGATTTTATCACGGGTTTACCTAAGTCTGAAGGAAAGAGTGTCATCATGGTGGTAGTTGATAGACTTACCAAGTATGCACACTTTTGTGCATTATCTCATCCATTTAAAGCAAGTACAGTTGCTACTACATTTATGGACACAATTCAAAAGCTACATGGAAACCCAAGGGTTATTTTGAGCGACAAAGATCCCATTTTTACTAGAAATTTCTGGACGGAGTTATTTTCTTGTTTGGGTACTCAATTAGCTCATAGCTCATCTTATCATCCTCAATCCGATGGTCAAACTGAGATAGTAAATAAATTTTTGGAAGGATATCTTTGTTGTTTTGTATCTGATAAACAAACATAATGGGTCAAGTGGTTACCTCTAGCTGAATGGTGGTATAACACTTCCTTCCATACTACAGCAAAAATGACCCCATTTATGGCACCTTATGGCTATCATCCACCATCCATCACATCATCTTTAAGAGAAAAATCGAAGGTTAAAGCAGTGGAATATCACATCGAGCATCAACAAGAAGTTCTCCAACTCTTAAAGGACAACCTGAATTTGGCACAAAATTGAATGAAACAACAGGCAGATCAACATCATAGCAAGATAATTTTTGATGTGGGAGACTGGGTATTTTTACGACTACAACCATATAAACAAATTTCCCTCAAGCAAGCTAAGAAGGATAATAAATTATCGCCAAAGTACTATGGTCCTTACAAGGTGTTGCAAAATATTGGTACTATGGCATACAAATTGGAGCTTCCTGCTTCTTCGCGAGTGCATCCAGTTTTCCATGTTTCATGCTTAAAGAAGGTTATAGGTGAAAATCTTCTAGCTCAAACAATATTGCCAGAACTTGATGAGGAAGAAAAAATCATATTGGAACCTGAAGTGATCATGGAAACAAGAACTCGACAGCTACGGAATCGATCAATTTCAGAGTATCTCATCAAGTGGAAGAACTTACCCACTGAAGATTCTACATGGGAGAATGAGAATTTTATACAGAAGCACCCAGAGCTACTCAAGCGTTGAGGACAACACTTTTTTGAAGGAGAGGGGCATGTTAGGTCCCTATATTACTAGTATAGTCCCTTATTGTTGTTAGTGTAACTCCCTTATTGTTATTATTGTACCCTTGTAACCCCCATTTTGTTATTATTGTGCCCTTAAATTATTATTGTTAGGTCGGCTAGGATTACATTGTGGCCCACTAGGATTACATTATGGCCACATGGACTCCTATATATAGAAAGGAGGTTTTGTAATTTGAATCATCCAAGAATTGTTCATTCATGTAATGTATTGGAGGTTTCCCCCTCGAAGTGGCTTATTTCTAAGGTGTTTATATCTCGTTTATTCTCTTTTTGGAGCTGGTTTCACAATAGTATTAAGATGATCACACTTTTCTAGAGAAGCATAACACAAACCAGAAAAATTCTTATTCTTTCCCTACCATATTGTTGATGGTATTGGATACCGCCAACATACACAGGGTCTCCCCAAAGTGAAATATCAATTATACCTCACATCGTTTGGAGTAGGAGCCCCATCCAGAGTATCATACTCACCAACATAACACAGGTCTCCCCAATGTGAAATATCAATTATACCTCACATAATTTGGAGTAGGAGCCCCATACAGAGTATCGGCATGACCACCATAACACAAAGGTTTGCCTTGGTTTCAAAATATAACATAATAGATTATATACATAGACCTTGAATAAGCAAGTAAGTTGACATTGTTGAACATTGATTACAATGTGTAAAAGGATACCTTCATGATCGGGAGACAAAAGTGAGTCTCTGGAAGGAAGTAATAGTACTAAGCTAAAAGAGACACACGAGAGTATGCAAATATTTATTAGAAAAATATTTCACATAATGATAATTAAATCGAATGAAACACACATTCAACAAGATGAGTACCAAAGCCACATAAATTTTTCAATTTATCCAGTACATATGAACACAACGTATATCATAAAAATCCCAAGAATATTCCTAAAATATTTGTGATACATGCATGAAAATGTGTTGGCTCATTGAATTTAAATTAAGTGAAAGATCCAAGTACAATGTTACAATGATGAGGCACTACTTCCAGTAGTGGAACATTAAGTCACTTCTTGTATCTCCAAAGAATATTTTTTCTATCCTATGCCAAGTAGAGAATCCAAGACTAGCACTCCAAAGCTTAAGCCTCCAAAATCCCTTTGCTTGAGTTATGAGGTTACTTTTATAACAAGGGTAATGACCTTTCATATCCACATGACTCTTGAGTTTCCCTCATAACTCTTGGAATTCTATTATGAAATTTTGACTTTTATGCAACTCTTGAACTTCTAAATGCATTTTTGACTTCTATACAACTCTGTTGTCCATATATGACTATGTGAATCTTTATATTCCACATGTGACCTTTTGACTTCCAAACCTTACATTTTTTTTGTTTCTTGGAAATAAATCATTACATTCCACATGTTTATGTGGCATGACACATGGACACATATTGCCCATTATAATGACACTTGTACAAGTTGCAACTTGAATATGATGACATGGAATTCATGATGAGGTGGTAGATCTTATATATCATCCATATTCATGAAATATTTACTTTTTTCTTCATATTGACCCTACAAAGGGTCTTTGATCAATATCAAAATACTGAGTCTTCATGCAAATTCTTCCATTAGCGGTCCATGATCTACTTCATGTCTCCATGATAGCTCTATTTTTTTCTTCTTCTTCGTAGGTGTTCCTTTATTATTTCTCCTTGCTATATTATTTTATAATCACCTTTTCATGCTAAGTAATTACTCCTGTCAATGAAAATAATTCATTACAAAGAGAAATAAGTATTAATAATATCTATTCTATCACTATCTAGCTCATGGAATGATCAGCTCATGATAGGCCAGTGAGAGGGTTAAAAGAAGGAGGCTAGATTAGGAGGGTGCAGTCAAACTCATTAGTGGTCAAGGAGGGATAAATTGTTCATTTTTACTACACCATACACTATGAAGAGGATATATCCTTGGCCTAGCACAGTGCAGGAAGTTTAAGTGACAAGGTGGGAAGGTTTCATGCTTCAAGACTGTGCTAGACACTCTAAGGGAAAGAGAGGAAGACTTGAAGCATAATTTGACTAGTCAAGGTTGCGAGAAGACCTCCTTCATATTTTTCTATTATGCCATGCACTGGGGATGAATGTCTAAACAATATTTAGCGTAGAGTGCATTGGGGAAGAGGGAAGGTGAAAGCTTCAGGCTTCGGGACTGCGCTATGTGCCGAGAAGAAGAGGAGGCCTTAAGGAAAGCACAATTTGATTGGTCAAAGATAGATAGGAGGCCTCCTTCAGCCTTCCCTACTACTCCATGTGCTCTAGAGGAAGAGGCTAAGCTAGGCTTGGGTGCAAAGCGCATTGGGGACGGGGGAAGGTTGAAGGCTTCTGCCTTCAAGGGTGCGTTATGTTCTCAAAGAGAGAGGAGGCTCGAAAGATAGCACATTTTTCTTCAGCAAGGGGTCATTGTTGCTTTGCAATGTACTTTTCACCCTAAGCTAACGTATTTTGACACAAAAATCGGTGCTTGAAAATTTGGAATATTATTTTCATTAAGGGAGGCCATAAGAGGAGGCCACTTTTCATAGGAGGGTTTTCACTACATTGGGAGGATATGAGGGTCTTTGCATTGCATTTTTTTCCTCTGAAAAAGGGTAGAAGAGGTCCATGATATTAGCTAGGATTTATCTATGTGCCTGCACTAGGTTGAGGGACCAAGAAGGGCTCCAAAATGGGTGTGTGGGACCAGTAGAGTAATAGAGAGAAATGCATCCGAAAAAAATCAAACATGGATCATACATATAAAATATTTTAAACAATCCATAATTATACACAAGGCTCATGAATATGTTGAGATTGCAACAAGATGATGAGCTTAGTGGAAAGGAGTCGCCTTCACTCAGTGGGCCTGCAAGCTATTTTGGTTATTTTTGGCGCAAAGTCTATTTTTAGACTATGTCTATTTTTAGACATATGGATCATGTTCTATGAGTTGCATCATGCTATTTGTGGATGGTTGGTCAAGTTGGAAAAATAGATGGACTTCTATTTTTAGACATACTGGGCGGAATCTATTTTTAGATTGCCAGTCTAAAAATAGGGATGTCAAATATTATTAGCTCTTAATAATATTTAGACTCTAAACATTATCTTATTCTCTTGGAGCACTTCAGTTTGATGCCTAGAAGTGGCACATGCAGCTGACAGAAGGAATTACACTATTCCTAGGGTTTAGTGGAGCTATTGCATGAAGACTTCAGTTAGAACTCATGTGACAGAGTTTGGTGGAGTTGATTGAGGAAGTTAGTGGAGTTGTATTCAGTTTAACTAATCTAAAAATAGTTGAGCTATTTGTATTCAGTTTAACTAATTGATACAATTAGTGAGAGTGGTGTGAATTAATTATTAATTAATTCACTAATTATAAACTCATTAATCAACTAAAGAATGCATCAGTTAACTTCAGTGCATGGACAGTTTCAATGGAGACTAGTGCAGAGATAGGTGAAAGAGCAGGTTAACTATCAGTTGTGACTATACAGTTGTTATTTGCAACACACAGATAGGTGGAGAAGCCCATGAGGATTGCGCAGTACAAGCCAGGTGGTTTATCTATTTAATGAAGCCATCCCATAGCATTGAAAAACGCAATAGAGGCTGGCTATCAAGTGGCAAAATATTGGAGCATGTGTTTTGCTAGATCTAGCTTGATAGTGTGTAGAAATTGAGGGTGTGCATGAGAGCTTGTGAGGAGATTTTGTACTATGATTGTTACATGATCTCCATGACATATAATATACAGATAGTTGGGGTTTTCAGCTTTAAGCTTTCCCATTAAATACTGTGTTCATATGTGTGATTGTTTGTGGTTTTAATGTATGCATGCAATTGATTTTATTCCCGCATGTGATGATCAATGGTAGAAGAGATTTTGTATTATGCATGAAGCTAAAATAGTGTGTGATAAGGATAATATCCGTGAATAATATCTCAGTTATTCAAATTTCTACATGGTATCAAAGCAGTATTGATCATTGGAGCAATTGCAAAACATTGAAGCGGTTGAGTTTTGTGCTGGTGGAATTCGAATTTGCAGGAGTGTTTTCTTGGTGTCAAAGTTGAGATGTCTTTCAACGAATTGTGATTGGAGTATGCCCCTGAGGGCAGATCGAATTATATTGCATGGAAGGACAGGATGGAGGCAGTGCTAGATGACAATGGGTTGAAGGAGTTCATAGATGCAGAAATTCCAAAGCCTACTTCTAGTGATGCTGTCGTACTTGACGCATGGCAAAAGAAGACAGCAAAGTGTCGAAGGATTCTGTTGGAGGGCGTGAAGGATCACATAGTGTCCAGCCTTCATGGTAAGGCTTATCCATTCTTGATGTGGAAAGCTTTGACAGATTTATTTCAAAGCAAGAGCGACCAGAGGAAGTTGGCGCTCAAGGATAGACTCAGAAACATAAAGATGGAGAAAGCTGGAACTGCCACTAGATGTCCAAAGAAGAAGAAAAATAAGCAGGCTGCTAGGACTGCAGCTAGAGAGGCCTTAGCCTCACATTTTGAGCTGGATTTTTCATTGATCGCATGCTTGGTTTCAATTATGACGGGATCAATGTGGTTTCTTTACAGTGGTGCGTCTTTTCACATGACAGGAGATCAAGATTTGTTTACTGATCTGGATGAGAAATATCTTGGAGTGCACATCGAGATGGTCGATGATGGTAGATACAGTGCGACCGGTATCGGTACCATTTCCTTTGAGAGGGAGTTTGTTAAACCCTTCAGATTGAAGGAATTGATGCATGTTCCAAGATTGAAGAAGAATCTTATCTCTGTGGCAATGTTAGA
Source organism: Pinus albicaulis (assembly GCA_034641835.2). Classification (NCBI taxonomy): domain Eukaryota; kingdom Viridiplantae; phylum Streptophyta; class Pinopsida; order Pinales; family Pinaceae; genus Pinus; species Pinus albicaulis. Next base: position 65,089 of record JAXQQM020077456.1, on the reverse strand, counting down.
AGACAAGGGATATGATGTTGTCTTTAGCGAGGGAAAGGCTTTCCTGCGCAGTAAGGCAACTGGTGAGACCCAGAGGATAGGGGTTCGAGTTCAGAACCTTTATCAATTGCAGGTAGATGGCTGTGTAGCAATGGCAAGCAAGGCAGAAGGAGTGGTGAGCCGGGATGATGGCGAGTTGTGGCACCGGAGATTGGGCCACCTTCACCATGGAGCTTTGAATATACTGCAGCAGATTTATATTGGGCTTCCTAAAGGCACTCTTGCGCAGTCAGATCAGTGCAAGCGTTGTACCTTAGGAAAATTTGTGAAAGCCACCTTTCACGATAAGGATAGTCGCGCCACGACAATCCTTGAGAGAATTCACACAGATGTGTGTGGACCTTTCTCTAAAGCACAAGTATTATGTGATATTTTTTGATGATTTTTCTCGTAAGTGCTGGATCTTCTTCATGCACAAGAAGAGCGAGACATACTCAAAGTTCTGTGAGTTCAAGGCACTGGTTGAGAAAGAATCAGGGAAGCAGGTGAAGGCTCTTAGGAGCGACAATGGTGGTGAATTCATCTATGGCGAATTCAAGGACTTTTGTAGCACAGAAGGAATTCGAAGAGAGCTCATAGCACCTCATAACCCACAGCAGAACGGGGTTGCTGAGCGGAAGAACAAAACGATCATGGGTGATGCACGGGCGATGTTGCATGATCAGGGCCTACCCATTCACTTGTGGGCTGAGGCATGCAATACTGCAGTATATGTGCAGAACCGTTGTCCTCACAGGATACTTGGCATGAGTACACCCGAGGAGGCGTTTTCTGGTAAGAGGCCTGATATTTCCCATTTGAGGATTTTTGGTTCACCTGTTTACATTCATGTGACAAAGGATGCCAAGAAGAAGCTGGAGCCGACTGCGGAGGTTGGGATATTTGTGGGGTACACTGATACGCCCCACAACTATCGTGTGTATTTTCCAGACAGTCGCAAGATTGTTGTGCGACGGGATATCAAATTTCAGGAGGAGAAAGCCATGAAGTGTTCGCTTGAGAGGGAGCCACACTTGCATGCAGATGAGGAGCTATTAGTTCCTAAGGATGAGCTGCAGGATGTGGATCAGCCACAAGAGGAAGTTCATGGAGTGGGAGAGACCACTCGGTGCGCCTTGGCCAACCATCAAAGGGCGGAAGCGCACTACAGAAGCTGAGCGACTGGCTCAAGATGCAGAGAAGGTTGTAGGAGCACCTACATCACAGCGCAGACAGAGACAGTCACCTGACTGGTATACTGGATACATGGCTCTTATGAGCAAGTGTATCATGACAGAGCCATCCTCTTTCGAGGAAGCTATGGAGGACCCCACATGGGTAGATGCCATGGTGGAAGAGTATGATTCGATTGTCAGAAACAGTGCATGGGAGATTGTCCCGAGGCCGGAGGGGAAATCGGTGGTGGGTTCGAGATGGATCTACAAAGTGAAGCAAGCAGCTGACGGGAGTGTGGAGAAGTACAAGGCAAGATTTTTTGCCCGAGGCTTTTCACAGATAGAAGGGATCGATTATGAGGAGACCTTTGCACCTGTCGCAAGGTATTCTTCCATACGGACGATTCTTGCTCTCTCAGCGCAGATGGGGTGGCACATTCATCAGATGGATGTGAAGACTGAGTTCCTCAACGGAGTCATTGAGGAGGAGGTGTACATAGAGCAGCCCGAAGGTTTCGAGATCTTCAACAGCGAGTCGCATGTGTGCAGGCTCAAGAGAGCGCTGTATGGAGTTTGAACGAAGCACCTCGTGCTTGGTACACATGGATAGACGATTATTTCAACGGACTTGGATTCTCCAAGAGTGAGGTGGATCCTAACCTATACCGGTTTGTGGTGGAGTAAGTTGTTGATCATTATGGTATGTAGATGATTTGATTTTGACAGGTGATGAACTGTTGATACACTCATGCAAGGTTGATCTTGCAAAGGATTTTGAGATGAAGGACTTGGGCCTCCTTCATTATTTCCTGGGATTGGAAATTTGGAAGCGCAGTGATGGACTGTTTGTTTCTCAAGGTGAGTATGCCCGCGAGATATTGGAGAAGTTCAACATGCATGGCTGCAAGCCTGTTGATACTCCTCTTCCTGGTGGTTGGAGGAAGGAGGATGCTACTTCAGCGGAGGTAGTGGATGCCTTTGTTTATCGACAGTTGGTGGGGTCGCTTATGTATCTAGTCAATACATGACCCGATATATGCTATGCAGTTAACCAGCTTTCACAAGCTATGGTTAAGCCTACCAAGCTCTTCTGGAAGGCGGGCAAGTATGTATTGCGTTATCTCAAAGGCACATCGGGATATGGATCATGGTACAGACAGGAGGATGAGTTGAGGCGGAAATTCTTCAGGCATCGGTATCATCATATCAAATATTGTGTGTAGCAGAAGATCATGTTACTTTCATACATTCCTACGGAGGATCAGGATGCTGATATCTTGACGAAGGCGCTCACCAGGAGAAAATTCAAATACCACAGGGGCAGGATAGGGGTTGCAGATAATCCATATCTTGTTGAGAGGGAGTGTTGAGATTGCAACAAGATGATGAGCTTAGTGGAAAGGAGTCGCCTTCACTAAGTGGGCTTGCAGGCTATTTTGGCTATTTTTGGCGCAAAGTCTATTTTTAGACTATGTCTATTTTTAGACATATGGATCATGTTCTATGAGTTGCAGCATGTTATTTGTGGATGGTTGGTCAAGTTGGAAAAATAGATGGACTTCTATTTTTAGACATACTGGGCGGAATCTATTTTTAGATTGCCAGTCTAAAAATAGGGATGTCAAATATTATTAGCTCTTAATAATATTTAGACTCTAAACATTATCTTATTCTCTTTGAGCACTTCAGTTTGATGCCTAGAAGTGGCACATGCAGCTGACAGAAGGAATTACGCTTTTCCTAGGGTTTAAGTGAAGCTATTGCATGGAGACTTCAGTTATAACTCATGTGACAGAGTTTGGTGGAGTTGATTAAGGAAGTTAGTGGAGTTGTGTTCAGTTTAACTAATCTAAACATAGTTGAGCTTTTTGTATCCAAGTTAACTAATAGATACAATTAGTGAGAGTGGTGTGAATTAATTATTAATTAATTCACTAATTATAAACTCATTAATCAACTAAAGAATACATCAGTTAACTTCAGTGCATGGACAGTTTTAGTGGAGACTAGTGTAGGAATAGGTGAAAGAGCAGGTTAACTATCATTTGTGACTATATCGTTGCTATTTGCAACACACAGATAGGTGGAGTAAGCCCATGAGGATTGCGTAGTTCATTCCAGGTGGTTATCTATTTAATGAATCCATCCCATAGCTTGAAAACGCAATAGAGGCTGGCTATCAAGTGGCTAAGGGTTGGAGCATGAGCTTTGCTAGATCTAGCTTGATAGTGTGTAGAAATTGAGGGTGTGCATGAGAGATTGTGAGGAGCTTTTGTACTATGATTGTTACATGATCTCCATGACATATAATATACAGATAGTTGGGGTTTTTAGCTTTAAGCTTTCCCATTAAATATTGTGTTCACATGTGTGATTGTTTGTGGTTTTAATGTATGCATGCAATTGATTTTATTTCTGCATGTGATGATCAATGGTAGAAGAGATTCTGTATTATCCATGAAGCTAAAATAGTGTGTGATCAGGAGAATCTCGGTGAATAATATCTCAGTTATTCAAATTTCTACAGAATAATAATCACACATCGAAACGACATCAAAGCGACAATTATTTCTAAGTGTGACAGTTGAAATGACACATTACGACACTTAGTGTTGAAGTTCAACAAGAAATTTTATCACCTACACTAGTGTGGGACCAGGAGGTCCAAGTAGCACCTAAACTAGTGTGGGACCACAGGTCTTAGCAGCACCTACACTGGTGTGGGCTAAATTTGGTGCATGTCTATTTTAGTTATCCCTTAATTAAGATGGACAATAAAATGTAATATAATCTAAAAATAACTTGTAATAGTTAACTGAGTGTGATAAACTCAGTTGGCTCATGAATTTTGAGTTAGAGGTAGTTGGTGAGGCATGCAGAGTAATTCTAGTTGTAATAGAGTTCGAAGTGCAGTTATACATTAGTTAATGCAGGTTGTAATCAGTTTAACTCAGTTAAGTGAGTTAAAATCAGTTTTTCTAGTTGTAACTGTTAGATACACTAGTAAGATATCAAGTGAATTAAATATTAATTAATTCACAATTAGTGATCTCACATGCAACTGAGGATTTAATATTATTAGCTACATGCATGTCAGATCCAGTGGAGACCCACTTGAGATCTAGGTGAAACGGAAGTTGAATATCATTTGTACGATTATTGGGTTGCACCCATGCAACCAAACACCCATTGGATTGCCCATGATTCTTGAGCAGTTTAGGAAGGCCAAAATTCCTATGGAATAGGAATTTCATTCCACGCAAATTGTGCAAGCAAGGCAAGCTGTCTGGAGGCAGTAAATTGGCTAAGTATTGGTCAGTTTTATCTGAGACAGTGTGATACAATTAGCTGAGTACAAGAGGGATCTTGTGAGAAGAGTTGTATGTAATTGTTTCATGTATCCATGCTGAATATAAAACAGAAGATAGTGGGGTTTTGAGCAGCAAGCTTTCCTCGAGAAATTATCTGTGTTGTGGTTTGAATGATTCTTCTTTGCTTCATGTGATTGGCGATTATTTTTTTAATTCTTCAATTTATTTGTAGAAGTGATTCATTATTTAACATTAGAACATTATTAGATCGCATTGAATCCATGTTATACATTCGTGTTGTATAATTTCTGCATGGTATCAGAGTACAGGAAATCGCAATAGTGAAGGAGGAGTTGAGTTTGTGACTGGATAGAATTCAAATTTGCAGAAATACTTTCTTAGTGCTACAGCTGATTCAGGATCAAAATGGCTTTTAATGGCTTGAGGTTGGAGTATGCACTCAAGGGCATCTCAATCTATATTTCTTGGAAGGACAGGATGGAGGCAGTACTCGAAGACAATGGCTTGAATAAATTCATTGACAACGATGTTCCTAAACCCGTTGTGATAGACGCTGCAAATCTTGATGCATGTCAAAAGAAAGTGACAAAGGCAAGGAGCATCCTACTGGAGGGAGTACGAGACCACATTGTCTCAAGCCTCCATGGGAAAGCCACACCATATGCAATGTGGAAGTCGTTGACATATCTATTTCAGAGCAGTAGTGACCATAGGAAATTGGCACTGAAAGATAAACTCAGGAAGATCAAGATGGAGAAAGTCGACTCCATGCCAAAATATTTAACAAAGTTTGTCCAATGTCGGGATGAACCGGGGAGAATTGGCATAATTATTGTTGATGATGATTTGGTGATTTTAACTCTCCTAGGACTTCCCAAGAGTTGACACAGTTATAAAGACTTTATCAATGGAAGGGAAAAGCTGCCAAATTGGGAAAAACTGTGGTCAGATTTGGTGCAAGAGGAGTTTAGACGGAACACCAAAGATGGATCTTCATCTAAGAATGAAGATGAAGAAGATTGTGCTTTGGCTGCCAAGGCGAAGAAAGGGAAGGGGAAGAAATTCCATTCCAAACCTGAGTCCGAAGATGGCAAGAAGCTGGATATGTATAGGGTGAAGTGCTTTCACTGTCACGAATATGGGAATTATGCTACTAACTGTCCACAAAAGAAGAATAACAATAAGGTTGGAGTATCTGTAGCTGGTGAGGCTTTGGCCTCGCAATTTGAGCTTGAAATTTCATTGATCGCATGCATGGTGTAAAGTGCATTGGGATCTAAGTGGTATTTGGATAGTGGTGCTTCCTTTCACATGACGAGAGACAAGGAACTTTTCAGTATCTTGGAGGAGAAGGATCTCTATATGCATATTGAAATGGGTGATGACGGGCAGTACAGTGCTACCGAGATTGGCACTATTACCTTCCAGAGAAATTTAGTTAAACCCTTTCAATTAAAATATATAATGCATGTACCAGGTTTGAAGAAAAATTTAGTCTTAGTTGCAATGTTGGAGGATAGAGGCTATGATGTTGTTTTTAGTGAAGGAAAATCTTTCCTGTGACACAAAACAATAGGACAAGCCAAGAATATAGGGATTCAAATTAAGAATCTCTAAAAGGTGGATGTAGATGGTTGTGCAACATTTATGGGCAAGGCGGACAAAGTGGTGATCTAGGATGAGGGAAAATTATGGCACAGGAGATTGGGCCATATTCACCATGGAGCCTTGAAATTCATGCAGCAGATTTCTACTAGTCTTCCCAAAGGTACACTTGTAGAGTTAGACACATGAAAGGGATGTACTATGGGAAAATATGTAAAGGCCACCTTTCATGAGAAGGAGAACTGAGCTTTGGGGATCCTTGAGAGAATTCACACAGACGTGTGTGGACCATTCTCTGTTGATTCGACAAAAAAACATAAGTACTATGTGATATTTGTTGATGAATTTTATTGCAAGTGTTGGATCTACTTCATGCAGAACAAAGATCAGACATTCTCAAAGTTTCTTGAGTTTAAGGCACTAATGGAGAAAGACACGGGGAAGCAAGTGAAGGCTCTTATGAGTGATAATGGTGGTGAGTACATCCCTAACGAGTTCAAGAACTTCTGCAGCAAAGAAGGAATTCAAATAGAACTGATAGTGCCTCATAACCCATAGCAGAATGGGGTCATTGAAAGAAACAACAGAACGATTGTGGGTGCAACAAGAGAAAATTTGCATGATCAAGGCCTATTGATGCATCTGTGGGTGGAAGCATGCAACACTACGGCATTTGTGCATAACTGTTGTCCTCATAGGATACTTGGAATGAGTACACCAGAAGAGGCTTTCACTGGTAAGAAACTTGATGTTTCACATTTTAAGATTTTTGGCTCATATGTTTATGTGCATGTGACCAAATATGCCAAGAATAAGCTGGAAGCAACAACTGAGATCGGGATTTTTTTGGGGTACATTGAAACACCCCATAACTATCGGGTGTATTTTCCAAACAACAGAATGATTGTTGTGCGATGAGATGTCAAATTTGATTAGGAGAAATCCATGCGGTTTTCCCTTGAGAGGGAGCTGGACTTGCATGCAAAGGAGGAACTATTGGTTCCCAAGGATGAGCCTCTAGATGTGGAGCAGCCACATGAGGAGGATCGTGGAGTGGTGGAAAACACTCATGCAAATCCATCCATCAAAAATGGTAGAAGGCGCACCACTAAAGCTCATAGATTAAGACTTAACGATGCAAAGAATGTAGGAGCCCCTACTTCACAGTGAAGATAGAGACAATCTCCAGACAGGTTTACTGCATATATGGCTCTTATGAGAAAATGTATTGTGACTGAAACATCTTCCTTTTAGGATGTAGTGCAGCAACCAACTTGGGCTGATGCAATGTTGGAGGAGTATGACTCCATTTTCAATAACAGTGCATGAGATATTGTCCCAAGACTGATCGACAAATCAATGGTTGGATCTAGACAGATCTACAAGGTAAAGCAAGCTATTGATGGGAATGTGGAGAAATATAAGGCCATATTTGTGGCCCAAGGATTCTCACAGATCGAGGGGATCGATTATGATGAGACTTTTGCACATGTTGCAAGTTACTCTTCCAATAGATCCATGGTTGCACTCTCAGTGCAGATTGGCTGGCGCATTCATCATATGGATGTGTGTAATATTCTTACTTAGCTCTTGCTAAGAAGAATATTCATTTTTGTTTTAATTTCTGTTGTATGAATAAATAAATAAAGGAGGAAATGTAAAACTCCTGAAAAGTCTGAATAAATCAATGCCCATGTGAACAAATATAAATCAGGGCCATGTAAATAATCACTTGCAGGTGTGAAAGAGGTTTGAGCTGAAGACTGGGTCAACCTTGACCAAATCTATAGCGTTGTCTAGGTTCAATGCATCTCCAAAAGGGACAGCGCAGTTCTAGAAGGAGGCCTCTCATGTGAAAAGGGGCAACTCATCAAAGCGGTTTAGGGTTTGCAAAAGGCTTCTCATCTTATAAAAGGAAAGGGAGGGAAGCAAGAGAAGGTTGTTGATTAATCATATTCTTGAGTATTTTGTCTGCTTAGACAAATACTATTCTCTGTTGTTTAGTGGAGAATTGTTCTTGGAATTCCTATGCAGGGGTTTCACCTCTTCCTTTGAGAACTCTTAGAGGAGTGTTTGCTAAATTTATCCAATATCAGGATTGAGGCCAAGCTCTACTTACATTGGCAGTGTTGATCCATTGAGGGTTTTTCTGCCTCTGCAAGCTGCAGCAAGTGGGAATCTAGATCTGCGGAGATCTAGTGTATTTTGGGAGCCTCTTCTCATGGAGTGGGTCATTTGACCTCCTGGAAGAGTGTCTCATTTCTTTGTACTTCAGATCTGCAATTTTACAGTATTCTTCTGTGTCATTTGAGCTACAGCGTTTTTCCCATGAGTAGACTACGTTATTTCTGTATGAGGGTTTTCATGGTGCCTTGCTCATAGTTTAGATCAGAGATCTCTAGTGTTGGGCTTTGCCTTCCACTTGGTGATCCATGGATTAGATTTCTGATCCATGTTCTGTTTATATCTGATCCATTGTAATGAAATGTTATATTCAGAAATTTACTGTAGCAATTTCCAAATATGCAACTTGTTTCTCAGATCTACTCTTATTTATGCATGCTTTTGCCAAAATTCCCAAGGGGATCTTGAAGAGAAGACTATTTAGATTCCAGATCTGAAATAGATCTGATGTTTTATCCACATATCTGTCCTAGATCTGAGTTGTAACTTCCAGCTGCTGAAGCTCCTTAAAAATAACGTTGTTGAGTCATTTCTGCAAATGTACATGTATTCTAGCTCTCTTTTCTGAAGGTTTCTTGGTTTAATTTCGCATTCATTCTACTGTATATTGAAATATATTCATCATAATGTTGATTTTATGCTGTATTACTAAAATATGAGCCTCCTTTCTGATCTCCTCTGAATAGATACTGCGAAATTCCTGAAGCAGTGTTTGCATTTGGTTGCAACCTTCCTCTTTGGGTGCTTTTTAGCTAGTCTAATTTGTGGGAGATATGTTTAGTGCATCTAAACTGATTTTTTTTATGAAATTCCATAAATAAGTCCCATATAGCATAAATAAGAGGATCCAAGTCCTGATCTGCATTATTTTTGCACAGTTTTACTTATACAGCGTTTCTCCTGAGCACATTGTTGAAATTCCTGAAAAAGGAATATTACAATGGTATCGGAGCTCCTTTCTTGGCACAGCCTGTGCTTGCCTTGGAGAACCAAAAATGTTGTATTTAGAATAAAATGATCCTCTTACTGAGAGGGAGAATAGGTACCAGAATAGAAGTCATAAAAAATATGACTACACTACTGATGATCCTGATAGGGGTCAAGACAAGGGGAAAGCCCCTGAAACTGTGAATGATAAGGAAGCATAGGAGTTTGCAAAAACTCTTTTGGAGACCATGCAATATCCTTCCAAGGAGATCAAAGAGATGAGGGTGGACAGAATGAGGGAATCTCCTGGGAGATTTTAGTTGGGAGAAGGCTCAGATATGTCTCATCGTGGGACTGGTCAACCAGTGAATATTCCACCAGCCCCACAAGCTTCACAACGCTCCACTATGCCTACCTTCTTGGCTGTGGAGAATGAGGGACCACATTAGCAAGCTTCTCTTGAAGAATAATTTGTGGATTATGACTCTCAGAGTCAGAGATTCAAGGATAACTTGAGTTTCCAAGACTTTTGTCACATCAAGGACAGAAGAAGACCAGGGTAGCAATATAGAGATGGTGGTTTCTTTCATGGGAGACACCATACCATGGGCATATTCTTTTTGCCCAATTTTGATGGATCATCTTCCATTTCTACCAAGGCATGGGTAGAAAAGCTGGATATCTATTTACAGCTTAACAAAGTCCCTGAAGTTGAGGCCATCAATATTGCAACGCTGCACTTTGAAGGTGAAGCACAGAATTGGTGGTTCCATGGATTGTCTACATTGGGACACATCAATGTGACTACCTATGTTGAGTTCACTAGAAGACTGGTGGAGAGATTTGACAGGAAGGATCCTGAAGCACCCTTCGTAAGCCTGTCAAAACTAAAGCAGTCAGGAGATGCAGAGACTTACATCTGTAAGTTTTTAAGATTATCAGTCATGGTCCCTGATCTATCTGTAGCAAGGAGAGTCTACATGTTCATTGATGGCCTAGAGGAACCTTCGCATGGGTTGGTTAAATCTACCAAGCCCATCACCTTTCATGATTCCATCGAGAGAGTTAGAGATGTCCAAGATGCCTTGCCAAAAGCAAAAGCAACTTTCCAAAGCAAGGCCCCCCACTTTTCTAAGGGGAAAGAAAGAAAGGCTACTCCTCCCAAGGAGAGCTCTTTGAAGAAAACTCTTGATATTGATCTCAGGAGGGAATTGAGGAAGAAGAAGTTGTGCTTCACTTGCCAAGAGTCATGGGTGCCCGGACATAGGTGTGCTGCTGGAAGAGCACACTACATAGAGGTCTTCTCTGATTTGGAGGAGGAAGATGATGATGAGGAACCTAGGGTGGGTCACAGCGCTGATGATGAGGGGGAAGAACAAACACCCACCAGAGATGGGAAGATGGCCTTTGCTCCAACCAGTGGGGATCTTTCTTCTTTGAGAGGAGTGCCCAAGTACTTGACCCTAAGAGTACCAGGTTCAGTTATGAATCAGAGAGTATCTATACTGATTTATAGTGGGGCAACCCACAACTTTATTGATGCTCACCTTGTGCAGAAAAGAGGAATCCCCACTGATACTTTTGAGGGGTTTTCTGTCTTGGTTTCGGGAGATAGAACGATGCAGTGCATGCAATATGTTCCATCACTTTCTGTCACTATGGGATCCTACACCCTGGTGGATCACTTCTTTTTAGTGGACATACCAGACACCAACATCATCTTGGGAGTCTAATGGTTGATTACCTTGGGGAAGGTTACCACTGATTGGAAACAGTTGCAAATGCAGTGGATGGATTTGAAGAGTGTGAAACCACAAATGATTCAAGGCATGCACACTTATGCTTCACCTAATGCTTCCACACAAACAACAAAGATGTATTTGCGCTATGGAAGCAAGGATCTCATAGTCCCTTCTCTCATGTTCATGAGGATGCTGCAAGGGACACTCTCATCTTATGGCAAGCCATCTAGAATGCCATCAGACTCGGATCTTGTGGGGGAAGCCTCACAAAGTGCTGCTCCAAATCAAGATCCAGGAAGGATTGGAGCAATAGAAGACTAAGCTATAGCGTTGTGGGAGGAGAAGAATGGGAGGATCAACCTTCCAACAAACCACTTTGGCATGTGTAATGTCAAGAAGACAATCATCAACAAGACAAGCACTCCCATGAAAGCATCACCAACGCTATTATTGTTGGAGAGTGTGGATCCATATTGGAGATCTTAACTCCTTGTGGAGTACTCCAAAGATATTTACACCGGGATGATACTAAATGGCATGAAGCAATATAGAGGATATTTGGTCCATGGAGGGGTCATCTATCATCTTGGGAGAGTACTTTTGTCTAAAGCCTCCAAGCTTAAGCAAGATATACTACAAAGGGCACATAAAGAGTTCCTCTCTAGCTATATGCATTCAGCAAATATCTACACCCTAATCATGAGAGGCTTTGATTGGGAGGGCATGAACGAGGAACTACATCAGCACTATGATTGGGAGGAACTACATCAGTACCTCCAAGAGTGCAGGAGTGATGAGGAGTAGGGGAAGCCAAAGGACTCTACACAAGATTCATTTCAGCCATCTCTTCCTTCTCTTCAAAGAGGAGAAAGGCCCATGCCCAACTCCGAGTGTGTGGGAGACTTGAATGGTAAAAAATCTGATCTCATGGAGCATGTTTATTTTTTTATTCTTTTACCATATGTATGCAAGCCATGGCTCCTAAAGGGAGTGATATTACCTTTAGATCTCATGGCATTGGTGAGGCCAATAAAAATTCTGAATCTGGCCACTCCCTTGAGGTGCAAAGGGAGATAATTTTTCATGATGGGTGCTTCCCAAAGGCACCAAACATATCTCTCATTTTCAGGTATGACGAGATAAAATGTGCAACAAGTAAGTGGTGGGAGAACCACTTACCAAACATATATCTACTGCAGGAAGGAGATACTCTGCGCTGGTACCTCATGTGGGGTCAAGATCCACCTCCCTATGCTCAACTTTCAGTTTGTTTATATGTACTCTTGCTCCCATACTTAGATGATCTAGTTGTATTGTTTATGGGAATGTATGGAAAAAGGTTGAGCAGTGTATATGTACCACATGGTTTGGAACTTCAACCTGCACTTCATGATACATGTTTTAGATGTAGCATTGCTTCCCCCGTGTTTATTTCTGTTGAGTTTTTCACTCTTGGAGAGATGGAATATGCAAACATTATGTTGGCCTTGGAGGAGCAATTCATGATGATTTGGCTTGCTAAGCACTTGGGTTATGATGAATATTTGATCCTTGATGATGCCTTCAATGGAGAAGGAGAAGAACTACAGCTCTTAACCTATCAATTTCTTGAGGACAAGCAACATTTTGGAGGGGAGGACTGTAATATTCCTACTTATCTCTTGCTAAGAGGAATATTCATTTTTGTTCTAATTTCTATTGTCTTAATAAATAAATAAAGGAGGACATGTAAAAATCCTGAAAAGGCTGAATAAATCAATGCCCATGTGCACAAAGATAAATCAGGGCCATGTAAATAATCACTTGCAGGTGTGAAAGATGTTTGAGCTGAAGACTGGGTCAACCTTGACCAAATCTACAGTGTTGTCTAGGTTCAATACATCTCCAAAAGGGACAGCACAGTTCTAGAAGGAGGCCTCTCATGTGAAAAGGGGAAACTCTTCAAAGTGGTTTAGGGTTTGAAAAATGCTTCTCATCTTATAAAAGGAGAGGGAGGGTAGCAAGAGAAGGTTGTTGATTAATCATATTCTTGAGTATTTTGTTTGCTTAGACAAATATTATTCTCTGTTTTTTAGTGGAGAATTGTTCTTGGAATTCCTATGTAGGGGTTTCACCTCTTCCTTTGAGAACTCTTGGAGGAGTGTTTACTAAATTGATCCACTATCAGGCTTGAGGCCAAGCTCTACTTACATTGGCAGTGCTGATCCATTGAGGGTTTTGCTGCCTCTACAAGCTACAGCAAGTGGGAATCTAGATCTGCAGAGATCTAGTGTATTTTGGGAGCCTCTTCACATGGAGTGGGTCCTTTGACCTCCTGGAAGATTGTATCATTTCTTTTTACTTCATATGTGAAATTTTATGGTAGTTTTCTGTGTCATTTGAGCTACAGTGCTATTCCCATGAGTAGACTATGTTGTTTCTGTATGAGGGTTTTCATGGTGCCTTGCTCATAGTTTAGATCAAAGATCTCTAGTGTTGGGCTTTGCCTTCCACTTGGTGATCCATGGATTAGCTTGCTGATCCATGTTTTGTTTAGATCTGATCCATTGTAATGAAATGTTATATTCAGAAATTTACTACAGCAATTTCCAGATCTGCAACTTGTTTCTCAGATCTACTCTTATTTATGCATGCTTTTGCCAAAATTCCAAGGGGATCTTGAAGAGAAGACTATTTAGCTTCCAGATCTGAAATAGATCTGATTTTTTATCCACATATCTGTCCTAGATCTGAGTTGTAACTTCCAGCTGTTGAAGCTCCTTTAAAATAACGCTGATGAGTCATTTCTGCAAATATACATGTATTCTAGCTCTCTTTTCTGAAGGTTTCTTATTGTAATATGTCAGTCATTCTACTGTATATTGAAATAGCTTCATCATAATACTGATTTTCTGCTGTATTACTGAAATATGAGCCTCCTTTCTGATATCCTCTGAATATCTGATAAAACTACGCAATTCCTGAAGCAGTGTTTGCATTTGGCTGCAGCCTTCCTCTTTGGGTGCTTTTTAGCTAGTTTAATTTGTGGGAGATCTATTTAGTGCATATAAACTGATTTTTTTTTTATGAAATTCCATGCATAAGTCCCATATAGCATAAATAAGAGGAAACAAGTCCTGATCTGCATTATTTTTGCACAGTTTTACTTATACAGCGTTTCTCCTGAGCACATTGTTGAAATTCCTGAAAAAGGAATATTACAATGTGAAAAATGTGTTTCTCAATGGAGTCATTGAGGAAGAAGTGTATATAGAGAATCCAGAAGGTTTATAGATTTTTGACAGTGAGTTGCATGTGTTTCAACTCAACAGAGCACTGTATGGGTTGAAGCAAGAACCTCATGCTTGGTACACTCGGATAGACAACTATTTCACCGGACTGGGCTTCACCAAAAGTGACGCTGATGCAAACCTGTACTAGGTTGTGGTTGAGTGTAAGCTATTGATTATTGTTCTTTATGTTGATGATCTAATTTTTATTGGTGATAAGCAGTTGATACACTCATGCAAGGAGTATCTTTCAAGGGAGTTTGAAATGAAGGACATGGGACTCCTTCATTATTTCCTTGGTTTGGAAATATGGCAGCGGGATGGTGAAATTTTTGTTTCTCAAGGCAATTACGCCAAAGAGATACTGGGTAAGTTTCACATGGAGAGATGCAAACCCATGGACACTCCTCTTCCAGGAAATTGGAGGAAATAGGTTGCAACTTCTGGAGAGGTATTGGATGCTACTGTCTACAGACGGTTAGCTAGTTCAGTGATGTATCTAGTGAACACCAGACCAGACATTTTCTACGTAGTTAACCAGCTGAGTTAAGCTATGGTTAAGCCTACCAATCTCTTTTGGAAGGCGGGAAGCATGTCTTGAGATACCTGAGGGGCACATCAGAGTATGGTCTATGGTACAGACAGACAGAGGGAGTGGAGCTTCAAGGCTTCACTGATACATATTGATCAGGCAGTCCATCAAACAGAAAGAGCACATCAGGAGGGATCTTCAGCATAGGATCGACAGCAATTTCTTGGTACAACAAGAAGCAATGATCTATGGCACTCAGTTCATCAGAAGCAGAGTACATGGCAGCAAGTCAAGCTGGATGCGAGACTATCTGGATGAGAAATATATTGGTTGGTTTGTTTGGTTCTCAGATGGATCCGACAGTGATACATTGTGATAATCAGAGTTGCATTAAACTCTCAATTAATCTGGTGTTTCATGATATGTCCAAGCACATAGATACTCGATACCACCATCTCATAGATTGTGTGCAGAGGAGAATAATGTTGCTTCATTACATTCCCACGGAAGATCAAGATGCAGATATTCTGACGAAGGCACTCATCGGGAGAAAATTTGAATATCATTGAGGCAGGATCAGGGTGAATGATAATCCCTTTCTTGTTGAGAGGGAGTGTTGAAGTTCAACAAGAAATTTCAGCACCTACACTAGTGTGGGACTAGGAGGTCCAAGCAGCACCTACACTAGTGTGGGACCACAGGTCTTAGCAGCACCTACACTAGTGTGGGCTAAATTTGCTGCATGTCTATTTTAGTTATCCCTTAATTAAGATGGACTAGTTAACTGAGTGTGATAAACTCAATTAGCTCATGAATTTTGAATTAGAGTTAGTTGGTGAGGCATGTAGAGTAATTCTAGTTGTAACATAGTTCGAAGTGTAGTGGTGCATTAGTTAATGCAGGTTGTAATCAGTTTAACTCAGTTAAGTGAGGTAAACTCATTTGTGCTAGTTGTAATTTATAGATACACTAGTAAGATATTGAGTGAATTAAATATTAATTAATTCACAATCAGTGATCTCACATGCAACTGAGGATTTACTATTATTAGTTGCATGCATGTCAGATCCAGTGCAGACCTAGTTGAGATCAAGGTGAAAGGGAAGTTGACTATCAGTTGTAGGATTATTGGGTTGCACCCATGCAACCAAACACCCATTGGATTTCCCATGATCCTTGTGCAGTTTAGGAAGGCTAAAATTCCTATGGAATAGCGATTGCATTCCACACAAATTGCGCAAGCAAGGCAGGCTATCTAGAGGCAGTAAATTGAAAAAGTATTTGTCATTTTTATCTGAGACAGTGTAAGACAATTAGATGAGTATAGGAGGGCTCTTCTGAGAAGAGTTGTATGTAATTTTTTCATGTGTCCATGTTGAATATAAAACAGAAGATAGTGGGGTTTTGAGCAGCAAACGTTCCCCAGAAAATTATATGTGTTGTGGTTTGAATGATTCTTCTTTGCTTCATGTGATTGGTGATTGTGTTTTTAATTCCACAATTGATTTGTAGAAGTGATTCAATATTTAGCATTGGTACATTGTTATATCGAATTGAATCCATGATACACATGCTTGTTGTATAATTTCTACACTTAGAACACAAGTTGCAACAAAAGTGACAATTTTGACTCAAAAGGTGCGCTAAGCTATAGGAATGTGTCAAGTGCATATGTTAATAATATTTAATACCATATCATGCAAAAGAGTGTGCTAGAACTAACTTTGTTGATGTGCAAAGGTCCGAAACATGCTGGAGTGAAAACAACAAAAGTGATACCTGTGACAAGAGGAAAACATAAGATGACACTTACAAAATGCGAACGACCTTGAAAGTGACACATGATAGAGTTAAGATAGCATGAAAAAAACACTTATTAAAGTGAAAATGAGCAAAAGCAGTAGCCACAAACATAAAATCGACACTTGTGAAAGTGACAATGTGCAAAAGCAATAGTTGAGAAAACTCACTGAAATAAAAGTACAATCACAACCGAAGTGAGGGGGTTTTCAATAAAAGTGTGCACTAACTAATGACATGAGTTGAACATCACACAAGAATTGTCTTGATGGATGGTTCTGTGCATGTTCAAGCTTATATAAAGGAAGTGTGCTCATGAACTCAGCGAAGGCTAAGGATGTGTGTTCAAGTGACTTGACAGTTTAAAAATAGGAAGAAGCCTCAAATGCTTTGCAAAACATCAAATTACCATGGAGTAACCATAATTGAAAAACCATAAGATCCTCAGCAGGCTCCAAAATTAAATTCTAGGAAAAATTTTGGAGGGTGTTGATCGCAACATCAAAACCTAGCAACACACTGGTAGAGCTCAAGCTTCTATGTTTAGGTTTATTCTCTAAGTTCAACGTATCAGTGTTTCAGGAAGTATTGATTCATCTTGCAGATTCCCTTGGCTTCCCTACTTAACTTGGTTAGAGATATATTCCCCTCCATTCCCTTATTCAGTTGAACACATATCAAGGATTTGCAAAACATAATTGTTTTGATCTAGGAAAGGGTAATATATAACTATGGGTTTAAGATAATCAGATTATGAGTTTTAATCTCTAGTGTTACTCCACTTATAGCAGGTCTGTGCAGTACCCCAACATATTCACTACAGAAACACAAGCATCACTTACCTACTACCTTGGTTGAACAATACCCCAAATAATTTACTTGTTTCACCTCTCTATGCAAGAATCCTTTCTCTTTGTTCACCCTTTATTTATTTTATTTATACAACTGTGCTTTAGCACTTATTTATTTCACGGGTGGTAGATGGATCCCAAATTATTGAAAGTAGTAGAGGTTTTTCCTTTAGAGAAGGTAATATAGACCTCTAATATTGATTTTTTCTAATTTATTTTCCCCTTATTGTTCTCTACTTGATTGGATCATCAAGAAAAAAACTTTTTACTTATAATGCTGATTTGATGAATTGGGGTCCTAGAATAGATATGGACTTTATAGTTCAACCAAAGGTTTTCCGTTCGAATGGATCATATTTTCCATTCAGCCATGATTGACTTTAAAGATATATAAACCCATAATAGAGAAGAGGTAACAAATTAGCAAATCATTGTTTGCCATCACAATTGCCCCTTTTAATTTTGCCGCGTTTCCTTTTGAGACAAACAAGAGCATATTTCATGCAAACTCTTAGTATGCAAACACAAAATAAAAGACGTAATAGAACGAAAAACAAGAGACAAAGCAAACAAATATTGAACCTAAATTCATCATACGAAAACAAAACATATGCAAAGACTAAATGGATAGCAAGAGAGAAGGTGGATGCAATGCAAAGGAAACTAGATGCAATTAAGCTTACTCCTAACCTAATAAGATATAAGGTTAGAGCTAAGTGTAATGATATTTCCATTGAAGCTTCCATTTTTCCCGACCTACAAACACAAATATAAGAGAAACTACGACTATACAATAATGTTCAACAAAAGAGATAAAATCTTGGAAATCTTGCACAAAACATTGAAGGCTTTTCTTAAGGGAAGAAATATATTTCATATCATCTGTCTTTACCCAACCCACCACCTTACCTTCTGGATGAAAACCATAATCAAACAAACCTTTTTAGCACCTTTTGAATTTACACGTACTTATATTGTCTTGCTTAACAAACATCAAGGGAAATTGGAACCTGCTTTTAGAAAATGTGCTTGCTAAGTAAGATGTTTTTAACTGATCATAGATTGGATAATGAAATTTAAAAACATCCTCCTGAAAAACCTGAAATCATTGAAAATATAATTTCTTAGTTAATGGCATGGAATCAAGATGAGAATCTTGTAAGGTAAAATGAATATGTTCATATTCAGAAGGCTTTTCAAGATAGTGAGTTCCTAACATAACCATCAGCGAAGGTTGAAGTTACTTAACTATTTGAAAAGTGTCTAAAAATTGTGAAGATAAACCATAAAGATAAGTTGATGTAAAACAACCATCATTAGGGTCACTAATGGTAAAATAATCAATTGAATGACAGTTTCTAGAACATGAACCATGATCTTATGGGTTGATTAAGGCATAATATTCTCGGTTAGGAGACAACAAAGATAGATCAGTTTGAAAAAAATTGCAAATGCTTTGAATGAAAGAATCATCTTCCTCATATGTTGAATGTGATAAAACATTTTCTTCTAACTGGTTACAAACTATACTAGCATCATAATCATCGAAAAGGAATTTCAATATGGAAAACACTTTAAACCAGTCGATATGTAGTGGATGAAAAATAGGAACTTGATTGCAAAAATAACATAAGAAATCATTGACGCTTAAGAGGAGATATGATACCATGCAGAAAATTATTACCATTAGAATATTCACAGGAAAAATGAGGAACTGATTATTTTCAAAAGAATGTGATCGGTATGAATACTTCGGCCAATTATATATTTTGGAATGATCAACTTCACAACTTCGTACATTTATGAAAGGTAAGCTTTCCAAACTTGAGTTTTATATAAGATATTTTCATGAGAAATGATCCATTGAAACAAAATTCTCAATATGACCATAAACAAAATATTGAAAGCTTGAAAATTTATATTCGAAATACCACACAAATTTCAAGACAAAATTTACATCCAGTGAAACCATGCAAAGGAAATAATTTTATGAGAAGATCCAAATCTGATTTAGTTCAAGGACATGTTGTGTAAATCAACAACCCCCATTATTTTAAGCCATAGTTACTTTAGAAAATAATGGGGACTCTTTTTATTTTTAGAGTTTAATAAAATAAACCCTTAGAGTATTTCTTTTGATAGGAATATGGGTCAAAAGGGGATGAAAACTTTAAAAATTGGCTTTCCAAATACTTAAGCGGAGATTAATCACATTTCTCTAATCGCAAAATCATTTACAAAATGTATATACTTCGAAAATAATGATTTGAAAAATCTTTGTGATCTAATGAATATAACCAAAATTCTTTTATATGAGGAAAAATCCATATTTATAAGTAAATCCGATAAAGAATACCATAGGACAGACTTCTGCCATGTCATCCTATGGCATTTCGCCAATTGCAGTTTCTCCCAAAAGTCTTATGTACTCTCGCTCATACTCGCCGATGCGATAAAGCATATCGCATCGCACCATCACAAAATATTAACCGTTCTATTTTGTTACCAATCATAATCACTGATGTGATAAAGTATATCGCATCACACATAGCATATCACACGCTTGTCAAACAAACACATGTTGATGTCTAGACTTTTTGGTCAGTCGGACACAACTAGATTTTCAGTAGAATGGGTTCCCCTTATGGAAGCAGCAGTATATGCTTATGTTATGGACTAGGGAAATATTCTGTCAAATAATATTGTCACCCAAATTTTAGAATATAGAAAGAATCGTTCTATTTCTTCTAAAATCTTTCCTCCCTTTTAAATGAGTGGTTATATTATGGATGTTGTATTTTTTACATCAAATTTTCCAGCCATGGGCTGGAAATGGACTAACCAAGGTCTCATTCCCATTCATGTATTTCATAGTATTCTCTCGGAGTCCAAATATGAAATTCATTTTTACAAAATCTGTTATGGAGTTATACTACCCCTTTTTGAAGTTGTTTTCAATGAGAAAGCCCCAAGACTTTCGAAAGAGGCCCAAGCCGACTTTTCTTCTATAGGAAAGTGGTTTTGTGAGGAGTCATTTACCTATGTACGAGTATTTGGGAGCGTAGCTCATCCACATGTCTTACCCCTATATGTTCCTGATAAGCTTCTCGCAAAAGAAATCGCATACCAAAATGTTGTAAATGGACTCACCGGATTTTTTAAAGAAGCCAAGAAGGCATCATGGCCTTCCTTTCCAATTAAGTGCGATGTGTATGGACTAGATAACTACAAGCATGCTATAGTGGAAATTGGCCAAATAGAGTGCTTGAAATTACTTACAATTCGAAACAGGAAATATGATACCTTGAAAGTGGCCAATAACTTCACTACTCAAGTGAAAATCAAACCCTCTGTGCACGAAGATGTAGATTTTGACGACTTATTCGAGTTTGTCAAAAACTATGTTGCAGTTAAGAAGTTGAAAATTTGTGCCTTCACCCACCACAACTACTAAAGTTTCAACAATACAGAAATAAGAGACTGGAAACAATTTCACTCAATATTTTGGATGTCTCTCAAACCATGACCCAAAAAGAAAGTGAATCAGCTAAAGGATACTGAAGTCCTTAATACAACAGATCAGAAAAAATCAGTTGAATTTTAAACAATAGATCTGGATTTCCCCAATAATATCAAAGATGTTTGGAAAGAGTTTGACCTCAAACTCCAAGAAGAACAAAAAGCCATGATTATTGACCAACAACAAACTATACAAACTCCTCCTTCTAAAATATATATATATATGTGGTACTTTTATCTTATGTTCTAATTTGACTTTCAAATGATAAATATTTCATTGATATTATGATGTGTTGTCTTATATATTTGTTTGAACATATTTTGACATCAATTCACTTTTGAACGTATTATGCTATTATCTTTTATGTATATATGCAATACATGCATTTTGTAAAAGTTGTGATATAAGCTTCATTAAATTGATTTAAATAAATTATTAATTAAATCAATTATCTTAAATTTTTTTCATTTCTCTAAATGAACGTATGATCTTTATTGGCACTCATTGAAAGATTATTTTTTAGATCGCACAAAGAAAAGGTTTCATCTTGGGATAGATAGAGATAGATCTAGATATATAGATATAAATAGATAGATTTATTGTTTATTGCAAGCTTTCTTATTTTCCCATCTATCAAGTTCCACATAGAGATAAAAGCATTCATTCACTCCAACGATATTAAATTGGGAAATTGGTCCCACAAATCCAGTCGGAGCCACCATTCCAAACGGAAAATTGACAGTTTTTAAGTCCCAAACCGAGTGGTTTTTCCCGATGTCTTTGCACCGATTTTCTAGGCCTTGGCACCAGAACAAGGCCT
This sequence comes from Pinus albicaulis, assembly GCA_034641835.2. Taxonomy (NCBI): domain Eukaryota; kingdom Viridiplantae; phylum Streptophyta; class Pinopsida; order Pinales; family Pinaceae; genus Pinus; species Pinus albicaulis. The sequence continues at coordinate 43,314 of JAXQQM020077456.1, read as the reverse complement.
ATCCAACTATGAATGGCACCAAAGCTTAAATTAAAAATTAAATACCATCACCAGAGTCATTCTCCCTCTGAATCCACAACTTCTAATCCTGTTTCAAAATCTCCTACTCATAAATTAGAAGTTGTTCATTCTCCACCTCAATCTCCTAGTTATTTTCATAAAGAAATCCCTTTATAATATACTCTAGAGTCACCTGAAGTACAGACGTTGATAAATCAATTGGAAGAAATTTAAATTTCAGCAGAAAAACATATACTTTCGAAAGCCTCAGAAGGAAGTGTTACTTCAATTTTTGAAGGCACTAGTGTATTAACTTGATCTAAGAGTAAAAAAATAGAGTTATCCCTTTCGAATTTCCTCTTCATTCTCATTGAAGGAAAACTTATATCTCTGAAACACAATCATCAACTAGTGATATTCAATATGTTTATACCTCTGAAACAACATCAATCATTTTTCCCTCTCTTTCGTCTTCTCAAACAAGTTCTTCATTGATCAATATCCCTTTGTCTTCTTCTCATTATACAACTGCTATTACAAGTAATATTAGTTCCATAATCGTTTCTTCTTCACCTTCAACTATTATTGTAACTACTTCTTCTACTTCACATCCTCCTTTACGACCACCCAATCTTCCTCTTCATATAATGGCCAACAGACCTTGGAAAAATCCTGGAGTTGTTCAACTAACAGGGACCCTTCATCCTTTACCTAAACATCCCGAAATATGGTTGCCTAAGTATAATTTGGATGTCAATAGATTACCTGCAAAATAATATCTCCATAATTTCATGCTTTCCATAAATCTTAATGGAGTTTCATAGGAATATTGTGTAGTTAGATTATTTCCTTATACTTTTCAATGATCAGTTGGATCATGGTATTTCTCACTACCATTAGACACAATTACTAGTTGGGATATTTTTGAAGAATAATTCCTTACTAAATCTAGAGATGACCGCACTATTGCAACCCTTATCAATAATCTTTCCAATTTGAAAGCAAACACAGGCGAAAAGATCAAAGACTTTAATTCCAAATTTAATAAATTGCACAAAAAAATCCCAACCACATCTAAACCTCGAGTAGATGTGCAGGTAGGATGGTATATATCCTCTCTTCCTTATAATATGTATGTTTTTGTATATAGAGCCAATAAGGCTACATTGGTAGAGAATATGAAAGAAGCTCTTTCTGTTGAAAAAATAATACTTGCTTTAGAGAAGAAAATTGCTCAATAATATATGAAAACTAAGAAATTTTCCTTTAAAGATGAGCCTAAAAATAAATCATATAAATATCCGTATGATATTGAAGGATTAAAAAAGGTCCTCAAAACCATGTCACACGATATGGTTGAGATAAAGAAACAAGTAGTTGAATCTTCTTCAAAGAAACCTTTTAGATCTTTTAAGAAAATTTAGGCTTCTCAAACCCTAAATGTAATCTCAAACGCTGAATCAGATCAAGATGAGGATCATGATGAAACAATATCATCTGCTGAAGAATCTCAAGAAGAATAAATAGTTGAAGTGTATGGACTATGGGACTTTATCCTTCCAACCTCTGATGATGAAAATGAACATGAGGCACTTCCGGTAAATGATAGGAGTAAAAATAATGTCGATCTTCCTTAGTAACCTCAAAATAAAAAAGCCTCAACCTTTGATATTAAGGATAAAGTAGTCAATAAAAAAAATTCTTCTTCTCAAACAAATCCAACTTATTCTACTCTTCCATCTACCTCAAAAACATCAGTGGTTTCTAATACCATTGAATACAATATAGTGGAAGATATGAAGAAAATTAAAGCAAATATTTCTCTCCATGAACTGAGAAAATTAAAACAGCAACAGAAAATTTTTCTCAAAGAATTGAACGCAATTCCCGTTACACCCTTACCTTCTCCTGTATCTTCAAAAGTAGCTAAAGCAACAGGTAAGCCTCCTAATGAGGAAAAGTGATGTTATTTTAATAGGTGACAGATCCAATTCACATACTCCTCATTTTTTGTTAACTTTTAAATTATTCAAAAAAAATGTGCATAATTGTTTAATTGACTCTGGAGCCTCATCAAACATTATGCCATATTCTATTTGTCTGAAATTGAGTATATCTCCTAAGAATTCAGTAGTACATATTGTACAATTAGGCAGAACAAAATTTAAAGTATTAGGATAGATGTATTCAATCCTTATCAGATTAGCATACAATCCAAAAGTCCATCAATTAATTGATATCTTAGTTGTTGATATACCAGATTGTTATGGTCTGATCTTAAGTAGAGATTGGTAAGAAAAGCTTCATGGCTATTTTTCTACTGATTAGTCTCATATGTGGCTTCCTCATAATGGTAAGCCAAATTAAATCAGGGTTGAACGTGAAAATCATTTAAAACATTCAGTAGTTGAATTCAAAGAAGAAAATGAACCCATGGACTTTACTAATAATATCCTTGGCATTTACTCTGTTGAATCTTTCTTAGGGAATTTCAATGCTCTAAAGTCTCCATTTCTTACCAATTTAGTTAATTCTCAGATTGAAATTTTTTCTCAAACTGATTCTTCCAAGTGTGTAAATACTATAGATAAACCTTGTATTGATACTTTATTTTAGACTTTATATTTCGATGGGTCAAAATCCAGTGAAGGAGTAGGAGCTGGTTGTATATTAATCAATCCAAAAGGCGAAAAGACTATGCTCACATGTAGACTTGAATTTCAATGCACAAATAATACTAGAGAATACGAGGCACGGGTTCAAGGCCTAACCAAAGAAATTGATCTTGTTGTTAAGTATGTTAAGGTATTCAGAGATTCTGAAATAATTGTTAAGTAGGTAAGAAATACCATACACTGTATTTCCTGCCATCTTAAACATTATCAATCATTAGTACAGTTTCTTACCTTTCATTTTTTAGCATTCAATATCTCGCCTATTCCAAGAATTCAGAAAGAAAGAGCATACCTTCTAGCAAATGTAGCATCCAAGATTATTCCTTCAGAAGATTATAGCCCAGATATATTTTCCATAGAGTTGATTTTTCACCCATCTATTCCTGATAATTTTACTAATTGGAGGGTATTCAATGATGATGATGATGTTATTACTTTTCTTACATCAGAAGGATCATATGACAATCAATTAATTGATGAAGATGAACATGAATGACAATTACAACAAAAATCTGAAGAAAATGCTAAAACTAATTCTGTGGTCAAACTCGAAGATCTTTACGATCGTAAAGATAGATTCAAAAATATTAATAATTCTAAACTCCAAAGTTCAACTTTGAGGTTTGAACTGGTAAATATTGGAACAGATATAAATCCTCAGAACATCAACCTAGAACTTGATATTTCCTCTGATGAAATATTAGCATTTATTCATTTATTAAAAAAATACAATAATTTCTTCGCATGGAAATATGAATACCTAAAAACTTATGATACTTCAATCATTCAACATATTATCCCAATGATATCCACTGAAAAACCTATACAACAAAACTTAAGGAAAAGTCACCCTGACCTTGAAATTCAAATCAAAAGTGAGCTCAACAAACTCCTTAAAGACAATATTAGCTTCCCTGTTAGGCACTCTAAGTGGGTATCAAATTTAGTTCCTGTTAGGAAAAATAACGGCGATACTCGTATTTGTATTGATTTTAGAAACTGTTGTGACCAGCAACAACCCCCCTTTTTATTTAATATTAGTAATAATACTAAATAAATGGGGACCCTTAGTTAAAAAATCCAAAAAATCAATTAGGATTTGTTTTCCTTTTCAAATAAAACTTTCTATCATAAACTTAGAGAAATCCCTTAGAAATAACATTAAGAAACACTTAAGTTTATGATAGATTACAATAAAATTGTTCTTTAAACAAAATACCGCATCCATCGCAAAATGACATATATCTTTTATAAAACTGAAAATGCGATTTTGCGCTTTTGCGATAATGCGATCCCAAAAAGCCTATACAATAAACATATTGGTCGTAGATCGCATAGCGCAGAAAACAGAAATGTTAAACGAATATCTTTTGCGATGTTTACCATTTTGCGCTTTTGCGAGATTTGCGATATGCGCTTTTGCGCTATTGCGCAATTTACTTTAGAAATGGATATTATCCAATAGAAATCAATCATAAAATAAAAAGAGCTTTAATATTCAAATCTAATCAATATGAATTCATAGAAAATGTATTTTTTAGGAAAAAATATGACTATGTACTACTAAAATGCCTTCAGAAATATGAAGCACATAGGGTTTTGTAGGAACTCCATGACGGACCTGTAGGTGGAGACTTTGGTGGAGATACCACTGCACATAATATCCTTCATGCAGGTTATTACTGATGAAATTTGTTCAAAGATTCTCATGCATATGTGAGAAAATGAAAAACATGCCAAACTATTGTTGGAAGACAAATAAAACCACCATTTCCATTGCAGCTAGTCAACATTGAACAACCTTTTGCGAAATGGGGATTAGATATCATAGGTGAGATTGTTCCTAACTCATCCAAGAAGCATAAATATATTCTCACTGGAAAAAAGTATTTTACTAAGTGGGTGGAGGAAATTCCACTAAAGGTAGCTAACTCTTAAGCCATTGTTGAATTTATTGGTCAATTCATTATTACCAAATTTGGTTTACCCAATGCACTTGTATTTCATAATGCATCTTATTTTTTTGGAAATAACATGATAGACTTCGCTCTTAAAAGAGTTTTTAGGCTCAAATAATCTATTAACTACTATCCCCAAGGGTATGGTCTAGCGTAATCAATAAACACAAATCTCATAAGAATCATCAAAAGAGGTATTCATCAAAATCAGAAAAATTGGCATAAGAATTTAACATTTTCACTACTAGGATTACCAAAAAATCCTCCACAGGAACTTATCCATTTAATTTGGTTTATGGGAAAGAAGCTGTAATTCCTTCAAATCTTGATCTTCCCTCATTAGTCCTAGTTCAATTCATTGAATAAATACCTTCCTCTTCCCTACAATTAAGAATTTCACAGATCCTTAAAATGGAAGAAGAAAGAGAAAATGCCAAGATAACTCATGCGTATCATCAGAAAATAGTAAAAAATTATTTTGATGCAAATTTGGTTTCCCCAAAAAGCTTCCAAGTTGGAGACCTCGTACTCAAATGGGACAAGGCACATGAGGAAAAAAGGTAATCATACCAAATTACAAAGAATGTGGTTTCGACCATTCCAAAGCATTGAAAAAATTGGCCCATCAACCTTTATGTTACAAGACCTTCAAGGGGGGGAATATTTTCTTTGTGTTAATGGGCTCATTCTAAGAAAAATATTTTCTTAGAAGAAAATTATCTTCTATTTATATATATACCTTGTTTTTTTAGGAAAATAATGTTTGATTTCTTATTTTTGGTTGTTCACAACACCACTGAATTATTTTATGTTTCTATTTTTGAAGAATAGAAATTTTTGAGGAAATAACTACCAAGCTAGAAAATTGAATGAATACTATAAAACTCTAAAATATTTATCCATAAAAATTCTAAATTTTGTAAACTCGAAATTTGTAAGGTCTTTTTACTTTCACATCAATCAGAAAAAGGTTCATCTTTACAAAGAGAATATTTTTTTGTAACTAAGCATCTTAAAATTTAAACTTTCATCCAAAACTCTTAAGGAGTCAATGATTCTCCCAATCTATTGAAAATACCTTTTTAGAGTGTAATTAAAAAATATAAAAAACTTAAAAGGATAAGAGGTATCATTAGGATCTTTCTTACCATGATCATAAGTTAATGATTAATTGACATTATCACAACTCCATACCAAATGTAACAAATCCAACTAACCCATTTTTTTTTCCTTTTTATATTAATTCACGTTGTAATCCGTGGTCTTTTCTAACATATTCACCATCGATAATTTCACCCTTATAGTGCAACCTTAAAGACTGTCTTTATTTTATCTTTATTTTATTTTTCTCATCCTCAAATTCTGTATTAAAATGTTAGTTTTTGCCACACTTTCATTTAAAATTTTATTTCTTAAGAGCCCTACGTCTTTTATCCACAAATGGACCATCTTAAGTAGGTTAACATACATACTGTCCTATGTATTTAATTTTATTTACAATTCATTTTCCTTATCATTATTCCTTATAATGTACTAAATTACCTTAGTTATAACCTTGGAATAATTTTACACTTATAATGTCTATGTTATACTTGGTCACTTATATTTTCTCTTATTATACTTTACAATAGACTTAAATCTTTTATATTCAAGTTATAATTAATCAATTAAAAATTTTACATATTGCAATACCTATATACTTCTCTTATCATATCAACCATATGAAGATGTATGTACATTCAATAATATTTCAATGCATTTGTGATTACATATCACCTCACGTATAAATTCATACCTTATACTCTTATGCTTTGGTGACATAAGTATTTACATATACTATAACCCATATCTCAAGATTTCTATATACTGGGTGTTAGGGTCCCGTGATTTGGAAAATTGGCAAGCCAAATGACAGGGTAACATCAGACCAAGCTTTGGAGCCCTAGGACCTAGCCTTCCTAGACTCAGAGAGGGCTCTCTCTATTATGAAAAGGATGTAAACTTGTTTTCTTTTTGTATATTTGATTTTAGGCTAGTTGTTAAGTATGTTTTGGTTTGTTTTATGTTTTTTGAGGGGGAATTGATCAAAAGGACAAATAGATCAAGAGTTAGTTGAATCAATTGGGCTATGGGGTCAAATGAGGTCAAGATTGTCTTAATGATGGACAAGGTATTACTATAGGGCCGATTTGGTCAAGGTAAATGGATTCTTTAGGTGAAAGTGAAATGAGGTGGACATTAATTTTGTGAAAGATAAAGATATTTTAAGCATAAATAGTTACATAGCAAGCATTCATGAGTTAGGGCCGACCATTAATCTCTATGAATGAAACTCAAACTGATAGATGCAAAAAAAAAACAATTCAGTGATACGTAGAAGTATAAGACCCTCTAACTTTGGGAAAATCACCTTTAGACTTTTGGGAAAACAAATAAGACAAAAAAAAAACTCAATCTATGAAGAGGGAACTGCTAAACATCATATCTTGAGCTATCGGGAGCTTTGAAATAATACCGCAAAGCATGGACAAAGGGCAAGATCGAAACAAGACCTCTTTGACTTAACTAAGATAGCCAATAATTCAGAGAGAGATTTCAGAAATGGAGTTTTGATTAGCTATGAGTAAGCAGGGCATACTGTTTATCATACTAGACAACATACATAATAACCATTAATGAAATTGATAACAAGTTCTTAGGGTACCAAAGAGCAATTAAAAATTCTTTGACATAACCAAGAAAGATGAAAACATAGAAGCTGCAATGAATCAGGAAATTTGAGGTGCCTCCATGGGCATATCTCAAACTTATTCTTTATTGAATTACAACAAGAAAGAAGCATGAAAACATGTATGATAAACTAATAAAACATAACAGATAAGGAACACAATACCATTCACCAAGCCATGGAATCCTACATACAATCTTCCTCTACCATCAAAGTCAAGCAAGATATCATCTACTTCATGAGACAAGTATTTCTTCAAATCTCATAATGCTATGTATTGCTCTATAACATCAAGTTCAGCCTCTAGTTACAATTAATACTCTTGGATTATATAGGCCAAGAGGAAGAGACCCTCCTAGAGCAACTAGAAGGCCATTAGTCTAATACAAATATCTCATTTTGTCCTTGAGGCTTTGCAAAGCCCAAGGCACAAAATATCTTCAAAAATATCTATTTAAGCTAATAATAGAAAGAAATTTGATTTTTAATCTCTGACATGGAGTTAAAAATATCTTTATGCACATTTGGATGGCCATCTTCAGAAAACTGTTTTTTTAGCTAAAATGCTTCAGGAGCGTAGCAGCAGAAAGAAGCTTGTTTTGCAGATAATTGTTGAGGGACTTCCCGAAGTCAAAACAAGGCTCATGATAGCTCGTTGGAAAGCTTTGGATGTATAATTTTTGGAACTACTTGATTTTTCCAAAACTAATCCCTAGAAGTCTATCAAAAGTTGGACTGAGTGAAAAAAACTTAGGAGGGTCTCATCTGCTGATATGTAAGGCACAAAGGTGAATTTTGATTGATTTTTACCTCTTTGGAGGACCAAAACACCTCCTTTTGATCTGAAAATTTGTGATTAGATGCCCCCAAATTTAATACATCCAAAAAGATGACTTTCATGAGCTGAGGATGCTCCTAGAAAAAATGGCAGCGCCTAGAAAAATGTGCAATTAGGGCCAAAAAACACAAAAAACAAGATCATGTAAAAATTTGCTCAATTTTGGCAACCAAAACCCTTATGGGTTCTTAGAAGCATGCAAGGAAGTGGAAGCCAAGATTTCAAGCCTAGATATGTATTTTTCACCTTTTTTCACCAGGAGCCTCCTTTGGGCAGTTTTGAGCCTTTCTTGAGCAATTTTGAGTTTTATTTGGGCAAATTGGTTCAATTTCTTGTAATGCCCAGTCATCTTCCTTTGCAAACCCAAGTCTTTTTTTGCATTGTCTAATTTGTCCTCCAAATTCTTGTTGGCTCTTTCAAGCCATGATTCTTTATCATTTTCTATCTTTTGGGAAAGCAATTGTGTGAGAGGATATGATCAAGCAAGGTTTGCTTCTTCTTCCCTCTGTTTCTCCAAAGATTTCCTGAAACCCATAGTCCTAGGCATTTTTCTTACTGGCTGCTCTTCTTCCTCAATATCATCAAATTCACCCATATAATCTTGAAGCTTGACTTGTGCTTTGTATGTTTCCCTCTAGTGTTTGAATGCCCGGGCCTCATAGATTGCCATTAGCCCACACATCTACCTTTTTTGCGTTTGTAGAAAGTGTATGAGATCCTTTTACCTTTCTAGATCAGTTTCTAAGTCTTGGATTTGGGCTTCTCTATTTTGAAAAGTGACTCAAGGATTCTGGCTTCATCATCTCTAGCATCACTGTCTATTTGTATGATGTCAAACTCTCTTTCTTGTTCATGGATACTCTCTTGTTGTTCAAATTTTTCTTTGCCCCTGCTTTGGATAGACTTCTTTGCTCTTGTTCTCTTTGGCCATTCAACAATACTCTTCTTAGGCAGTTTTCCTCTACTCCTTAACGCCCTAGTGACATTACTAGTCACTGCTGCAGTGATTTTCTTCTTTACATATTTGGTGTTTTTAGCCTTTGGTGCTTTTGAGGAATGAATCATGGCCCCTTGCCTAGGAGAGGTAGCAAGCAAATGTTCTTGGCTGTGTTGAGGAGAAGAGAGAGGAGGTTTTATCACTAGTACTTGTTCAACTTGATCCTTTACACTGCTTCCTTCTTCATTACCTAAATTGCTGCACTGTTCCCTGTTTTCAAGTTCTTCTGTAAGGTTTCCTTGTTTAATGCATCTGCTTTTATCATGACTGTGTTTAGGACTACCTTGTTTACCGTCCTCACTATTTTGAATTTTTTGAGGGCTTCCACCTTCACTTTTATCAATGTTTTGAACCTCTTGATGTATGCTGCCCTTACCATGCTCATTGTTTTCAAGTTTTTCATATGAGCTACTTCCATCATGATTGTATTCATTGTCATTTAGCATGCTACCATCATCTTCATTGTTTTCCTTAGACTTTGTGTGTGAGCTACCACCGTGGTCATTACTTTACTGGGAGGCACTTTTTTCATTGTCTCTACTACTCTGCTAATTGTCACTTTCGTTATTTCCTTCACTGTTTGTTTGAGGACTATTTTGTTGTTCATCATCACTACCTTGCCTGGAATCTTCACTGTTCCATTGAGGACTGTCCTAATGATCACTGTGCTGCTGATTGTCACTTTGTTTCTCATTACTGCTTTGAACCTCTTCCCTTTGTTTCTCATCATCACTAGATGTGGGTGGGTTGTCCTCATGCTCATTCTCACTGCTCTTCTTAGGGATTTTTTGTTCTTCATCTTCACTACTTTGCTGAGTATCACTATGTTCCTCATCCTTTGGTGAGATTTTTTCACCATCACTAGTATACTCATGGTCATTTTTCTGTGGTTTTTCACTTGGTTCATGCTCACTATTTTGTTGAGTATCGCCATGTTCCTCATCATCACTAACTTCATGCCTGCTTTCATGAGACTACTCTTTTTCACTATCAATCATGGCTGATGTTTGCCTTTGAGGGGTAGATTGATTAGATGAAGGGGAGACATAGTGAGTGGAGGGCGAGGAGGACATATGAGATGGGCCATGAGATGAAGAGGCAGTAGAAAAATCTGGATGAGAAATGAAAGTCTCCCAAGAAATTCCTTTCTTTTTAATCTGGTGAAGGATGATGATTTTGATGAGAGAATGATGGAAAAGACTAGCCTTTTGCTGAGCAGGAGGTCTCTTTTGGACAAGGGAGTACATTTTGTCTATGCTTTTGCATAGGAAGAAAGGGAGATTTAGCAACTGAGTTCTTGTGAAATTCATGAGAAGCCTGATGTGATAAGAATAAAATCGGGAATATCTCCCTTCACATGTGAAATACTTCATGATAACTTTCATGAGGGGGGCATAGTGGCTCAATATGTGAGAAAAAGGAAATATAGCTTAGCAAGCATCTTGATGGTCTGGTTTTAGGAAGGGTCTATCGTGGTATAGGTCCAAATAGGCTTGTTTGAACCATTTCTCACCAAGATAGGGAATCTTGGTGGTCTTTGACACTAACCTAGGAGTGAGAACAAAATCAAGGCCTGTTATGTGAACACGTTCCCCTTGCAGCCTCAGGGAAAAAAATTGTGTCAAGGGAGGGTGATTGGTGACCCCTTGGACTTTTTGGAAAAAATTAAGGCACCCTACCACCTGAAAATTAAAAAGAACTGAAGGGGAGTCATTTAACTCTTTCACAGTTATACGTTCAAATCTGTTGTGATACCCCCCTTTGTTGACCTTCTTTGGAGGCATAGTTGTTTTAGATTTCCTTCACTCTCTTATCAAAACAGGTCTTTCAAATGAACTAAAAATAGATCTCTTCTTTAAGTACTGTATTTCTTTTTTAGCTAGAAAACAAGTTTCCTTTTTTAATGAAAATAAGTTCCCCTTTCAAGAAACGTATTTTTTCCTCTTTGAAATCACTGAGTTTTGTCTTTTAACCTCTGACACCAAACAAGCTCTGTAAACTGGCCACAGGCACTTTTCCTCAATCACTGTCTTTTTGTTTCTTAGTAAACATGACAGTTTTGAGAAAAGACTGTGTTTTCCCCTTTGATAGACTATTTTCCCTTTGAAATCACTGCTTTTCTTCTTTGAAATCATTGTTTTTCTTCTTGAAATCACTTTTTTTCTTCTTGAAATAATTTGATTTCAAACTCTCTTTAACTCAAAAACTTAGGCAGAGAAAACGGAAATACCTCTTTGAAGGAGACTCAACTATTTTTTGGCAATTTTGAGGGTTCATGAGGATGGCAGCCACTTCCCTTTAGCATGGGCCCAGGTGGTCAAAAAATCTGTTCAAAGGTGGCCCAGAGGCAAACACGCTGCGTGTTGATGACTGAACGTCGGGCTGTGGGCCGTTCCAGAGTGGCCCGGGCAAACACGTCACGTTTCTAACTGGGTGCCGAGCGGTTTGCATAGGCGCATCACGTCCTGTGTTAATTCCTTCTGGACGCAGCTACATGCGTGCCACGTGTGTTTCCAGGCGCGTTGCGTGTTGAAAATTTTCACAATAATGTGCCCAAGGTCCTAAAAATTTGTTCTCTCCTCTGTCAGTTGTAAAAAAGAATGCAAAACGTCCATTTGAGAGTTTTTTATAGCCCCTTTAAAAATAATTTTTCCTTCCTTTTGGTGATTTCTTATTTTTACCTTTGTGCTTTTTGAAAAAAAACAAGTTAAGGACCTTTTTTCCTTTTGGAAGAAAACCCTTATGATGATTGTGTTAATGTTTGAAGAAAGAGGTTACCTTTTACCAACTGCTTTATATCTTTTAAGCTACCCTTCTCAAAACTGTGATGTGTTAATCTCTACTCAAGAGTGAAGGAGGTCCTTTCAAAACACTTTCTGGGCACTTCTTTGATATTTTTAGGTTTCAACTTTTATGTATCCAAACTCTGCCTGCCAAGAAATTTTTCCTCAAAACTCTGACCTTGTCCTTATAATCTGAGAAAGGCTTATATAAACACCACTACTGCAGCCTCTCAACACCATTATGTAAGTCCTATGTTTATGATGTGAAGGAGGTCTTTTCATATGTGTTTTCTCTATTGCTTTTGAATAGACCATTTAGGGGTAAAATGTGATCTTTTCCACTTGTCACTCTTGAGTATCCTCAAACAAACTAAGTGCCCTCTGCTTATTATTGAAGGAGGCAATTTCAACATACTCTTCTGGGTGCTTGTCCTATACTCCACGTTTTCAACCCTTTTTTAAAGCTCTGTCTATTTATTGGAAAGAGGTCGTTTTCAACATTTGAAACTTGCTCTCATCATTTGATGGAAGGCATCTCAAAATGAAAACTCCTTTTTATCCTTGTTTACCCTTTTAAAAAGTTAGTTTATATGAAAATTAACTCCTGGTAATTTCCCTTTACTCATCATTTAGAGGGAGTATTTTGATAAACTATAATGGGCCCATCTAAATGAGAGATGCCTCTTTTACATAAATCACCTACGTGAATTTCTCTTTCTATCAGTTGTAGAAGTCACTTTTAAATAGAGATTTGTATACCTTCTTTACCATTTAGATGAGGTTGATTCAATCAAAATTATAGCCTTTGTTTGTCGGTGAATGCACTCTTTAAAACACACTATCTCTCAAACTGCCCATTACTGACAATTTTTCTTAAACACAATGTTAATACTTGGAGAATTGGCCCTCTGCTTATTTGTGAAGGAGGCCATAAAAATGTGTTTCTGACACTCTGCTCATTTTGAAGGAGGTCCTATTAAACATAGAAACTTCATCCATCTCAGACTCTGCCTTGTTCCATAATATATGTCTTTGCTTTGTACCATCTCACTGTGAGGTTTTTTTATGGATTAAACATTGTGATGGGTACATGGGGAGCGCTCACTGCTAGACATATTTGAACTAACTCTTTCCCTTGACTGTGTTTTCAGGGGAAGTGAAATTGTCTGTGACATTATTCCAAAGTTTAGTTCATGATAAGGTATAAGAAGCAGCTGTCCTTCTTATACTCTCATCCTGGTTTCCTAACTTTCTTGGGAGCTCTTCTTGTCAAAGACTGTCCTTCTTCTTGAAACAGAGAGACTTGTAATGCTAGGTCACCCTTTTGAGAACTTGGGCATTGCTACCTTTAGAGTTAATCATGGAGTGTTGAGCATCAATCAGTCCTTTGTATTTATTTATCTTGATGAATGACCACTGTCTTTAGGCACCCTTTGGATTTAAACCATGTACATTTGCTGTTCTTTACTTACTGCTCTCCATCTGATTCTTGATGGCAAAATATTTCTGTATGAGAAACTTGTTAATTTTGTTCCTTTGCTCCCATTTGCATACTGATCATCACTCAATTACACCCCTGCAGAGATGTAAAAATAGATGATTTTAAACTTTGGAGGGCTTATTCGATGTTTCACGGGGGTCATGCCTGATCTAATCATATTTCTTCAGACAGGGAAACTCCTCTTTTTCTTCTTGGATTTGAAAATTTCTGAGCTTTTCTTGAGACAAAAACACAATGACCTTTGATGGTGTATGAACTAGGGATAGACCAGGGCGTTGCTTTGCACGAACGGAAGAAAATTATGGTTGACATGATGATGAAAACAGGGTTTTTGGCTTAAGATAGTTTTGCCAAGGAATTTTCCCTAAAACACCACCACCTAGACCTAAATACTTTGTCATGGATTTTGAATGGCTTCTTAGGCATGAGTAGGTTATCACATGACAAAGTGATCAGTGAGAGAGGGGTAGACACTCTGTTAAATGTTGGACAATGGGTTGTATGAAAAACAAGGGATTTTGATGATTAGTAGAGGTATAATATTTATGACAGTTATGGACAGGGAGAATTTGTTGTAATGAAATATGTTTAGAAAAATGAAGGGTTTTTCTCATTATAGGTTGAAGGAGAGGGGTAGGACGACAAAAAATTGTTTCAAGTGTTTTCTAGATGACAAATTGACAGATTGAGATTAGCTTCTAGAAAACTCAGCGAAGGAATCTAGTCATCAAAACAGGTAAAAATATTGATGACTAAAACTGGGAACACACACACACACATATTAACCAACAATATATAATATTCCTTGAATGTTTAAAGGCACATATATCAACCTATTTGATAGTAATTAATGTAGGTTCCTACCACCTCCTTTTAACTTTTATGCAAACTATGGAAACCCTTCAATTTCCTTAATTCAAATTATCATACTTTATGGTTAACTGATTTTTATTTGCATTACATTTATGATTTCAAGTTTGAACGATAGGATTATATCCATTTGTTTTAACTCTCCCTCTACCTTATTGTTTTGTTTACATAACCATTTTAATGATAGTACTTTCGCAGCTCACTATCACATGGGTTCATTAAAGCCATTGGACACTTGTATGATGGCACATTTTCAACATACGTTGAATGAATATGGCTAGGGTTTAGTAGTTTCATTTTGTCTTTTCATTTTGTTGGCCTTTCCATTTGGACTTGCTTCAATTGTGGGTGACGTTGCTCTGCAAGTTGTATTATGCTCCCTGTTAAAAATACGTTAACATGATGCTCCCTTGAGCCATTTATCCTCTCATATCATGACCAGGTAATCTGTATTTTTATGATTTCACTAATCAAATTTTATTTATGTATATTTTTGTAGTTCCATCTACAATATTTCATTAATTTTATTTGTTTTATGACAAAATATTATTTCGTGTATAAATTCATTCGAAGCCTCTTCGTCTTCAATGTGCCCCTCGCGTTCTGAGGAAAGAGGTAAGTATATTAGAACTGTAGTCTTCCATTACCCTTAATTTAAATTTGCAAACCATGAAAGTTATTTCTAGATTCGTAATTTTCTTGGGCTATTTCATAATTTATGAATTTCCCCCAATTCATAAATTTCGTTGTTAAAATGTGGACAATTTATTGGGAAATGTTTTGAACCCGTTCGCTATATCTATTTGAATTGTTTTATATTACAACCTCCATGTTTTATTAATGGATGGTATATCATTTTCTTTCATTTAATAAACTGATGATAGTGATTTTCCTCTAGAATTTTATCTACAATTTCCTTTTCTCTTTGACATTGAAACATTCCCCTAATTTGAGCTTCTGGTTTTTTTATTGAGATTCCATATCTCGATTTTCGAGTTAAAATTTAAGGATCCACTATGACCAATTTGTTCTATGTTTGTAAGCTAGGGAGTTATATATAGTTTCTTCACTGTAAAAGAAGTCGTATCATTCTTCCATATGATTTTTATTACCAGTTTTATCAGTTTGTTGTGTGCACATATTTTCTATTTTTAAGTTTATATAATAGATAGGTTCAGGTTCACATCCAGATTTTTCTCTGATGCTTTCTCCACCCAGGAATATCTTAAGCGCTCTATACTGGTAAGTCGTATTTGTCATATGATTACACTCAAATTTTTACTTCATAATTACATTTTTCCAGAATGTATATTATACGGTTACATTTCTTCTGCGTGGTGTTGCAATATTTTTTCCACGATTTCTAGACTCTTCATTTGTTTTTGACCGAGGTATCAATTGTGAAATATCTGTAATATGATTTTAAGAATTTCGTTCCTTTGGGTATGTCGTAGATTATGAGTATGAAATTCTATTAAATTTGAATATGTCTCTTACTTTAATCCTTGATTTAAATCTTCATTTCATTAACATCCTTTTTAGGATTTCTAAAGACTATTTAATTGTTAATGTTAGATGGTACTCTTTGTTTACTCTTTTATTTCGATGTATAAAATATAATTAGTAAAATTTGATATTTTAGAGTATAAATATAGATAAATTTTAATTCTTTCACTCATATTCAATTTAACTCTATAAAATAAGTTTTGAATATTTGATATAATACAATTTCAGAATTTAAGTTACCTCTACTTACATTTCCAAATTTCTATATGTATATTCTTATTACTCACTCCATTTAGAGTAATTTACAGTAAACAGTTTCTTCCAGAATTTAATTATTCACTTAGTTTATAATAGTTTTTTTCTCGAACTAATATGGAAATCCATTTTCAAGATTCTTATAGTCTTTTTCAACTATGTCAATTATAAAATCACTTTAGGACCTCTCTTTCCTCAAGTCAGTATCGAATTTCCAAATTTTGCATGAACTTTTGATGCAAGGAAGCCTTGCCAAGGAATGCATCGACCGGGAAAAGGGATGTCAGGGAACTTGGAAGGTGAGTCACTGCACTAAAGAGGGTGACAAGATTTCCTGAGGGACTATGTAATAGAGAAGGGAAGGTCGGGGATTGAATTTATTTTGTTCAATGGAATTTGCAGATGGAATTAGATGCACATTTGGAGTGCACCGTTGAACAATGAGTCAGTAATTGTTCAATGAGAGGACAAAAACACATGATTGTAGTGCTCGACATTGGATGCATTTATTTATTTATTTATTTTTATTTTTTTTACAGTGGGATCGGCAACTGGGGCAGCCTCGCGACTCGCGTTACACGGGGTCGATTCTGACCGCTACCACTATACCCACTGGGAGCATGCGCCCGCCCCTCTCCACAGCTCCGCTTTAGTCTGGGGGATTTCAACTCGTGACCTCCTGTCGAGCTCGCCTTACAAACGAACTTCACCGCATCCCGATTACCAACTCGCCTACCCCCGTGGGGCTCATTGGATGCATTTTTTACTTTGGCAATGGATTATGGATTTCCTGGGAAGGAGGTGAATCAAGGTACTACTTTTGAGGGTGGAGATGTGAGCCTCTCAATTCCCTTTTTATTGATGCATGCATCACATATTTTTATTTATTGGTTACATGAAATGTGTATATGTGTATATTATTATAATATTGTATTAAGCTGGATTTAAAAAGCTCCATAAAAAATATGGTTATTTGTTGGTTGAAGCACATGTGCCTGTGTATATGCACTTATTATTGTAAATACCATAATTATTTGTGTTATAAAGCTCCAGTAAATGATTTAATTGTCATGTTTTTAGGAGGTTGTTCATTAACAATGTAAACTATGGAACGAGAAACTATAAACTCAAAATGAGAACACTAGTCAAAAAAACCAAAAAAACATGAAAATGAACATGAAAATGAAAAATTTTGATGTTGGAATACCTTTTTTTTCTTCTTTTTCTTTTTTTCCCGTGGTAAATTTTCAACATTTTTTAAAAATGGGAGTAAAAGCTAATAAAAACCATTTTTTCTTGTGCAAAAAACACCTTGAAAACAAACTGTTGATGTTGTAATAATGTCTTTTTTTCGAGGTAAATTTTCAACATTTTTTAGGAATGACGTTAAGGATAAAATATCTTGACTCTAAAAAACTTTAAAACTCCAATCATTTGTAGTCGTGACATTAAAGGTAAAACATCATGTCTCTGAAAAAACCTTAAAATTCCAAAAATTTTCAACCATGGTGTTAAAGATAAAATATCATGACTCATAAAACCTTGAAATTTTGACAACTTTTCAACCAGGGAATTAAATCAAATATCATGACTACAAAAACCCTTAAGTTTTCAACATATTTCAACCACACTATTATGAAAAAAATCTATGACTAAATATTTTTTATGAATGGAAGAGTCATTATACCAAGTGTATTTTTTTTTTCAAATGTTAAAAGTATAACAACTTTAAAATCTTGACCTAAGACAACTTGACACATTGAAACAAAAATTTAAAAATCAACCATAAAATTGACACGTAGTTTAAGGAAATTAACCCATAATTGTAATAAAAGCTTAAAGACCAACCATGAAATTGAGACAATGTGCAGTCAGAATCGATCCATTATTGAAATTTTTTTAAAATCAACTATGAAATTGACACATAATGGGATCAGGTTGCTAGTCGAGAATCGACATCGACCCTGTAGGAAAAAATAAAATAAATATAATAAATAAATATAATAAATAAATAAAAATGAAAAATACAAAAAAAAACATTGAAAAATAATAATAAAAATAAAAACACAAAACGTTAAACAAATAATAACAAGTAAATAAAAATATATATTAAAATACAAAGAAATTGTAAAATATATATATATATATATATATAGACAATGTAAAATAAAACAAAAATTAAGTAATAAATGATCAAAATTTTAAAAAATATATTAAAAAATCAAAAAATTATTTCAAACTGAAACATAACATAAGAAAAAGAATAATACAAATACCAAAACAAAAAAAAAACTAAAAAAGAAAATTAAAATGAAATTAAAAACAAAAAATTATATGGCCCACCCATCTCGCGGCCCAACGGGCCAGCTGTGGAGAGGACCACCCCTGGCACGTTGGGTGGCGAGGGTGGTTAGGGATGGGGTTGCGGACATCCCCCTCCCCCGCTACCCCCACAAACCAATTTACCATGGGGTGGAGAGGGACGATTTGAATTAAAGGAGAAGAGCATCTATTGTAAGCGAAAGTTGAAGGTTAAAGCCGGGATAACTCCCGGCTGCCACCAAGGGTAGGTGTTTCTGGGCAATAGGGCTTGGCCACAAGTTCCATTTTGATATTTTTCAGGTGCATATAATACCTTTATTTTGAAAAAATGACATCTAATCAAATTTACGAGTTTTTTGAGAATTGTAAATTGGCTCATGAGAAACATTGGTCCTTCCTTAAAAAATTTCTTAATAAGGACCACAAAGATCCCATCTATAATACTCGCGTCATATCACAAGGATTTGATCTCCAGCCAAATTTGACACTACCTAATATAGAAGTAGATAAGATATATAATATTCATATGTTTAAGTATCATGTTGCTAGTATTTTCCGCTTTACTTTTTCAAAAGTTCCAATCTATTTCTTGCAATCGGTCTATCAAGTTCCTCTTATTCTAAAAGACAATATTGAATGGGGAATAGAAAATGGATGCAAATATATTCATCTTTGGTTGACTCAATTCGGTATAAATCCACTAGTCCATCTAGGCCTTAACATTTCTTGCCTTACCTGTCTCCTGGGTACTCGACATAATGATTTTCAAGATGCATTATTAGGTGGTTTTCAACATCCTTGAATAATGGCACAATTTGGTCCTCATTCCTCCCAATATATCAAGTTTCATTGAAAAATCCGTACATTAATGAGTTCTTACAAGACTTCATCCAGTTTAATGGGTTTGATGCTACACCACAGTCTCATATCGCCCAATTACATACTACCATTTGCATAAGATTTGTAACTTGTATTATGCCACCCATTAACCCAAATCTGTATAAAATAGCTCTCAAGAAAGGGGCGATTGTTCGTCTTGGTAATACGCCTCTACTTCAACTACGATTCATTCAAGTCACTTTACCAGAAGAGTGGAATAGTGAATACCAACATCTATCCCAAAAGTATCTCCAATTAGAAAATACATCACACCAATTGCAAGGTGTCACTAAATCTGATGGAATGTCAAAACACAAGTTTAAAGGCATAAATCCTCTAGCTAAAATCTAGTCCCTCAGTGCATCTCTGTCTGTAAATATTCCTCCTAGAATTTTAGAAATTCATATTTCAGAAAATTAGTACTTTCATAAGAAAAATCATCATAGTCTCCCTTCGAGTTCATGTGTATATTGCCAAAATCGAAAGAAAAAATAAGATACTTTATAAAAATGAAAATCATCTATATCACATAATGGAAAACATCCCAATTGTCCTGATTGTGTCATCAATCTTGTCTCTAAGATAAAAATGTATAGCCTCCCCAGAGAAAATACTAGAAACATAATTCTACTTCATGAAAGAACTATAGATCCAACAAATATGGCTCCAAAATTCAGGAATGGTTCAGTCCAAAGTTATCTACTATTATTACATTATAGATCTCATACAGAGGTCAAGCTAGAATAATCAGTCAAGTTTATCAACTATAATAATTACTCATCTGTATGTTTGGCATATAATTTGGATGATTTAGCAAAATATGTTCTATAAGTTAAGGAGAATATAAAAATGGTTCACCAAACATATGATACCATGTATGTTCAATAAAAACCCAAGAGAATCAATTAAAAGAGATTATTATAAAGTTAAAGTTATCAATAAAGTTGTATCTAGCTTCCAAGGCTCTTTGCCTAGACCCAACTCTCCTCCTAATTATGAAGAAGTTGAGAATGAAGGCCCAAAGTTTACTTATTTCAAAAATTCTCAGTCTTCCTCAAGTTTATCTTTGATATTCATATTTGAATAATTTGTTAGTACTTGAAATATGCTGCAATTAGTAAATGGATCTAAATAGCTAGAGAAAAGCTATATTTTCTTAAAAACAAAATAGAAAAATTCAAGGTATATGAAATGAATATGGCAGGACAAGATGATGTTGGTGAATCCTATAAACACAATATAAATGCGTATTTTAATTTCTCACATAAATCTCCAAGGAATACATGTTTTGATATAGGTTCACAATGCCAATCCAATCCATTCTCCAAATGGGCTCGTCATATGTCAATAATAGGAACTAGATATGAGTCTGTCCCTGATATAAGTAGTCATAGCTCAAACCTTTTTATTAATTTTTACCCTTTTAACAAATACCAAACATTACTTTTATTACAAAATTTTAATGCATGGGCCACTCAAAGAAAAGCAAAGCTTAAAACTAAATGGAAAGATGTAGTTATCCAGATAACATGGGCATTAACAGGATATGTTAGGCTTTGGTGGGAAACCTTGAAGAGGAAAGAAAAAGTTGAAATATTAGATAATGAAGATCCCCTCCAAGCAATTTTAATGACATTATCTCATGAATTTATAGTCACTCTATCCAGTGATTTTGATCATTATGCTCAAATGTTTATGAGTAAAAAATTATGCAGCCTAGATATGTTTGATGAATACTACTGCACCATGCAAAACTTGTACTACAAAATCCCAGATCATCAAAATTTCGCTTATTTACAACATTATATAGCATCAATTCCAAGTAAAGTGTTATATTTGGTTAACAAAATATTTCCTTCCCAAGGAGTGTTAGTTGAAACTATGTATTTATCTGCTTTACAACAACATATTCTTACAATTCTCCGAAATGAATGAACATCATAAAAAAACATGTAATAATGTGAAGAAGAAGTTGGGTTTCAGTCCTAATATCTGTAATTACGTTTCAGAAACTTACCACTTTGGATGTTTTAAGAACTCTTCGAAGAAAGGTTCTCAAATAACCCAAAGTCATTAGTGTAAGTGTTCCAAAAAAAAAAAGTAGATTCTCTAAGAATTATAGGTTACCTGACTACAAAGAAAGAAAATTCCCCAGGAAAATATATGTCTTCAAGAGAATTTGAAGACCTGAAAGAGAATAGAAATGCTTTATTTGTGGAATAAAATACCACTGTGAAAATAAATCCCTTGAGAAAAATAAGAAAGGAATTCATATCAAAGTTACATAATTATTCAACTCTACTTATGATCCAACTGATTGGTATCTAGTTTCTGGAACAGATTCTGAATTATAATATTTCTATGTAAATATTGATTATGATAGTGAAGTTAAAAATGATTTCCAAAAGATCACAATTGCAAACAACACCAAAATTGAAGATGATTGTGCACACATTTCTGACTATTTCATGTTTTCTTTTCATAATCCAAAGCAAAAAATCACAAGTCTCCAAAGGAAAATAGATTCCCTTGACCCTAGGGTTGAATAAAATTTACAATAAGGCACGAAACACATGGCTAAAATAGCAGAACAAATACAGTAGAATTTACAAAATCTAGATGAACTCTATTATTAATTTTTCTCATCAATGTTTGACAAAACACACACACCATTCGCTTTATGTACAAAAAATATAGAAGATGAATCATTCAAAGAGATCAGTGGAATTGGAGATAAAATGGTTATTATAGTAGCCATTAAAGTACCATGTTATAAGAGGTACTATTTGGATGGTTATATAGATACAGGATCCATGAGCAGTTGTTGAAAGTATAATGCTATTCCATCTTAGTACTAGTGACTGATGAAGGTATAATTTTTAAAGTTGTTAACAAATAACTTATGCCAATTTCTTATGTTGCTCCTGATTTTCCTCTTCCTATTGATTCAACACTAGTATATGTAGCCTTATATAATTATGACATTGGATCTAACATACTTCTTGGGCAAGATTTTGTTAAGATATACATGCCTATAATCATTGATAAAGACCATATAGCATCTAGTGTTCAAAATGAAAAAATATTTGTTCCTGCAAAAAATACATACACTATGAGGATCCATCCTGATAAAGTGGTCACTATTGAAGATGAAATTGAATACTTATCAAAAGTAAAAAAAAAATATTATCAGGCCTGCTGACCTTCACGGATAAGAAGTTTTACGAAATATCACCCACAAGCTCAAGATAGAATGCACAACTGAGCAACCTGATGCATTTGGGTTAAGAGAAAGGTATTTTTTTCACTTCCTTTTAAAGAAGGGTATGATAGAAAATATAAAAATGCCTCTCCCAACCATATGAGTCCTACAAAACAAAAACTATGACAAGAAGATATTAAACACCTCGTGGATAGAATATTAATTGAGCCTTGCAAAAGCTCATGGGCTTGTACAGTATTTTATGTTAAGAAACATTCGGACCAGAAAAGATGAAAAAAGGGGTTGGTGATAAAATACAAAGTGTTGAAAGAAGCATTAGAGCCTATGAGGTACCCACTATCTAGAAAATATATGCTTATTTCCAAAATATCTAGTGCTAATGTTTTCAACAAGATTGATTTGAAAAGTGGATTCTAGCAAATAGGCATAAATCCAGAAGATAGATACAAAACAACCTTTATTTTTTTAGGTGGCCAATATCAATGGAATGTTATTCCATTTGGCTTGAATAATGCGCCTTATTAATTCCACAACTGTATGGAAGACATTTTTCATGATTTTTATTTTATTATTGTATATATTAATGATATGCTAGTTTCTAGTAGGGATATCTGGCAACATAAAAGACATTTAGAACTGTTTTTTCATGTTGTTTTTAAGCATGGTTTGGTATTATCTTCCTCACTAGATAAACTCATTATTTCTCATATAGAGATTTAATAGCTTGTATTGTATATATATTATGGAAAGTTCCAGTTTCAACCTCATGTTTTGCAATCCTTATTCAAATTTCCAGATCAGCTTCCTGACATCAAATCTATCCAAAAAAATTTAGGGTGTCTCAATTATATTCAGAAATTCTATCCAGAATACGCTAGAGAGACAAATATCCTTAACAAATATTAAAGAAGATTTAAAATGGACACCATAAATGACAGAAGCAGTCCAGCGCATTAAGGCTAAGATTCAAGGTTTGACATCCCTATAACTTCGTTATCAACATCTGGCTTTCATATTGGAAATTGACGCTTCTGACACCTATTGGGCTGCAATTATCCTACAAAAACATAATAAAAAAGATGAATACGTGTTTATTCCAGTTCAAGAACCTTTTCAGATACAAATATTAAATATCCTTCCTCGCATAACGAAATCCTATCCGTTAAAGATGGAATTAAGATATTTCGTTTATATCCTAAAATTATGCATTTCACTATTAAAATTGACCTCAAACATATGAAAGGAATTTTGTAGAATAAAATATTTCATAACAAGGAAATAGCATAGTTCTCAAATGGGCACTCTAGTTAGAAGCTTTTACTTTCATATCATTTACAAAGTAGGAAAAGAAAATTACCTTGTTAATATATTAACTAGAGAAGGTGCGAAGGATAATAGGATTATTTCAGTGAAAAAAATTGAAAAGGGAGAAATCTCTTCTAAGGCTAGGTCTCAATTCAAACTATTTTCTTCATGTCATTATACTTAATTTTGGGAATGCTTTACTGAGACCATCAAATATTTTCTAGTCAAGATTTAAACTTTAATATTATAAAAATGGTTCAATTCATTAGAAGGAAGGTATAGTTATAATATTAATTGGAATCTCATAAATAATTATCATGTCTACTTCGGTCAAGCCACAACACCATATTCTGCAGTTGTATTTATTTTTTATCCCAGTATTACTTGGATAGAATAATATGAAATACATATCTATGCCGGAGCCTTTGAAGGTATTTCCATTTTTATGTATTGTGACGATATCATGTCTCCTTTCTGACATTGAAGCAGGTGGATGAATATTTTAATGTTTTCATATACTCCCAGAAAAGAAGATTTTGATTGCAGTAGTCCATTAGGAGTAATAACAACTATGCAAAAGGAAATGTAAGAAGGGTCCCTCAGATACGACATTTTTGAGTTTTACCTCCTATACAGAGGAACTACAGTTGAAATCAACCACGAAAATTCTCCAACTCATCACAATTTTACTATTAGCAAAGAATACTTTGGAAAGATGGGAATTTACCGAGAAAACCTTGATCCTCACATGTCATTCTCAACTTTCATTTATTGCTTTGGGAATGAACCACCTTGGCTACATCACATTATTATAGGAATTGATTTAGGACTATAAAATCCAAATCGTAACGAAGATATCCATAATTCTAATTATGATTCTGACAAGAGTCCCAAAGAATCAAACTAGTAGATTTTCCAAAGAAAATTAATTTGATTTTTTGCTTTTGAGGGTTCTCCAAAAATAATATCCCACGTTTAGAGAAATCTAAGTACTTTATTTCGTGGGTTCCTCATATTGGAATCTCCACTGTGTGACTGTATTCTCTTACTTTAAGGACATTTTTCAGATTTATTTAAATTTATGTACATGATATCATGGATTCCTCATAATGGAATATTCATTGTATATATTATTTTAGGACATTTGTCAATTTTCAACACATATGTTTGTGGGTTTCTGAAGAATAAATCTCCACTATGTAATCAGCATCCTTTACTTTAAGGACAAAAAAAAGAAAGATTGTGTTGGATTTTTAGATCTAGTACTAGAAGAATCTGAGGAGTTTTTCTCTATAAAAGGAGCATTCAAAATCATTAGAAGATACTTGTAAATTTATCTATGTTTCTATAATATAAAATAATCCTTTGTATATTTGTATCTCTACACACTCTGGTGGTAAATTGTGCCCTTTGTATTTATGTATTTCTGCTCTCTCTAGTAAAATTATGTCCTTTGTATTTTTGTATCTCTATGTTCTCTGGTAAATTGGTATCGGAGCCAAGTGGTTGAACTAAAGGAGAAAATCATATGTTGTAGGAAAAATTTGAAGGTCGAAGCCACGATAAGTATTGTTTGTTACTGAGTGTAGGCATTTATGGGCATTAGTGCTTGACCATGCATTGCATTTTTTAAATTTTCCACGTGCATATAATATCTTTCTTTTGACAGAATGGCATCTAAGAAGAGTCATGAGCTTTCTAAGAATCATAAATTGGGTCATGAGAAACATTGGTTCTTCCTTACAAACTTTTTTAATAGAGATGACAAGTATCCCATCTATAATACTCACATTATCTCACAATAATTTTATCCCCATCTAAATTGGACACTTCCATATATAGAAATAGATAAGATAAATAATATTCATATGTTTAACCTTCATGCTGCTAGTCTTTTCCGCTTTATTTTTGTAAATTTTTAAATACCTTTCTTGCAGTTGTTTTATCAAGTTCCTGTTAGTCTAAGAGACAATATTGAATGGGGAATAGAAAATGGATACAAGTATGTTCATCTTGGGTTGGCTAAATTCAGTATAAATCCACTACTCTTCCCAGGACTTAATACTTCTTGTCTTAACTATGTCTTGGATACTCAACATAATTATTTTCAAGATGCATTATTAGGTGGTTTCCAAATTCTCAAGTTGTGGTGACAGGGGAGACTATTGGTAAAAATCCCAAGTTGAAGGGCACTTATACCCCCTCTAAGAGACTCACAAGGAGCCAAGTTACCAAGCTTGCTATAAGGGACACTGAAAAAGGGGGTGTACTACCTAAGAAATTTGATAAAATGAAAGGAAAAATCCACGAATCGCCTAAAAGAAAGGAGAAGGTGGAGACAACTGCATTCATTGGTAGAGAAAAAATGTTCTTCCAAGATACCCCACTATAGGAAAGTGGGAATGAAATAGAAAAAGAACTGGAGGACCTTAGTGTGCCCCAATCTTCCCAAGGACATCATGAGGGGGAAGTAACTCCCCCAAAAAAACAATCTCTATAGGATTTAGAGGAGATTATCACTGAGATCACAGTTTAAAATTGGGTTTTGAGGAAGGAGAATGAATCTCTAAAAGAGAATAAACTTTGCATGTCGAAAGAGCATGAGGAATGGCACCAGAAGGCGGCCTGAATCACGAAAAAGAAGAAGGATCAGATTGACCGTCTGAAGAATAAAAATGAGATTTACAGGGGTCAGGCTCAGGCAGAGTCTAGTAGGACCCAGCTAGATCATTTGGCTATAGTAGTTGTAGCCCAGGGAAAGCATTAATTTCTTGTTTTGGAGGATGAAACATTTTTGCTTGCATAAGGGACATGCAAGAAAGCAGGTGTGGGGAGATGTTGAGTCCCCATTTTGCCTAATTTTGGCATCTTTCGTAGACCTTATCTCTCCCATTTTGAACTCCCATTAACCCATAATGTGTTTATTTTGGTTATATTAGCTAGGTTTTGGCCAAAAGGGTATTGTGGGCTTGAGCTATGGAAATTAACATAAAATATGTTATTTTTACCTTTAATATTAAGTATTCCTCAACTAGTTGTTTCCTTATTGAAATTATCATGCCAACTAAACTAAGAATATTATGAAAATTTGATTTTATCTGAAACAAATTCGAAATTCCCAAATACGTCTCTTGTTGCCGCATTTCCTGCAGATGTTCCAGAAATCCTGTAGATGCAGATTTGCTGCAATCACTCTGATTTCCTACAACATAATTAGTGGTTAGCTATGTTCCAATCACTATCAAATCAAATGACGACATGGGTTTTGTGGGGAATTCATCGTACATGGACACTGTCCTATTTTACATGCCAAATTCACCTTTGAAACAACCTAGATATGCAGACCTCTTCTCATTGGCCACATGAGGAGGAGCTTTAGCCTTGTAACACAAATTGTCTAATCCATGCTTTCAGTCGTAGATGAGACCCATATTAGTTAATTTTGATGATATTGTATATGTATTGATATCTCCTAGCTTAGATTAGCATTTTCCTCATTCAAGCCAAATATGGGCTTTCAAACTTGTATAAATTTGGCTATCTTTTATGATTTAAGGGGTTGGGTTGGGATTGGTTGATATCACATATCAGATTGCACTCGACTGTAATATTTCCAAATTAATATAATATTTCATGTCCTATCTATTCTACTGAGCAAGCCTCTTTAATCTTGTAGGGATTTGTGAGTGACGGAGGGCCCCCTTCATTCACAACTCCCTTAGTTGTGTGTGTGTGCATTTTTATTTCTGTTATGCAGTAATAATTTTTTCATACAGCTAATTTTACTCTTTCTGAAGTTTAAACATCAATTACATATTGATGAAATGATTCAATGGTTATGTTAAATGTGTGGATTTAATTTGATCAAGTTTGAGTTATATTGTCAAGTTGATTGCTTTCTTGTTATAAGTTTGATCTCCAATATTTTCTGATTACATCACCAAGACTAAGAATGGTAGAGGGATGTCGAGATCCACTCCATAGCCTTTGCTGCAAAATTTTTATTCAAAAAAGAGGCATTAGTTTTATGAGTGATTGACTGGTTTGATTAGTAAGCACTTTAAGTAATGAGCCTGCATATATTTTTCACAGCATCTCATAAGCCTACCTTCCCTAGGTTGATAATTTATGATTGAAAAATTATATGCCTATAATTTGACTCAACACCCCCTCTTCTGATGTCAGGGGTGGCACCCTCCCCCCCCGCCACCTCCGCAATTCATTTCTTCTGTATATATGTTCATTTGATCACAACCATATAATCTCACCACACCATGTCATCAAGAGCTCCTCCTCATGGATAAGTCAGCTTAAATCGTAGTCCAAGTGGCTTTGGTCTTAAGTATTTTTGATCAAAATAATGACTGGTGTCACTATTGATCATAATTTATCATTGGAGGAACCTTAACCATAATACACATAGGGATAAATGGAGTCTTCTAATATGAAAATGGTTTGATGGAGAATTTAGGATCATGGGCTTGATTTTATACACTTGAATGCATTGAGATCAATTATGAGGATTTACTATCATACCCAAGGTATCAAAGGAAAACATTAACCAAATGGTACAATAAGAACCTAGTTGGGACATTTAGGAAAAGGATGGTTGTGTCAGGTGCAAAAGGCATTAATTGATATAAAAATTAGGTAGACTCTAGAAGAAAAATAGTTGCTATTGAAATGGACATATGTACTCATATTGAAGACATAGTAAGGAATAAGTTTTAATGTGTGTGTGTGTGTGTGTTTGTATAGTGAGTAACATACATTTTTTGTTCCGACATCGACAATTCAAACTAAAAAACTAGGTTAAAAGCCATTACAACGAAACTGATCATGTCACTTGTGTGAATTGAATTTGGATTGGAAGGATAAAAATAAATTATTTAAACCACTTGAAGTAAACCCAATTGATATATTTAGATATCTATATCAAAATATTGTAAAGTCTAACACAACTCCATTATGAATCAACATTTAGGATAACCATCACTAGAAACTATCTATGGGCAACATAGTGTTGGAAATGTTGTCATTGATGGCAAAGGAGATGACAAAGGAGGAGCACCTGAAACAGCAACAAGGCAAAGAGAGCATGAGATATGAAGCAGAGGCAGTTGTAGAAGGGTCATTTGATTGGAGAGGCAGTAGAGGCAACAAAAAAGAGAAGCAAGGAGCAGCATCAATCAAGGAGAAGCATTAGTCAAGGAGCAGAGGTATTTGATTTCATATATATAATGAGAAACTTGTTCTGAATGTGGGTACATATGTCAGATTGACTTACATTCAGTGTGAAGTACATAGGTATTCTTGATCTGATATTATAGAAGGAACATTCGAGGTTCTGTGGAAAAAATGAAACTTTGTGTTATTGACCGACTGGGTCATGCATGTATTGACTGTTGGAATTGTTTATGAAAGTATGAATAGAGTGTTTAGGGTTTGTGGACAGTGTAAATTATGTACAAAGGGATTTAAATCGTGAATCCTGTATAAGGTGGAGAAATTGATGATTAAGTGTAGGGTTAGTATTAATCTTGAAAAGGACCAGATTTTGTGAATTCTGTGTATTTTAAAGTTCTGTGGTTATTCATTTGAGGAAATCTATGACGGATCTCTGAGTTTTGTAGTTAGTTATGAAATATAGAAGGAATAATGTCTTGCAGAACTTAGAAGGTTTCAATGTAATTATTGAATGCACAATTCTATGTTGAAGGGCTTGGTTATAGTCCCATGGAAAGATTGAGAACCCACTGAAGACTGAACATTGAATGTGTTAATCCTGTGTGTAAGATTTAATAGAAACATATGAGGTTTGGTCCCTTGTAATGAAGAATGAAATTGATGACAGAATTTGGATATTGAATCCAGGTAAATCCACATTGCAACCCTGATTGATTGTAATCGATATTGCTGGAGCCAATCTATGACTTTGGTGAGGGTTTAACCTTTGTATTAGGGACGGAATTGATATCAATATTTAACTATTGAATATATTGGATTTGCATTGAAATCTGTCGATAGAGTGATATCAGTTGGGACAGAACATTTTTGACTGAATGATGCAAAATTCGTTGGTTATAATAGCAGTGAAGGGTTGTGATATACGTTGGCATTAATTTGAACCCATTCGGATCTTCATCCTTGTTATGAGTTGTATGCGGTTAATTCTATGTGGAAGGTCGATGAGGTTGATCCTTTAACAAATGGCGTAGGCGATATAAAAATCTGGTTGATGGAGTCCGCATTCAATAAAGCTGGAGCTCATGATTTGTAGTTGATTCTATTTAAAACTGAAGGCGAAAGAAAGAATGAAACCTTGAGGTGAGAAATGGAACCCTAAATGTTGAACAATGAAACCAGAGAACAAAGAAACTGTGGGTTTTGCGTGGTCTTAAAGATGGTAAGCAATTTTGAAGAAAAGAATGCGATATAGCTCCCTGACTACCGCGTGTCAGTAAGTAGTTTTTAAAACCCACTTATATCGCGCAACTTTTGAAATTTAAAACTCGTGCAAGTTAATCGCGCGACTATCTTCGGATGGACGTGAAATTGGAGTTTGGAATGCGATAAGAGGTTGACCGTCGAATGATAAACAAATATGCATATTCGATGTAACAAGGTACGTTTATATAGAGTGTGGGCTCGAGTATTTTTTTTTCTTCTGAATTGGTCTACTTCTATATTGATACAAAATAAAATTACAGAGAGGCAGAGGCCTCAGAAAGTCTAGCCCACAGTTGCGGCATTCTCACATTACAATGCTGGTCATTGACTAACAAAAATTGCTGGATGCTGAACAAGAGGTCTTCAAAAACCATGACCTTGTCGGGCACAGATAAATAGATTCCTTCTTTGACAGGATTGTGAACAGACCTTGAGAGATTGAACTTGATAGACCTAACCAGATTGACTGGGTTCTTACAGACGCTTCGCATGACAGAATCCAAAACTGACATTTTGAAATTCCAAAGCCATTGCCAAAAAATGAAGTCATAAGCAGTAGTGGGCCGCCCACGCAGGGGAAACCGACAGTTTAACAAAAGAGTAAACATATGAACTTGGGAACTGTAGAGCAGAGTTTGGCTGTATAACATGAGCAACAAACTGGAGTAGAACGCATCCGTGCCATCGAAAAACAAAAACCAAGGAGCGCAAACCTGATTAAACTTCATGAGAGGTGGGTGGCTCTTCCTCGACAATAAGACAAGCATATTTGTATGGATCTTCATCTATAGGAGGAGGGTTGTCCTTGCTTATGGGGCCACCATTAGTTGGAGCACTAGGACCTTCTTGTAGGCCTACATCCTTGGTAGCATTGCCACCGGAATCATCACTCTGCCTATTGTCATTCTAAGAAATGCCATGCGCGTCATCCGCATTAGTCTCCAGAGCCACTTCAGGAGTAGCCATGACCAGACCCGAGGAAAATTCACGAAGTTCAATGGTGACAGTGGCTAAGAGGGAGATATTGCTGAAAGTGTAGGGGAATTAAAGACGAGCATGGTGAGAATGAGCCCCGGCGGAAAGACGGAAGTGCGCGGCGGAATTAGGCTGCCCTCGACCCCTTCTACGACCTCCCTTGGAGGCAGGAAAGAAAACAGGGGTGAAGTATGAAAAGTAAGACGAAGAATCAGTGTTGGAGGAGGTGGACCGGCGTTGAATTTTCCCACGGGAGCTACGTCTCCTGCAGCGCATTCTCTGGCGCAAGCGAGGCATGGTATGGAGTGCAGTGAGAATGAAACTGTCAGCAGTTTGGTGGAAAGCCGAGAGGAAATTTTCTTCAGCCTGCAATGGATGACTGGTAGAAATGAAGGGTGAACGTTTGAGCTTGTAGAAGGTGCTATGGGACATGTGAAATCCCAGCATAAGATCAACACAACAGCCCAAAGTGCATCGTTTCCCTGTGTTGGTGCATGAGTGATGCTCAGCGGTAGCAAGGGAGCAGCAAGTGCACAGGGGAGGAGGACAAATGAAATCACGGTGGGATGCCATGGTGGAAGAAAGAGCCGACAGACGGAGAGGGATGAGCTGCATTAATGAAGCATTGAAGACATGAGCTGGTGAATTAATAACATGCAACATGCGAGGTTGGATGGCGGTGGTGATGAGCCACGCGCCAACCCAAAAAAACTCCATCATACTGAATGCCTCGTTACCCACCCGCATCCGGGAGAGAAAGATCTTGTAGCACCAGGAGAGTGCAGTCTTGTTTGAGTTGTATATCATTGGAATTACTCAGAGGACTAGAGAAGAAAGGTAAATGCTGATCCACACCTTGATTAGCCAATCTGTCTGCTACCTTATTAGCTGTATGCCGAATGTTCTTGAAGGTTATGCTTTGGGGAGTCCTGAGCCAATCTTCAATTTGTTCCAATCTATTTAGAAGCTGCCAGCTAGACGCGATATTTGCTGCAGAGGTGCCAGATTGAATGCGAATCGCTACTTCTATTAGGATTTGAGAGTCCACTTCTATCTCGAGAGGGAAAATTTTTTATGTTTTTGCAATGCATATACCTTTCCACATGCCTTTAAGTTCGGCAGTGTTGTTGGAATCTCTGCCTAGCGAACCATGGTAAATGTGCAGGGCTGATACTGTAGCATCTCTGAAAACATCACCATACCCAGCTAGGCCAGGATTACCCTTGGCAGCACCATCGAAACTCATTTTGTAAGAGTGAGATGCTGGAGGAGACCAGGACTGGGGGGAATCCGGATGGATGGTAGGATTGGCCTTGACATGGGCTGAAGAAGTGATTTCTAGATTCCAATTTCTCAAAATATGGCATTCCTGGGGAGAAGCTGGCATTTCTGAGTCTTGCCAATGTCTTAGAGCCAAAGTCTCTTGAAGATATTGTTTGAGATGTAGCCACAAGATATCAGGAGGCATACTGTGATCTTCGAAGATCCTGTTATTCCGCTCTTTCCAAATTATCCAATAAATAAAGCCCGGAAGGAGGTTCCATAAGGAGTTAAGAAATAGAGTTTGGACTGGATGTCGGGGCCAGTTCCTGATGGTGTTTACTATGTCTCCTGCACGTCGACCTATTCTTCTGTTGCACTGAGTAGTTCTCTCCCAGAGATGATCCGCAAGAGGATAGGTATCCAAGAGATGTGTAATGGTCTCTGTATGAAGGTTGCAATTTGGACATCTAAAAGGTCCTGTGAATCCTCGCTTTTGTAAATTATCCCAAGTGAGGATCCCCTGTTTGCTTAGAAGCCAAAGGAAGGTCGAGACCTTAGGCCAGATGTATGGTTGCCAAACTTGATCCCAAAGCTGGTCCTTGATTATCTGCGTGGGTTGAAAGAGAAATTGATATGCTTCCTTTGTAGTGAACATACCTTTGGGAGTATATCCCCAGCGCACATTATCCTTCTGATCAGAGATTTTAATTTTTCTGAGTGTGAGCTCTTGCTCTATTTCTTCATAAGTTTCCCCCTGCCAGTTGGCCTGCCAGGTGTCTGCAGATTTCCAAAGTTGAAAACCTTGTGAGGTTTGCTGCTGCCAGAACTGATGGACTAGGATTTGATCATTGTGTCGCATTGAAGCCTACCACTTGGGTTTGTGAAAGAGTGAGGCAAGTTTTGGAGATTGTTGCCAAGAGTCCTCCCAAAATCTAGCTGTGGTACCCGAATGGATTTCCCAGAAACTGTGCGTTTGAATAAAGGCACCATGTTGCTTTGCTACCTTCCAAATCAAAGAGCCAAGGGTAGTTGAATTGAAGCAGATAAGAGCCTCATGTGGACTTCCTAGAGCGTATTTTGCATGCCAGAGGCGTGCCCAAGGAGTATGGGATTTGGAAATCTAGTTCCACCAAATGTGGGCTCCCATGGTAATGTTGCCGTGGAGGGGATCCCTAAGACCGAGCCCCCGTGCAGACTTTGGAAGATAGACATCAGTCCATTTTACCAGTGCCCATTTTTTGTTGAGGACTGAGGAGCCCCAAAGAAAGTTTCTTTGAAGATTAAGAATTTTTTTAAGAACCCATTTAGGGGCTGCCATTATAGAGAATAAATATAAAGGCATAGCTTGGAGAATGGATTTGATTAGGATAAGACTGCTAGCAATATTGAGTGACCAGTAGGTCCAAGAAGAAAGCCTGGTTTCTAATTTGTCAAGAAGGGTTCGCCAGGAAGAATTTTTGATAGCAGAGTCAAGGAGGGGAGCTCCAAGATATTTCGAAGGAAGCACTGCTATTGAGAAGGCCAGAATCCTAGCTATATTTCGTTGAGTGATTATGGGAGTATGGAAGAAGAAGAGCTGGGATTTAGAGGCATTAATTGTAGTGCCAGAGGCTTCTAAGAAGAGATTAAGCAAGGATTTGAATTGTGAGGCTTCTTGAACCGATGGATGACCGAAGAGCATATTGTCATTGACAAACTGTTGATGAGATATGGGGGGTAGATTATGAAGGGAGATTCCCTTAAGGAAGTGAGAGGAAATCGCAGCATGAAGAAGGCAGCTAAGGCCTTCAGCCATGAGGACAAAGAGGAATGGGGATAGAGGGTCACCTTGATGAATGCCGCGGGAGGGACGAAAGGGCGAAGAAGGAGAACCATTGAGCATGATGGAAAAACATGGAGAGGTGATAAGGTTCATCAGCCAGCGGGTCCATGTAGCATTGAAACCAAATGCTAATAACACTTGATTGATATAAGACCAACTGAGTTTATCAAAAGCTTTTGAGAGATCTAACTTTAAAATCATACCTGGTTTTTTTAGAATTTTGAGAGAGTGGATCACCTCATAGGAGAGTATGATACCATCTAGAATCTGGCGACCTTCTACGTAGCCTGTCTGCTCCGGCGAAATGAGGAGAGGGAGAAGAGGTTTCAGCCTGTTCGCTAGAACTTTAGAGATGATCTTATATATCACATTGCAGAGCGCAATGGGCCGATAATTGTCAGGTGTACTGGATTCTTCCATTTTTGGAACAAGTGCTATGAAGGTCGTGTTCAGGGAGGGGAGAACCCAATGCATCGAACACGACTCCTCCACTAGCTCCCAGACCTATGTTTTAATAAGCTCCCATAAAGCATGAAAGAAGTTGGCTGTAAAGCCATCTGGACCCGGCGCTTTGCCATCCTTGAGTTGGGCCATAGCATCTTCCACTTCCTGCATTAAGACTGGCTGTAGAATTTTGCTGTTATGATCTGTTATGATGATTTTTGGAATGTACTACGTAATAGCTCAAATGGCCTGATTTCTGCAACCCTGAGGCTCCCTAAGAATATCCTGAAAATACTCTTTGAATTCCTATTCCATCTCTTCATGCTGCTCCAATCGCTCCCCTTGCTGATTGTTAATGAAGGCGATATTTTTTTGCATTCGCCTTTGGATGGTGGATCTGTGAAAGAACTTGGTGTTCTTCTCACCATCCTTAAGCCATCTGACCCTTGATTTTTGATGCCACAGAATCTCTTCTTGATGCCTCCATGACTCAATCTTGGCTTAGAGATCTTGCTCCTGTTGTGCATTATCTTCCATTCTTCCTTCAGAGATGATGCACTGTTACAAGGTTTTCATTTCCTGCTCCAGTGCTCTCTGATGGTCAAAAATATTTCCAAACTGTGTGCGATTCCAGGATTTGAGAGCATGTTTGAGGTGTTTTAGTTTTTGTTGAAATTGAAACATCTTGGCTCCTTCAAGGGGAATGAAGGATTTCCAAGCATCTTTGACAATATCTTTGAAATTGGGATGTCAAAACCAAAATGCTTCGAAGTGAAATGGTTTGTTGCACTGAGAACCCGGACGCATCCACTATAGCATTATAGGCCAGTGGTCGGAGCCCACTTGGGGCATGATAGAGGCATTGAATTCCCCGCCTAAGTGAATGGCATTATCCAACATTAGGAAACGATCCAGCGTGGATGCTATGTGTTGTGGTCCTCTCCTTTTGTTAGTCCATGTATACATGCCATTGGAAGTCCGAAGATCCATTAGCTGATTACGGTGTATAAAGTCTCTGAAGTTGATGCTATCACTTTCTAGTTTCGATCTCCCTCCAGTTTTTTCCTCCAAAGCGGTGATGATGTTGAAATCCCCATCGTAGATCCATAGGGGGAAGCTTCTGTCAGACTTAAGAGCTATTGGAGTGTCCAAAAGATCCAACTTATTTTGAAGATCTTGTGGGAAATACACATTGGAGAGATGTCCATGGATATTAGTCCCAATTAGGTGGAAAGTAGACTGAATGAGGCAGTGTGAGGCATGAAAATTATGGCGATCGAGAACTTGAGGGTTCCAGATGATAGCCAGCCCTCCTGATGCTCCTGAAGCATCCACAGAGACTGATCGACATCCTGACCAGATTTTGTTTAGGATCTTTTCCAGTGCAGTGCTATTGCATTTTGTTTCTTGAAGATAGACCAATGAGGGATTATCTTGCTGTATCATATTTTTTAAGATTTTGTGTTTTGCAGGGCTATTGAGCCCTCGCACATTCCATGAAATGAGCTTCATGAGGAATAGTGGGGAAGCGTTTTGAAAAACTTCGTCAGCTTAGGGAATCTTCCAGAGTCCACTAGCATTTCTCCAATTATAATGGTTCTTTGAAAATCCATTTTGCGCCCTCGCTTTTTTTATTCTTTCAGTATTTTTTTCCCATCCCAAGGGCTGCCAGCCTGAATACCAAGATATCTATGATGATGTGCTCTAGCTAAGACCAGTTCAAGACTTTCGATTTGCCTAGGGGGTATTGCACTGAATTCTTTCTGTCGACATGCTGTTTCTAGGCTAAGAATGTCCAGATCCCCTAGATCTATACTCTCTGGTTCCTCTTCCATATGTATTGGTTGGTTCTGTTCTGCATTTCTTGGCTTTTGATGGATAGTGAGAGAAAGAGCTGCATCTAGCTCCATGTTTGAGTCTTTTGGACCTGGATCTTGATTTGTAATATCAATGGATGTAGAGGCAGGGATCTTGATATAATCGGAGGTTGAGAGCGGAGTGGAAGATTTGGGACGGGGGGGGAAGAAGTGGAAGGAGGATCTGATGAGGAAGGAATCGAAAGATTACTCTCCAAGTTATTTGGAGAGGTAAGGATTTCAAAACTGTTTCGAGTTTTAGGCCTTTGGAGATTGTCAGACACGACTGGAGATTTCTTTGCATGCTTTCTTCGACTGGTGACCTTAGTGAATCCCTCTGCATCTTTGCTGATCTCAATGACAGGGGCTTTGGCTTGGATATTCAAGGGGCAGTCCCTGAATAGATGGCCATGTTCATGGCATTTCCTGCAGCGAAAAGGTACATGCTCGTAGTCTATTGTTTGGACCCATTCAAAATCGTCATGAAATAGACTTACCGAATCAGTAAGAGCTTTGGCCAAATGCAGGTGAACACAAATTCTGGCATAGGAGGTGTATCTTTGGTGTTTGGTTTCCTCAGCGACTTTGATGAAGACTCCTAGCCCATTGCCTATATCCTTCAAGGTCTCCTCGTCCCAATACTCCAGAGGCAAAGAGTACATGCAGATCCATACTGGAGCCCAGTTCAAATCCTCTTTGTTGGGGTTGAATCTCTCAACCCAGTCATGAAGGTACAGGCCTGTGGAGTTGAAGAAATATGGGCCTCCCTCGAAGATTCGAGTTCTGTCCTCCAAACAGTTGAAGATAGAAGTGAATAAGCCTTTAGGACCAAGCTACAGAGTAACTTGTCCTTTAGGCTTCCATTTGGAGACGATCCATCCTTGCAAGGCCTTTTTAGTTGGCCAGAGACCTAAGAACTTTCTGATGAGTGCATGATCCCTCATATAATGGATTTTTCCATTGATTCGGTGAATGGGGAGATCTATTTTGGTTCTTTCAGAGGTTCTTGGAATGCAAGTAGCAGAGGACGCTTTTGGATGTGTCTTTGAAGCATGCTGATCAGATCCTTTGGCTGTAGCGGCCGTGGTGCTATCCGCAGGATTGTCAGCTTTTTCTGTGGCGACCGAGGTACTGTCAACAGGAACTGTGATATTTGCAGCCAAGGGGATATTTTCGGACTTGGCAATAGTTTCTACTCTTGCATATTTGTCAGTAGAAGGACCGTTGGGGGGAGGGGGGGCCGTGCCCGCCCCTCCGGTATACTGATCCATGAAGGGAAGGTCAGTAGTAGAGCTTGTGGTGCCGAGTAATGAAGCAGAGAGCGCAGAGGATCAGAGTTTCAGAGAATGTGTAGAAACCCTAGCAGAGCGCATGTTCCTAACCGCCGAAGTAAAATATTATAAAGGTGCTCAACCAAGGGTGTTAGTGTGGGCTCGAGTATTATTCGAAGTGCGAAATTTATATTGTTGGTGAAGTTCGAGGTGGACCAAAAGGCTCATTTTTAATATATGCTGATGTTCTATACTTTAAAAAAAAAATTCAAACTATTGTTATGCTCGTATGGTTCATATGTATTATCATTAGGACATAGTTCCCAAACCAAAGTTTTGTTGTATAATAATCCTTAACATTCAAGTAGGGGCCATATTATATAATGGTTATTGAGATTATAAAGCGTTGGATATTTATTAAATGGAGTTGAAATATGTTGTGGGACCAAAGGAAAATATGTGCGGACTTTTGTTGGATGCGTGTTGATACATTTTGAAATGCCGAAGGTTTAAAACGAAGGTCAAGGATTAAAATATATGTTATATGAATTGATATGCTGTGGACCGTTATGTGCGGGAGTATATATACATGTTAATATATGTTGATGCATCGGGGTTTAAGCCAAAGTCGAGGATTAATTCAGGCATTGATTTATTTGTTAATGAAGTCGTGGATATACCTAACTGATGAGGGTGAGCACCATTAAGAAATGCTAAATACAGACCATAAAGGTTGTGGATCGAAGTTTAGCATTGGGGTTTAGATTCTGATTAAAGTCACAAAAATATTAAGAGGAGGGGTCCCGTATGTCCAGGATTGGAATTGAACTGATTATTAAATCAGGGATTTAATAATAAGATCTAATATTTGTGATAGTTCGACTCCAGGAACACATCATGAGTTTTCCAATGGTGGAGGAAAGTTGAGTGAAAGAAAGTTATAGAGATATGAGTGAGTACGTTGGGTTATGAGTTTGGGATTGACATGAATCACTATGTTGGGCATATAAAGTATTGGATATTCATGTGAAATGGGTAATAGCACATATGATAACCGTAAGGAGTTCTAATGGTCATTTGGTTTATAACCTCTTAAAAGGAAGCTTGCACATTATTGAGTGAAATATTAAGGAGGGAGGTTTATAATATGGTTTCATAACCATAGATGTATGAGAAACTATCAAAGCTTTCGCATAGTTCTAGAGTACCCAGATTTAAAAGTACTAGGGGGGGAAAACATTGAAGTTTCGCATAGAAGAGCATATTATATGCGTGAGTGTTATTTCTATGGTTTTATAACCATTTATTAACGGTGAAGAATTTTTCCACGTAATTAAATTTTCAGTTCAGTAAACAGAGTATCAGAATTTCCCAGATAAGGAAATTATGTTGGATAGAAAATAGGAGGTGCTTTTTTATATGCACAGAGAGGAAAAATCAGGGACTGTGGGTTTTACCTTGTGTCATAAAGCAGTTATATATACAGATACACAAGTATAGTGAACAGGTGAATATGCACAAGAATGAGAATGTGGGTTTGACAGGTGTACATGCGTAGGTGCACAGAGTTGTAGTAAAGAGAGGTATGCAGAATAGTTTCTTAATAGCAAAAGAAAAGACAAAACTAGCAAAGCCAAAGGCTAGAAAATGGGCTGAGTGAAATTGTTTTATGTAACTAAAAATGTGAATGTAAATTGATTTTATTTTTTGTGATGCATTGGCAAGTCTCCGGAAGAAAACAAAAATCCCACTATAATATTGAAATTACATATTGTTATATCTGTTTCTGAATGAGTTGGAAAAAGAAATGAGAAGGTAGAAGGAAACGAGGCATGGCTGTCCATTTTCAAATTCCTTGAGGAATGCTAACAGTCATAAGGAAATCTCTACAAATGATATCACCATGATGTGCATAGTGACGTGATAGAGGTTAGAGAATGCAAAAATGAAGCAGTGAAGCAGAGAAGAAGAAGAAGCTGAGAAGAGAAGAAGGAGGAGGTGATAGAGAATTCGAGAAGATGTAGATATTGTACAGGGAAGACATGAGGACTGATGCATAGTAGTGAAGATGGTACAGAATAGGGCTAATATCCAAGGTAAATCAGCAAGTTGTTTTCTTTTTAAAGATTAAGGAAGTTGGAGCTTCCCTATCAAGTTGTAGCTTGATAGATGTCAGTTGTAGCTGACTGAGGTTGGAGCCTCGTTCAGGTTAGTGCCTGCATAAAATTGATGGGAGTTGGAGCTTCCTTGCAAGTTGTAGCTTGTAGAATTGAGGTTGGAGCCTCCTGTAGGTTGGTGCCTACAGAAAATAAGTGGTGAGAGGGATTTGGAGCTTGCCTTTGCATCACAACAATAATAAGATGTGGTTTTCTCCCTTTGTGGGTTTCCATTTGTATCTGGTTGTCTCTGTGCATGATTTTTATGTGTTGATATGGTTTATCTCATCTAATTAATACTTGCTTCTCTCATATTAAGTTTGTTGTTACATTGTATTAATACTTGCTGCTCACATTCTAATATTACTCACATATTAAGTTGAACATGAAATGAAGGTGTAAATAAGTTTTAATGAAATTTTTTTGAAAATTCCATGAATGTGTTAAAA
The DNA here is from genome assembly GCA_034641835.2 of Pinus albicaulis. Taxonomy (NCBI): domain Eukaryota; kingdom Viridiplantae; phylum Streptophyta; class Pinopsida; order Pinales; family Pinaceae; genus Pinus; species Pinus albicaulis. The sequence goes on along the minus strand of JAXQQM020077456.1, from coordinate 2,788 downwards.
TGATTCACCCCCGCCCCTCTAAGTTTAACTAAGGGTTCAACAATTGGTGTCAGAGCTGGTTCCTTTGGTGTAAGTTTAATATCTTGAAGGAGATCTGGTTGTGTCATGGACTATCAAAATTTACCTGTGCTAAATACAACAAACTTACCTGAATGGAGAGATAAGGTTAAAATAGGATTATTGGCTTATGAACCTGAGGTATGGAAGCATGTATGTGATGGTTACTGCACAATCTCTCCCTCGGTGCAAGAAAAACAGAGGAATGCCAAGGAAAAATGTGTGATATACAACAATATTCATAACAAGGATATTGAGCTAATAATGGATTTAACCTCTGCAAAATAAATTTGGGATAGATTGCATTTCATGCATGAAGCAGACACTAGTGATAAAAAATTCAAGAAGGAGAAGAAAAATAAGAAGAAGAAAATTTCATGTCAAAAGGAAAATGTTCAATCAAATGAGGCACTTGCTAGTGTGAATGGTAGTAAGAACCATGAAGAAATTGCAGATGAGGAAAAAGCCAAACTTGACACGGCCCTCACTGAAATAGAAAGATTGAAGAATGAAAACAAAGACCTTAAGACATTGGTACAAATTTGTGATAAGAAAGAAATTATTGGCTTGAAGACACAACTTGAAGAGGAAAGGAAAGTTGAAGACACTCTACTGCAACAAATGAAAGAGAAAAGTCTGGAATGTGAGAAACTGGAAGAAGAAGTAGTGTGCCTAAGAAATAAATTAGAAAAAGATCAAAGAGAATTATTAATGAATACTCCACAAATGAAAAGCTCTGGACAGTTGGACCAAATTCTAAATTCTCAAAGGTCGCCTCTCATAAAGGCTGGGATAGGATATGAAGGAGAAACAAGTAAGTCCAAGGTTGAAGATAACAGGAATGTCAGTTTTGTAAAAGCTATAAAGGATAGTGAAACAACTTAGAAGATTCCTACAGAAATAGAAGCTAGCAAGAGCAGGATTTGTGAAGAAACAAATAAAAACAAGCGCAACATGGAAGGACAGAGAATGAGAGGATGAATCAGTCAGCTGAAAAGGGCTCATACACTCTTGATTATGAATTGAATAAATTTGGAAGATGTCAAGGGAGGTTCTTTCCTCCTATGAAAAGTACCACATGTTTTTCTTGTCATAAACCAGGACATATTGCAGCACATTGCAAGACAAGGCATATCAACTTCAACCAGCAAAATATGCAGCATATGAGAAGACTACCTCAAGCAAGAAAATGGAAAGGAAAATCTTCCACCAGGTACACAAATCATTTCCATGGCTACTGTTATGCATGCAGTGAATTTGGACATAAATTTGTTGATTGTAAATTATGTTCAAAAAGGGGAATGAAATATTATACATCAGCTCAAATATACTTTGATAAAATAAGATGTTATATATGCCGCAAGCTTGGTCACAAAGAAAAATATTCTAAACTTCCATATGCATTAAAGTGCTCTAGACAGAGGAAGGAATAAAATCAAATCAAACAAAACTATGAACCAAAAAGAAGTGGAGACATTATGAAGAACCCCAATAAAGTATGGAAGGAAAAGAGAAAAGGGGAGCCTGTTACATTAATAACATAATGAATCCATCATAGTCTCAGGGGGAGCTTCTATATGAAGCAATGCAAATATCCAATCAATGACAAATATGAAGCAACATCCCAGGGGGAAAGAAGTTCATAAATAGTCCCCTCAAAAGTAGTCTAAGAAACAAATTCGAAATTCTGAGTTGCATGCGGTTAATTCTGTGTGAAAGGTTGATGAGGTTGATCCTTTAATGAATGGCCCAGGCTGTATAGATCTCTATTTGATGGAGTCCACATTAAATAAATCCGGAGCTCATGATTTGCAGTTGAGTCTATTTAAAACTGAAGGCGAAAGAAAGAACAGAACCTTGAGGTGACAAACGAAACCCTGAATTTTGAACAGTGAAACCGGAGAACAATGAAACCTTGGGTTTCACGTGGTCTCAAATAGGGTAAGAAGTTTTGAAGAAAAAATGCGATATAGCTCCTTGAATGCCGCATGTCCATAAGTGGTTTTTAAAACCCACTTATATCGCGCAACTTTTGAAATTTAAAACTCGTGCAAGTTAATCGCGTGACTATCGTTGGATGGATGTGAAATTGGAGTTTGGAACATGATAACAGGTTGACCTTCAGATGATAAACAAATTTTCATAGTCGATGTAACAAGGTACGTTTATATAGAGTGCGGGCCCAAGTATTATTCAAAGTGCGAAAGTTATATTGTTGGTGAAGTCTGAGGTGGACGGAAAGGTTCGTTTTTAATATATGCTGATGCTTTATACTTTAAAACAAAAATCAAAATATTGCTATGCTCATATGGTTCGTATGTATTAGCATTGGGACATAGTTCCCAAACCAAAGTTTTGTTGTATAATAATCCTTAACATTCGAGTGGGGGCCATATTATATAATGGTTATTGAGATAATAAAGCGTTGGATATCGATTCAAAGGAGTTGAAATATGTTGTGGGAACAAAGGAAAATATGTGCGAACTTTTTTTGGATGCGTGTTTATACATTTTGAAATGTCGAAGGTTTAAAACCAAGGTCAAGGATTAAAATATATGTTATATGAATTGATACGCTGTGGACCGTTATGTGCGGGAGTATATATACATGTTAATATATGTTGATGGGTGAGGTTTTAAGCCAAAGTCGAGGATTAATTCAGGCATTGATTTATCTGTTAATGAAGTCATGGATATACCTAACTGACGAGGGTGAGCACCATTAAGAAAT
>JAXQQM020080461.1:0-17078 GCA_034641835.2 Pinus albicaulis | reverse complement strand
AGTAAAATGAAAATAAATAGCTATGATTAAAAATCTTGTTCCATGTTTTTTAATTAAGTTATATATGATTTTTTATAATTAATAAAATAATAGAATAAATAATTTAAAATATAGTTATAATTTAATTAATTTTTAATTTTAACCACTTGAAATTTATAATAAAATAATTTTTTTTTTCTTTATTATAAATTGAAAACTATCCACCTTTACCACTTATTTAATTTAATTTAGAGTATTCCATAAAATTAAAATCTTCACTATTCACCTCATAATCATAAATAATCTTAAATATTGATAGTTAAAATCTATTAAATTAAATTCCAAAATATACAAGTCTATAATAAGAATTAACATTTATTTAAGTTTGAAGTTTTTTTCCAGCTTCTGGTTTATATATATGTATTAGCACAATATTCCAATATTTAACTTAATGTTTATGCATTTAAGCCTGAAGTTAATGGAGTTGTCTATCTAGCCATAGGAATTGTCCGGACAGCCAAAATTGGCTGGAATTTGAGCAATTTTTTTTTTTTAAATCTTCCTATTGTGGTGTTTGAATCATGTTCTTGATGGTGGAAATGGATTCAGCACCATAGAAAACCTTTAGGGCACCCAAAATATTGAAGTTTCATAGTTATAATCTAGATTTACAAAAATCACTGCCAAATTTTCTTAAAATCTTACCTGAATTTCAATGATTTTCAAAACAAAAGAAGCAGTCTAGTTAGAGTACTTTGAATAAACGCCTTTAGCAACTTGCCTTTTATGTAAATTCAATTCAACTCAAGGTACAATATTTATTAAAAAATAAAAGCTGTTTCATTCATTTAGGGAAGCCTGGGTGTTTAATATGGTGGGCAGCTTTTACACCTTTCTGATCGTCCATTTGTAACTGGCGTAGAGCTGTTCTGGCCGTATGTAAACGTCGTTTTGATATTTGGACTATGGAATTTCACTTCTCTTCCAACGGCTTCCACTAATTCCATGAAACTCACAATGAGAGAACTTCCTGGTTGACAAAATCGAGGAGAAATCATCGAAACATGTGAATCAAGTTTCAAGTTTTCTTTATAATGTTTTCAACTGATTTTAATAATATTTTTCAGATTAATTACCCAATAAGTTGTTACCAGCTAATATGATTCATTGCAGAGAATCAAACATCAACATTCAACTATTTTGCTTTCTTTTATTTTATTAAAATTCTTTTTTTGTAGCTCAGACTCTAGCACCCGGCCTTTTATATTTAGCGAAGGTCGTGAAACATGATGGATGCGGTGACGGCCATAGGACGAAAAATGAAAATGATAGATTGCTATATGTTCGTTGGGTGTGGTCAAATCAATGGAAGGTCAGAAAACATGCATGGGTTTAAAGCACACTTGGGCAATAATTTACGAAATTATAGCGTCAAAGTGGGCAATAGTGATGAAGATCATCAGCAAATTCTATGGTAATCAGCAAATTTTAGGGCTCTAAAAAGGGAGGGAGACAGAAAAAACTAAGATGTCTGTATCGGCCGTGCACATGGCTATATTGTTTCCTTGTCCACCTCATGTCACGATTTGTATACTAAAAATCAACTATATCCGGACGAGGATGGCACCCTGGTTGTCTTTAGAATAGGAATGGCGCACACAGATTTTCCAAAGATGTCAGGATCATGGTAGGTTCAACGCGTTTTCGCAAATCCAAAAGCAAAGATTTAATAAAACGTATTGAGATAATATTCAAAAAACTTTGATGACAGACCCTGTGCTTCCATGTATCACATGCCCTAAGATTGAACGATCGAGTTGCTCATTCAAAAAGAGTTGTCTATTAATAGGTCTGCACTATAGAGATGCCGGAATGCGAGAGGCACGATAGGTAGCTTGAACATACATAGCTTGTAAAATAAAAATGTGAAAATAGTTGATTCATATTGATTATTATTGTTAAAATATTTTTCACTTATAGATACTTTTTTATGCCTATTTCTTTAAAAATCACGAAAAATTAGTTATATATGTTTATCTTTTATGGAAATGGTCATAGATAAATGACTTACTTAAAGCAGTTGGATCTCAAAAATGATATCTAATACAAATATAAATGTATCTATGTCATTCTAAAGATCAACTATTGGTAAGGGTGTCCAATATGATTTTTCCTTCCTCGTAAAGTTTTGGAAATATTGTTTGAACTAGAATTTTATCACTGGTAACTTTATGTAACCATGAAACATGAAAAACTTAGTGTGCTCGGCAACATGCAGGTAGCTCAAATTTTTATGCCATAGTACCAACATTTTGCAACACCTTGTAAGGACCATAGTACTTAGGTGATAATTTATTATCAGCTAACCGTTCTTATGCAGTTTGTTTGTATGGTTGTAGCCGTAAAAATACCCAGTCATATACATAAAAAATTATTTCACTATGATGATAATCTGCTAATTATTTCATTTGAGTCTATATGAGAGTGAGGTTGTAGCCGTAAAAATACCTAGACATATACATAAAAAATTATTTCACTATGATGGTAATCTGCCATTTATTTCATTTAAGTCTATATGAGAGTGAGGTTATCCTTTAAGAGTTGGATAAATTGTTTTTTATGCTCATGTGATCTTCCACTGTTTGAACTTTATAATTTTCTCTTAACGATGATGTGATGGTTGGTGGATGATATCCCTAAAGTGCCATAAATGGGGTCACTTTTGTTGCAGTATGGAAGGAAGTGTTATACCACCATTCAACTAGAGGTAACCAATTGACCCATTGTGTTTGTTTATACAATACAAAGCAACAAATATATCCTTCAGCACATGTGTTCAGTATCTCAGATTGCTCGTTAGATTAAGGATGATAAGATGACCTATGAGCTAATTGAGTACCAAGACAATAAAATAATTCTATCCAAAAATTTCCAATAATAATGGGATTTTTTTCACTTACAATAATCTTTGGGTTTCAAGTATATTTTGAACTGTTTCCATAAATGCAATAGAACCTGTATTGGAATTAGAAGGATGAGATAATGCACAAAAGTGTGCATACCTGGTAAGTCTATTGACTACAACCATGATGACAGTCATTCCTTCGAACTTGGGTAAACTTATCATAAGATCCATTGGGACCTCATCCCAACATTGAATTGTGTTAGAAATTTGGTCACTACTTTTGGGGGGGCGGGGGGGGAAATGAATTAGTAGTGATTGTGTTCTCATTAAATTTTGTATTTATTTTCAATTTATTGAAAAAGACTTACACATTATGTCATTCGTATATTAACCATCAAATAAAATAGCAAATATCATGATCATCATATGAAAAAACATAACAATCACATGCATAAAGGAACACAAGGATCTCTGGTGGAAAACCTCTCTCTGAGGAAAAAAACACCATTTTCTGTTGTCGTTGCTCTGTTGCAATTTAATTAATCAAAACAAATCATTTACATAATCATAGCTAGCTATGTCCCACAAGGAATTTTCTCATATAACATCAACTAAGTGAAAACCAATCCACTGGACACCCCTATCCCCTAAAAGCCTCACCCAACTCCAATTGAACAATGAGAGTGCTACTTCTTGTTACTAGCTACCTACACCCATAGGAAATGAACACCTATCCCTTCTTCAACAAGATATCCCAATCCGCTGATCAATATGGACACATTTAAGAATATTTCAAACTAGAAATCATGCACAAAGAAACACCAAATATCTCTCATAAAAAACATCTCAATCAAACAAACTCAACTTCTGCAAATACAATGACTACAACTCAACTCAAATCACTACAACTTACGCTCACAATATCATCCCATTCACACACTCACAATCATCCACACACCACTCTCAATCACACAACCATAATAAATTAGTTGCAAATAATCAATATGCAATCTAACATATACAACATAAAAATGAAATATTGCTACATCTATATGAAAAAACTCTCTTCACATGCATACACAAATAAAATTGTCATAACCAAGGAGTTATGCTCTCCTCATCTCTGCTGCCATCCATCTCTCAAAAAATTTCAATAGGACATGCCTTGAACACAAGCATTAGCCTTTTAAATTATATGACAATTGGGCACTCAACCTCTAGGTTTTACACAGAATTTTGATCTACAATATGAGCACTCAGTAACCCAATAAATGGTAGAGGGGCTCCTTTATTTAAAAAAATTCTCCATTTTCTCCACTAAACACTTGATTAATGTGTTCACACCTTGAACACTTGATTCTCCAGTTGATTTAGTCAATAGAAGCTTCTCCACAAATTTACAATTATTTTCCTCAAAATAATATTGTGAAATAACTGAAGAGCGCGAGAAATCTGAAGGCAATTTTCACTTACATACATAGTTTCTTTCACAACACAATCTCAGATAGACTGGGATGCCACAGTCGCTCCCACAGGCTAGCCTCCATGTGTTTGGGGCCTAAAAATGCTCCCACAGTCTTCTCTCCATGCGACTGGGTAGGGGGTGAAGGAAAAACATAATGTATTCCACTCATAATTGCCTCCAACTTGTTGCTCAACATCTCTCACATATGTAAAAAGTTTCCAAGCCATGACAAGCCTCAAAACCATATTTTCAACCTCCTGAAGATTTCGTACATGATGTAGACATCATAAGTGAAATAAGAAACTCATGATAGCATAAACTATATCTAGTGACTTCAACATGAAGCTCAACTGTGGATGGGATCATGAAAACCTCTTCAATACCTTCAGACATCATCAGAATTCAAAAACATAACTCAAGGACACATCTCACGAGAAACAATACAAGAATCACCCAACAATCAAGGTCATCTCAACACAAGTAGCATCTACATGGAAACCTAGTTTACAACCAACCAACAAATCTATCCAATCACCTGGAACATCCGTAAAAGAATCTGAAAATACCAATATAAGGTATAAATAAAATACAAACTAAGTGTGCATCCAATGCACAAGCCAAGTATCTCTGCCTCACATACTATTAGCAATCAACGACCATTGTAACCATGCAACATAAGAAACCATATAAACTAATGCATATCATCTCCACCACAAGTCCATGCTCACGTCAATGAAAATCATTAGTCACTGCAACACTCATCAACTTTAATGCAGCTTCCAACACCATGCTACTAGGTTGACATCATTTCTAACCAAAAAAATCATCAAAACATCAATTCCAACAACTTGGAATGAGTAAATATTGTAATGGACATGGGATCTTAATTTTCTCAACTTTATTTTGTTGGAAAACCAAACATTCTACCACAAAATTATGAATATGGGATTTAATGCCATCACAAAAACATTCCTTCTTGACCATGTGGTATGTTTTTAAAAATCCCAAGTGCCCTCCTAAAGGAGATGTGTGCAATTCTAAAAGATTTTTTTTTTTTTTTTTTTTTGGAATTATTACATATATATAAGCGAACTTTATACCATAGTGAGTCATTTTTCCTGATAAATTATCAGATGTACTCGGATCTTATTGCAATTTTTGAATTAGTGTCCACACCTCTTCATCATTCTTCCATTCCTCCTCTGCTTCATTTATCCAATCAATTTAGATAATATAAATGGAATAGATAAATGCTTCCACATCCTCATCCTTTTGACCTGAGAGTACATCTGCAACAACATTTTTCTTCCTTTTTTTTACTGATTATTTCAAAGTCATAGCCCAACATCCTAGTTAACCTTTTTTTCTACTCTTATAAATATAATCTTTGTTCCAAAACTATTTAAGACTACCATGCTATTTTTTTTACCTTGAAGTGTCTTCCCATTAGGTAAGGGTGTCATTGCTTCAAGGGATGTAGTATTTCCAACATTTCCTTCTCATAAATAGGTTTGCGTAAATAATTTTCATGATAGGTTCAACGCATTGTCGCAAATCCAAAAGCAAAGATTTAATAAAATGTATTGAGATAATATTCAAAAAACTTTGATTGGAAATTTAGTAGCTCTGCATCCATATATGACATGCCCTAAGATTGAACGATCAAGTTGCTCATTCAAAAAGAGTTGTCTATTAATAAGTCTGCACTATAGAGATGCCGGAATGTGAGAGGCACGATAGGTAGCTTGAATATACATAGCTTGTAAAATAAAAATTTAAAAATAGTTGGTTAATATTGATTATTATTGTTAAAATACTTTTCACTTTTTTTATCTCTCTAGCATCACTAGTGAGTATTATTAGATGTAATGAGTGCTAAGTGGACTATTAAAAAATCATGAGAAATTAGTCATTTAAATAACATCCAAATTAAAACCCAAATTTAATAACACTCAATTTAAATAACACCCTACATACTCTATTAGTAATGCTAATTTCTACCCAATAGAATAGTCATCTAAAAAGGAATTAAAAAAAATAAGATATGATTAGCATTTAAAAAAAATAATAATATATTAAAAAAAATTAATTAAAATATAACTTTAATTTAAACTATTATTAACGTAGGAAAATAAATATATATATATATATATATATATATATATATATATATATATATAAAAGATTTTTAACCTTAAAGATTCACTCTCACCTTATTATAGAAATTTTAAACTTATTTTGTCACATTGCTATGTATCAATATCATGACTTACTCATATCACATATCCAAAAAACCAAAATTAATGTTTATATGAACTTTTTTTAAATTGATTAATTTAATTAAATTAGTAGACATGACATAACTAATTTTGAAATTAATCTCAAATTTTGATTTATAATTACTATTAAAAATATTCCAAAGTATTCTTTCAAGTTAAATATTTACCATCTACCTAATAATTATTTATAATTAAAAATCTACTATATTCATTGTAATATCATTATTAGATGAGATTTTAGCTGATTATTGTTGGAGTTAATGCTTACATTCCATATTTAAGAAGTTGGTTTGTGATGGTTGAGAAATTCTCTTAACCTCTCTCTCTAAATTAGGAATAAGTTGGATCTCAGAAACTCTATTTAATAGACTAATCTGACTGTAACCCGTGTGTGTGAGTGTGTGTGCACATACACCATTTGTGCATAGTATATGACTATGTTTCTGTAATTGTGTCATTTTAGCCATTTCTTTCATGGTATCGGAGCCTCAAGTGGATCTGTGGTGAGTCTATGACCTGAGTACATGAGGATACGTGGAGGATGGTTTTTTTTTGGGTGATATTTCGCTGCTGTTTTCTGTGTTCATTGCATTACAACATATGACGGGTGACTGGACAGATGCTTGTGTCAGGATGTGTTACTGTTCGGCATAGATATCACGACGACTGGAATTGAGTGGACAATGGTTGGCTGGTGGATGAATCCCACATGTGGTAGATTCCATACCTGGATTGCGCTCTTTGTCGTCATCCCCCATTCCCGTTGATGGATTCCCATTTTAATGAAGAGACTGTGCGTTGAATTCGATAGTGGATCAGATTCCGGACAATCTTCAATATTTAGAGCTTTTATAAGGCAGATTGAAGAGACCCTGGTTGTCGCCGTGAAAAGGAAGAGACTGCATTTGGCGGAGGATTTTGGGCACTCACATTGCTCTGTTCCCATCCTCTAGTCTCGTCCATGTAAATTGCGTTGTTATTATGTTTGTCAGCCCCTGAAACTGCCCTAATATGTTTGTCGGCCCCTTAGGTCACACACATTTCTAAGCGATCCCATCAGCATGAATGGTAGTTCCGCATCATCTCCTTCACGGTCTATGAGTAGTGGGTCATTTGTTGATGGTCATGTTACACAGAGGCCACACTCTTCCATATTTTCTACGTAGAGATTGAGATCTAGTAGTTATCACATTGATGTCACAATCGATGGAAACTTCATCCTATGTATTATGAGCCCACATAAGAGCGTTTTCATTTTTTTTTCTTCTTTTGTTCATTCACGAAGAAGCAGGATCAAATTCGATAAGAGTAGTGGAAAGGAAAATATTTTTTGCTGGCCTATAGATCCAATCTAGTACATACATGAATAATCTTGCACTTCAACTCGTAATCCAGGTATAAATTAGCAGTAGTATATATCTATCATGAACTGTGGAAACAATTTGTAGAAGCTAAGGTAATTGGTCAAGATTTTGTAGAGTGGAAAATCCTAGTTGGACGAAAATGATGTGTCCATAGCACTGAGCCAGAGTTATAATTATTTTATTAATATATATTAGTTTTTTAAATTAATTTATGATGAATTTCATAGAAAGGTCTTGATGTAATAGTTGAATCTAGATATATTTCGTATTTATATGGCTCTTTTATACAACTAGCGAATACAACAGTTTGCATCCATGTATCATGGTAGATGGGAGCTCGTCCATAAAATGACTAGGAGTTCAGCTATGTGTCTGAAGACAGTGCTTAAAATATCGAGTGGCAGTAAGGCTCAATATGGATGGTTGTCCAGATAGCATGGCAGTTGCCGATATAGGGAAGGATCCCTCGTTAGTGGTAGACATGGAAGTGGTATCCTAATGAGGTTAAACGACAGATTGGGATTTTGTTCAGTAATTGACTTTGGGAGGTCCTTGATTCGGGAGTTGAGGAAGGGAACATGGGAATCCAACTTGCCAACTACACCTTTCCGAGGGTTATGAGGCAACTTGATGGAGCATCTACTGATAAGCTTGATTATTTTGTTATTTTCATGTAATGTAATCATTAAGGGGGGATGTTGGAGTTAATCCTTACATTCCATATTTAAGAATTTGGTTTGTGATGGTTGAGAAATTCTCTCAACCTCTCTCTCTAAATTAGGAATAAGCTGGATCTCCGAAACTTTATTTAATAGAGTAATCTGATTGTAATCCGTGTGTGTGAGTGTGTGTGCACATACACCATTTATGCATAATATATGAATATGTTTCTGTAATGTGTCATTTTAGCCATTTCTTTCAATTATGGGACATCTACTTGACTCTTTGGAGGTTTGGACTTTGTCTAGGCATAACTTTTGGATAACTTTTTTCCTGGGAAAAAATTATTTATAATTAAACTAAAATTCTAGAAACCTTATTTCAAAATATAGATGACTATCCACTTAATTCTTTCACTACACTTCGTTTAATTATATAACAATTATTTATTTTGTCAACGTCAAAACACCAATTAAAATTATTTATTTATTTTTTATACCCCTCTTAATTAATAAATGAATTCTCAAAGAGACTTAGAGCCTCTCTCTCTCTCTCTCTCTCTCTCTCTCTCTCTCTATATATATATATATATATATATGATTTTTAATTATGGAGATTCACTCCTACTTTAGTAGCAATATTTTTTGGCTAAGTTACAACACTTTGGCTCAATTTCATGGTTTAATAGTACCACATATCCAAAAAACCATCACTTATATTTAATTGACATTTTTTTAAATTAATCAAATTTTCATTTATGAATAGTACTAAGAATATTCTAAAATACTGTTTAAAATATTGTTTAGAGGTTAAATCCCTATCATCCACTTAATTACTATTGATAATTGATTAAAATTTTAGAATCGTAATTTCAAAATAGACACTTAATTATTTCACTACACTTTATTCTTACTATATAAAAATTATTTATTTATCAACCCCAACCAAAAAATCAAGTTTTTTTATTCATTTTTATGCCCTACTATGAATTCTCTGTGATATTTAACATATCTGTAAGTATTCTCATTTTTTAGTTTACCAATGACTTAGTTAATTTGTCATCCAAATTCATATTTTTGTTAAAATACATCAAATCAATTTATTCTTTTTATTGAGTCTTTTTCTTTGACAAAATGATGTTTGGTTTGGATTCACCATAAATTGAAATGTTTCAAATTTCATTGTATCTGCTCATTACATCCCCATATCTTCAAGAATTCCCCTTAGCCAAATTACTTCACCCTTAGCACTATAAAATAATTTGTAGTAAACTTTAGTAGATGTAATGAAATAGTTGGTTGTTTATTATTGCAGGAACGAACAATCTTAAGTCCTATACTATGTATATATTCAATGTATTAAATATTAACTTGGAGAAATGGTTACAGATAATTATGCAATATATTTGAAAATAGTACAAAAATATGAAATGTGGGAAAATGAATTAATTTTGTAAATATAAAACGATTATTTATAGGAATTAGGTCTAACTATATAAATTTTGAATTTTCCTGAAACTATATGCTATTTTTCAAGTAGAATATGATGTATATGTATCCATTACTACAACTTGTGAGCACCTAAATGATGGTGTTTTTATATAAAAAAACTGTAAAATTATAGACAACATATTTATCTTATGCACAAATATTTTTTCAAAAGTATAATATTAATTTTATATGATTTTTAGAATATGGAATTCATTATATCATTGAAATTACGAGGAATTCACTTAATGAAACCTAAAAATGTCTTAATATTATTAGTTAGTCATTTTTTTTTAAATTTAGGTTTCAATGTATTCTAGTGCACTATATAGTTTTTTTTTCCAAAAAGTGAACCTCAAAAAAGGTTATAGTGGGAATAAAATATGGATGTGTTTTAAGATTTTCATATATGCTCAGAGAAAAAATGTATTAAAAATAATACACACTATTATTTTTTTTCAAAAATGATATATTTAAAAATTACATAGATTTCACCATAAGTATCTATAGATTGATGGACAATAGAAATATCTACACTATAGAAAGATGATATAAAAAAGAGTGTGTGTGTGTGTGTGTGTGTATATATATATATATATATATATATGCTCAAGGATTTTTTTTCATGTCTTTGCATCCCAAAACATTAAATTTGTGATTATAAACATGTATCCAAAGAAAAAAAAAATCATCATTCATATAAGATTTCCATAGTGTAATAATTAAAATAAAAAAAAATGTTTTTGCATCCATAACACTAAAAATGCACACGCATTTATAGTGGTCAAAATATTTCTACATTCCTTTCGCTAGGGATACATATATACTCTTATTATAAAGAACATGCACGAATTCCTGCAACTAGTAACTTTAACACATATAAAATGGTTGAAGTTCACTTTGGGGGCGCGAGACAGAGGAACGGATAAAGGATCCAAGGAATATAAATAGAGAGGTACAAAGAGAAATTACAAGATGGGTTAGAATGAGTGGGTGTCTAAGGAAGATAGAGGGGGAATGAGAAAGATTGAATGAGAGTAAAAATGTGAGAGAGATCTAAAGAAGAGGGTGGGGCATCAAGGGAGGGGGAGATGGGGGTAGAGAGAGAGAGAGAGAATAAGTTACATAATATATAAGGAGGAAGTTAGATAAAGAGTTGGAGGGTTGTTTTTGTGAAGGATAGATTAAAGGAGGGATGAAGGGAGGGATATAGAGAAAGGGAGGGGAGAGAGTGTTTGATTCATTGTTTGTATGTGTGTGTGTGAGAGAGAGAGAGAGAGAGATATGGTAAAATAATGACAAAGGGGGGAGGGAGTGAGAGACAATGAAAGAGTATTATAGTGGGAGGGAGATAGAGATACAAATATAAGGCATAGAGAATTGGGGAAGGAGAGTTGGGGGGGAATTTTTTGAAGGAGAGGTTGAGGGAGGGAGAGATTCATAGAGAAATAGAGGAAGGAGGATGGAGGAGCAGAGAAGAGAAAGGGGAGTGAAGGAGGGGGGGAGGAAAATAGAGATAGTAATGGAGATGACAGAGAGAGGGAGAGAGAGGGGAAAGGAGAATGGGTGCAGAAGAATAAGAGATAGGAATTGAGTGAAGGAGAAAGAGAGGGAAGAATATATATATATATATATATATCCACAGACACACGTAGGGTGATGGATACAAATATTGAGTGGTGAGAGAGGGAGAGATCGATGGAAGTAGACAGAGAGTGTTATACTTTACATAACATTAAATGAACAATTCTTAAATGATAAAAATGAAGCCTCCTTAGTATATCTAGGAGTCTAAGGGGGTCAGGTATATAAGAGACTATAAAAGTAATATCAAGGTAAATATGTGGGCTTTTATGGGGGTACAAATAAAAATATGGGGGCTACATGGGCACAAAAATAACAATAGTGCAGTTATGTAGGGCACAACAATATGGTCACTATATTAGAGACGTAGCATGCCCCTCTCCTATAAAAAAAGTGTTGTCCCTAATGGATGAGTAGTTATCGATGCTTTTTTATACAATTCTCATCCTCTCATGTGCAATATTTAGCAGGTAAGTTCTTCCACTTAATGATATACTCTAAAATTGATCGATTCGGTAGCTATCGGGTTCTTGTTTTTTTTACTTCTTCAGGGTCCATTTTGATTTTTCTTTCCTCGTAAAGTTCTAAAATATTGTTTGAACTAGGCATTTATCAGTGGTAACCTTATGTAAGCATGAAACATGAAAAACTAGGTGTACTCGGCAACATGCAGGTAGCTCCAATTTGTATGCCATATTACCAATATTTTGCAACACCTTGTAAGGACCATAGTACTTAGGTGATAATTTATTATCCTTCTTAGATATCTCGAGGGATATTTGTTTGTATGGTTGTAGCCATAAAAATACCCAGTCACATACATAAAAAATTATTTCACTATCATGAAAATCTCCCTATTATTTCATTTGAGTCTATATGAGAGTAAGGTTATCCTTTAAGAGTTGGATAACTTGTTTTTTATGCTCATGTGATCTTCCACTATTTCAACCTTAGTATTTTCTCTTAAATATGATGTGATGGTTGGTGTATGATATCCCTAAAGTGCCATAAATGGGGTCACTTTCGTTGGAGTATGGGAGGAAGTGTTATACCACCATTCAACTAGAGGTAACCACTTGTGCCATTGTGTTTGTTTATACAATACAAAGCAAAAAATATATCCTTCAATACATGTGTTCGCTATCTGATTTTTCTCATTAGATTAAGGATGATAAGATGACCTATGAGCTAATTGAGTACTAGAACAAGAAAATAATTCCATCCAAAAATTTCCAATGAAAATGGGATCTTTGTCACTTACAATAATCTTTGGGTTTCCAAGTATATTTTGAATTGTTTCCATAAATGCAATAGAACCTGTATTGGAATTATAAGGATGAGATAATGCACAAAAGTGTGCATAATTGGTAAGTCTATTGACTACAACCATGATGACACTCTTTCCTTTGGACTTGGGTAAACTTATGATAAAATCCATTGGGACCTCCTCCCAATTCTGAATTATGTTAAAAATGTGGTCACTACATTGGGGGGTTGAATTAGTAGTGACTGTGTTCTCATTAAATTTTGTATTTATTTTCAATTTACTAAAAAAAACTTACAAATTATATCATTCATATATTAACCATCGAATAAAATAACAAATATCATGATCATCATATGAAAAAACATAACAATCACGTGCATAAAGGAACACAAGGATCTTTGGTGGAAAACCTCCCTCCGAGGAAAAAAAACACCATTTTCTGTTGTCATTTCTCTATTGAAATTTAATTAATAAAAACAAATCATTTACATAATCATAGCTAGGTATGTCCCACAAGGAAGTTTCTCATATAACATCAACTATGTATACACCAATCCACTGGACACCCCTATCCCCTAAAATACTCACCCAACTCCAATTGGACAATGAGGATGCTAATTCTTGTTACTGGCTACCTACACCCATAGGAATGAACACCTATCCCTTCATCACCAAACTATCTCAACCTGCTGATCAATATTGGCACATTTAAGAATATTTCAAACTAAAAATCATGCAAAAAGCAACACCAAATATCTCTCATAAAAAACATCTCATTCAAACAAACTCAACTTATGCAAATACAATGACTACAACTCAACTCAAATCATGACAACTTACACTCACAATATCATCTGATTCATACACTCACAATCATCCACACATCACTCTCAATCACACAACCATAATAAATTACTTCCAAATAATCAATATTCAATCTAACATATACAACATAAAAATGAAATATTGCTACATATATATGAAACAACTCTCTTCCAATGCATACAAAAATAAAATTGTCATAACCAAGGAGTTATGCTCTCCTCATCTCTTCTGCCATCCGTCTCTCAAATACTTACAATAGGACATGTCTTGAACACAAGAATTAACCTCTTAAATTATTCAACAATTGGGCACTCAACCTCTAGGTTGTACACATAATTTTGATCTACAATATGAGCACTCAATAACCTAACAAATGCTACAAGTGCTCCTTTATTTAAAAAAATTCTCCATTTTCTCCACTACGCACTTGATTAATGTGTTCACACCTCGAATACTTGATTCTCCAATTTATTTAGTCAATATAAGCTTCTCCACAAATTTACAATTAGTTTCCTCAAAATAAAATCGCGAAATAACTGAGGAGCGCAAGAAATCCGAAGGCAATTTTCACTTACACACATAGTTTCTTGCACACCACAATCTCAGATAGACTGGGATGCCATAGTCGCTTGCATAGGCTGGCCTCTATGTGTTTGGGGCCTAAAAATTCTCCCACAGGCTTCTCTCCATGCGATTGGGCAGCGGATGAAGGAAAAACATAATGTCTTCCACTAAGAATTGCCTCCAACTTGTTGCTCAACATCTCTCACATATGTAAAAAAATTCAAGCCATGACAAGCCTCAAAGGCATATTTTCAACCTCCTGAAGAGTTCATACATTATATAGACATCATAAGTGAAATAAGAAACTCATGAGAGCATAAACTATATCTAGTGACTTCAACATGAAGCTCAACTATGAATGGGATCATGAAAACCTCTTCAATACCTTCAGACATCATAAGAATTCGAAAACATAACTCAAGGACACATCTGAAGAGAAAAAATACAAGAATCACCCAACAACCAAGGTCATCTTGACACAAGTAGCATCTACATGGAGACCTAGTTTACCAACCGACCAACAAATCTATCCAAGCACCTACAACATCCATCAAAGAATCTGAAAATACCGATGTAAGTTATAAATAAAATACAAACTAAGTGTGAATCCAATTCACAAGCCAAGAGTCTCTTCCTGACATACTATCAGCAATAAACAACCACTTCAACCATGCAACATAATAAACCATATAAATTAATGCAGATCATCTCCAGCACAAGTCCATGCTCACGTCAATGAAAATCATTAGTCACTGCAACACTCACCAACTTTAATGCAGTGTCCAACATCATGATACTAGGTTGACATCAATTCTTACAAAAAAAATCATCAAAAAATCAATGCCAACAACTTGGAATGAATACATATTGTAATGGACCTAAGATCTTAATTGTCTCAACTTTATTTTGTTGGAAAACCAAACATTCTACCACAAAATTATGAATATTGTATTCAATGCCATCAGAAAAACATTCCTTCTTTACCATGTGGTATGTTTTTAAAAATCCTCAGTGCCCTCCTAAAGGAGAGGTGTGCAATTCTAAAGGAATATTTTGTTTGCGTTTGGAATTATTACGTATATATAAGCGATCTTTATACCATAATGACTCATTTTTCCCGATAAATGTATTAGATGTACTCGGATATTTTTGCAATTTTTGAACAAGTGTCCACACCTCTTTTCCATTCTTTCATTCCTCCTTTGTTTCAGTTATCCGGTAAGATTAGATAATGTAAGTGGAATAGATAAATTCTTCCACATCCTCATCCTTTAGACCTGAGAGTACATATGCAACAACATTTTTCTTCCTTTTTTATTGATTATTTCAAAGTCATAGCCCAACATCCTAGTTAACCATTTTTGCTACTCTTATAAAGATAATATTTGTTCCAAAAGTATGTAATATTGCCATGATATTTTTTTACCTTGAAGTGTCTTCCCATTAGGTAAGGGTGTCATTTCTTCAAGGGGTGTAGTATTTCCAAAATTTCCTTCTCATAAATAGGTTTGCGTAAATAATTTTCTTTGATTGGAAGACTTTCAAAAGCAATGGGTCTTACTTCTTACATTAAAATAACACCAATTCCATTTCCTGAGGCACCACATTCCACCATAAAAGTTTTTCTTCAATATAGAGTTTCTAAAACTGGAGCTTGGAACATTAACTCTTTAAGATTTTCAAAGGACTTAGTTTCTTCTAGATTCCAAATAAATGCATCTCTCTTCAGTAATGTTATTAGATGTGCTTCTATTTTCCCATAATTATTAACAAACTTGTGATAATACCTTGTCAACCTGAGAAATACTCAAATATTATTTAGGTTGGTGGGGATTTTCCATTCCTTGATGGCTTTAATTTTGTTAAGTTCTACCTTAAAATACTCATGAGATAAAATATGACCAAAATATTCCACCTCCTATACCCCAAAGAAAATTTTGGATAATTTTGCATACAATTGTTTCTCCTCCAATAATTTGAGTACCTTGTCAACATGTTGAACATGATCCTTCCAAGACTTGTTGTAGATTATTATATCTTCAAAAAATACTCACAAAAAATTTCTAAGGATTTGAAAATGGAATTCATAAAACCTTGAAATGTGGAATGTGCATTAGTAAGGACAAAAGGAATGACCAAAATTCATAATGACCTTCATGAGTTCTGAATTTTGTTTTCAGAATGTCTTGAATATTCATTCTAATTCGATGATATCCTGAATGAAGATCCATCTTAGTGAAGTAAATTGCACCATGTAATTCATCCAACGATTCTTCAATGAAAAGAATGGGAAATTTATGTTTATAGTGATCTTTTTTATCTCCCTATAATTCATACACATATTCCATGATTCATCCTTCTTGTGTACCAATAATACTAGAGCATAAAAATAACTTTGGCTAGGTTGAATTATTCCTACCTCTAGCTTTTCTACAACCATACATTCAATTTCACTCTTTTGTTCATATGGATATCTGTACGGTTTGATGTTTAGTGCAACACTTCTTGGAATCAATTTAATAACATGATCATGATAACGAATAGTTGGGATGCCTTTGGGAGTCTCAAATACCTTGGAATGTTTGTCCAATATTCATTGGAGATCTAGAGAAATTGATGATTTTGATATTTGAACATCTACTGAGTATAATTGTGTAATTATTCCTCATTGTTCTTTCTTAAAAATATTTTTCATGAAA
>JAXQQM020085273.1:0-27209 GCA_034641835.2 Pinus albicaulis | reverse complement strand
GAAGGTCTTATGGGGAGGGGGTTGGCCCCCTCCATAACCCTGTCGGTTTATTCGCATGGAAACAAATAAATGTCGTAGCCCATAGATGTTAAGAATAATGCTGTGGGCTAGTGGTAAGCCTGTCCGCTCGCTTGGGGGAGGTCGTAGGGTCGAGCCCCGACCTCCACCCTTCCACTGTTGTAGAATTTTGCTGCATACTATATATGTTGACCCTTTGTAAAGTTTAATAATTCAGACTTTGGAAAAATTGCTCCATAAGGCATGTATCCAACCTTTGTAATACATGCGGACTTTGGTATATAATAAAAATACATAATATATGGATGCCCAAAATAAATTTGACCATAGTTGGACTTTGATAATTCAGAGTTTGGAAATAAAATGCAATTCGACCTTCCATGTTGGTCCACCAGAGAGGGTACGTGGCAGCCCATGGCTGCACCACGTGCCAACCCCTGGTTGCACCATGTGCCAGCCTCTGGTTGGATTTTGCAACCATATAAAAAAATTCAAATTTGACCTTAGGAGCACATTAAAAAAAATTTCACCTTCAAACCTTTCCGGCGAATCTTGCAGTAACACTTGTCACAGTGTGATTGGAAAAACTAAAGAATATTCCCAGAATATATTTAAATTTGTTGACTAGGCTGCCATGTCACCAACCTGCCACTTCTGCAAATTTTTTAGCTGTTTAGGAAAACGAACAACAAGCTCTATCTTCTTCATCCGGACTCCATTTTCGACAAAACAAATTGCGTTGGATTCCTGGCGATGAGCTCTTTGCTTTTGTTCAGTTTCCATTCGATTTCGAGCACTTTCATTTTTGATATTTTACATTGAGCACCTAATCATATATAATAATAAAAATAAAGTCTCTCTCACATCTTCTTGGCCCTCCCTTGGGGGAGTGAAGCCAGAAAATGCTCTGGTACATATTAGAAAGACAAAGAGAGTTGAGAGAGATTTCACAAACAACAAAAAACCACACTATTTTTATTAATCTCACAAAGTTTACATATATATGAATATAAGTCACTGACTTCGACAAATCTAGCTCTTAAGAAAGTGGATCCATGACTCAGACATGACACAATTACAACTCATACACATAGGAAACAACAACTTCTATATTGACACCTCGAGACTCACAATAACAACTTGTAAATCACATGACACACATGTAAGCATTACTTCCAATAGAAATTTATATTCAATTTCTTCAAATATTCAATAAAAACTTTTATTTTGTATATTTTCTTCATTCCCCTCACATTACTTGTTTGTATTCAACATCTTAAAATATTTAGTGAGGAATTTTATTTTGTATATTTTCTTCATTCCCCTCATATTACTTAACATCTTTGATGTCCATCAACTTCTTTATCTTTGAATTTGAGATTGGTCTTTGATGTCTATCAAATTCTTTATCTTTGAATTTGAGATTGGTCTTTGATGTCCATTAACTTCTTTATCTTTGAATTTGAGATTGGACTTTTTATATGATGTTTTTCATACTTGTTGCTTTCTTTATCTTTCTTGGAATTTTCCTCTTTAATTATTTTGAAAGTATTATCTTAACTTTATGGTTTGGTATTTAATTTATCATTTTTTTAAAAATATTTTTCAAATTAATATTAATAATAATTTTTTTTATCTTTCTTTTACAAATTTTCCATTTCATTAAGATATTTCAGCAAATGCATTTCCCTTTCTAATCTTTTAACTTTTTATCATCCCCTTATAAATTAATTTTTTAAAAACTTTTGTTTCAAATATTATATATTTAACATAAATTTAAAGTAACACAAGTAAAATTAAAAATAAATCTCTGGTTACATAAGTCACTAGTAAGTCACTACAAATAAAATAGAATAGGGTGCATTACAAATAAAATAGACCTGAGTGTGATATAATGATTTTATGTTTTGTTTTTTTGGAAATTAGGAATACATTTTTTTTTAATAATAATACCAATAATAATATTTTATTGTTTAAAATGTATTTTATATGTATAAATAAATTTATTATTATAAAAAATATTTTAAAATATTTAAATTATATAACTCAATTTTTTAATTGCAATAAATTTTAATTATAATTTAAATAAAATTGGTTAAAAAAATAATAAAGAAAAAAAACAATTAAACTATAAAAAATTAGACCACAATATATGCATCTAAATTTATTTTTTCACTGGGTGTCTAGCTCTAGTGGTAGAGATGACCCATCATGACCCATCATAGTAAGGCTAGAAGGATGAGGTGTTTCTTTGAAATTTGAGATCTTAGTTGTGTTACTTGTGAATTCTTGCATATATATGGGATATACATTTAATTAATGTATTAATATAAATTGGTTTTACACTTTAATGTAATTTTTTTTTCAAAAGTATAATTTACTTAAAGATAGTTAAGACCAACCTATTGATTATATTGATTAAATTGTCTAAATTGCTAGTTTTTTACATATTGAATTCAATTTTAAAATGTTGAATTCATCCTAACCAGAAAAGACTATGTATGGAACCAGAAACTCGACTATGAAAGTGTCCTCTTCAGATGTCGATCTTGCTTTGAGACAGGCCATCTAGCCAAAAATTGCTCGAAAGTCTCCCAGAAAAATTTTGCTAGAAAGAATTACCATATATCTACATGGTGGGAAGGAGCACAAAAGGAACATTACACTGTCATCAAGGAAGAATACTCTCCAGAAAACTCTAAATTGCAAGAAATCAGGCAAGAAAGAAACAACCCTCAAGACAGGTAGGGGGAAAGCCCTGCCCAACAACAAAAAAACGAACTCGATAGCCCCTCAAGCATCAATAATTATGAGGATTTGAATACCATTTTCATTTAGCAGCAAAGCAGATCTCCCAGATCCCAAAGATAAGACACCAGTGTCCCAAGAATCACAAGAGATGAAGGAGGTGTAAGATAAAGGAAGTTGGAAGACCGTAGAGAAGAAAAAGAAAGCTACAACACTAATCTCGCCAAGAAAGACGAGAAGCTAACAATTAAGAACTAAGAAAATTATAGGTCCGATAGACCAAAGTTTGGTCTTAGTATACATTAACCATCATCATCATCATCATATATTTTAGTTTTAGTTTTTGGTTATTTTATTAATTATATATATTTTTATTGATAATTAGATTGTCATTTGGATTAAATTATTATTAATTATTTTTATATAAATTATTGTTTTTTTTAAATATATTTTAATTTAGAATTGTATTAGATTTTGGATAAAATATTAAAATTGAATATTATTGAAAGTTATATAATTGTGTGATTATAATGTTAATGGTGAGAATAAGAAATGTTAATATTATTATGAATACTATTTAAACTAAAATGATCTTATTAATTTATATTTTTAATATTATATTAATTTAAATTTATATGATTAAGAGTTTATCTTAGTTAATTATAAAAACTTTGAAAAATATATATCTAATTTACTTATTAATATTAATTGGTGTTACACTTTAATATAAAGAAAAGTTTTCAAAGGCTACAATTTGCTTAAAGATAGTTAAGACCTTTGTGGAATTTCAAAACGAACTCACTTAGTCAAAAATGATTATTTTCCATCTTTTGATGATTTTCACACTTTTTCACTTTTTTAGATATTAAAAGCTACATTTTAGCTGGAATTGATCATCAAATCCCCTTATGATGGGCAATTTGTGGTCAAATTCCATCTAGTTAGACCAACCTATTATGGTTGCTAATAAAGCTTTGGAATCTTTCTTAACTCAGGTTGATATACATACTAACAAATGCAAGTTTTATTGATAATGAGATTGTCTTTTGGTCTAATTTATTATTAATTATTATTTTTTAAAAATATATATTTTAATTAGAATAGGTGTTTGATTTTGTATAAAAGATTAAAATTGAATATTATTGAAAGTTATATGACTTATTAGAGCGTTAATGATGAGAATAAGAAATGTTAATATTATTATGAATATTATTTAAACTAAAATTGTCTTTTTTGAATTTAAGCTTGTGGTGTCAATGCTATAATTAGTAAATTCTCTTTCGTGTAATGTACGATAGAACATGGTCGATGGGTTTCGAACCAACAGTGTGGTTCATCATCGGGACTATGTGAGAGATCAGATCCGGACATTAAGTATAAATAAATGTAGAAATGGCTCAACTAGCCGTTAGGATAACAGCTAGTTTGACTTTGAAAAAGTAATTATTCCATTATTTATTTATTTAATTAATTTTTATTTATTTATTTATTTATTATTATTTTTATATTATTATTTTATTTATTTATAAAATCTTTAATATATTTATACAACTAATTAACCAGTTAATTAATATAATGGAAGTTATTTAACCAATAGTGGTGTATATATGTATATCTTTCTTATTAATTTAATTGATTAAATTATATAATAATCAATTATTATTATTAATTAATAAATATAAATAACTTTGGTTCATATATTTAACTATTTATAAGAGTCAAGGTCCAAGGAAAAAAATGACATTATAACCAACGACCTATCAAAAAATCAAACACTGAGTCAAAATAAATAAATAATAATTAAAAATAAAATAAAATGATAAAAATAAAAAATAAGCATAATAATAATAATAATAATAATTAAAAAATTAAAAAATAAATAAAATCCAAGAATATAAGGCAGGAATCCAGCACCTGCTGATATTCCAACCGTTATTGAGATTAATGGGCCTTTTTTCAATTTCAATGGCCTCTCTTAACTGACGATGATGGAAATGGTCGATCCTAGCAATGACCTTAGCATCTTCTATGCAAACATGATGGTTAGTCTTTTCTGCATGCTCAGCTAAGGCAGACGAGCGAGATCTTCTATGTTTGATATCGGCAGCATGCTCACAGATCCTTTGATTAAATAAATAAATAAATAATGGAATAATTACTTTTTCAAAGTCAAACTAGGCTGTTATCTAACGGCTAGTCACTACTACATTTGGCGGAAATTCCGACACTTGGTTTACGACGCTTTTGACCAAATGCGAAGTTTTAATTTTGTCATCACGAAATCGTCGCTATGCGCGTTTATGAAAAATGTATCTGAGCACTTAGAAAAGTGTCGCCATTGCGACGTTTGGAGGAAGACGTCGCACTGGTGACACTATGGCCCAACGCGTCGCTATTGCGACGACTACAAGTGCGACACAATGTCTAAGTGTCGTAATTGCGACGTTTGGAGGCCTTCGTTGCAATAGCGACGCCTTTTCCGCCGTCGGTATAATGACACTTATATGCGCGCTAAATACAAAAACGAAACTTATATGCACGCTACATAAAAATGATTTTATTGTTTTGTATCTGTCGCAATAGCTATATTAACGTCTGATATCACGTGCGCATCTGCCCTCCGCTCTTGCAGAACAGCATTCGCCCTCAGCTCTTGCAGAACAGAATTTTCCCTCAGCATTCGCCCTCAGCGTTCGCCCTCAGCTCTTGCAGAACAGAATTTTCCCTCGGCATTCGCCCTCAGCGTTCGCCCTCAGCTCTTGCAGAACAGCATTCACCCTCAGCTCTTGCAAAATGGTAAGTTCTTACTGCAGGCCCTTCCTCCTATAGTAGGGTTGACTCTATTTGGGTGTTTTTGGTCAATTCCATTGGATTGTGTTAGGCTGTAGGGTTCTCTCTAGATGTCAAGAATCAAGATTCAATACCCTCTATTATCTTCATCACCCAATACAAGATTTAAATTTTTCTCAAAGAAACGCTTATTAATTTGGCAGCCATTATTTCTCCTTGCTTTAAAAACCCTACATTTAAATGAAAACAAGCATTGCATTTCAACTACAAAAATCTATTAGTGTTCAAATGTGCATGTGTGCTACATTAACGTCTGATATCACGCGCGCATTCGACCTCCGCTCTTGCAGAATAGCATTCGCCCTGAGCTCTTGCAAAACAGCATTCGCCCTGCATTCGCCCTCAGCTCTTGCAGAACAACATTCACCCTGCATTTGCCCTCAGCTCTTGAAGAACAGAATTGGCCCTCAGCTCTTGAAGAACAGCATTGGCTTACTGCAGGCCCTTCCTCCTATAGAGGGTTGACCCTACAGCCTAACCAAATAGCTCCACTTGAGAAAAATTTTCATAATCTTGGGGCTGGATATACTGCAGAGCAAACAATTGTAGTTATCATTTGTGCTCCAATATATTAATATACTTTTTACATTGAACTGAAGAAAGGGAAACAAGCAAATGCTAGCTATCATACAATGCTTTGACATAAGAGTTTTGAGTGACATACTTGAAAAAAGAACTCATCGACTGATATTTATAATCATTTGAGTTATTCAAGTTAAACACGATTATTTTTAATAACAAGCCGGACACATAGAAATTTGGGGAGGGCCATCCAACAACACATGGAGAAAACGTTGGATTTTCTATGCCATGGCATTTTAGCTTTCCAACCATTGACCATATATGTTTAGTTTTCCAGGGTCTTTGAAATATCCATGGCATTCCTTAGAGATTTTTTCCATATCTCCAATGTGAATTTGTATCTTCAAAACATATGGGGAGTATCTCCTTTGGACATCCCGCATAGGGCACATCTAGAAGGCCCTTGTACATTTCTCTTTTTTAGATTTTTTGTCGTCAGGATTTTCTCATGGACCAACTCCCAACAAACTATATTTATTTTTGAAAGGTTATCTTTGTGCCATATCTATCCTATATTTTATCAAGGGAAAGGAGGGGTAGTTTTTGAACCAAATTTTCATCTTCTACTCTAACTAAGTATAATCATTTCTTACCACTCGTCCATGTTCTCTGATCCAATTTGGAAACATCAACTTGAGCATAACCTATTAATGAGCTAACTATTGATCTCCAATGGGAGTGGATATTAACATGGAGATCTTGACATTGTCATTTGATCCAATGTCTATTGTCATCTCATAGAAATATATCAACTAGTCGATTATATCCATTAGACTTCATCCACTTCACAAGCTCCTGTTCTCCTTTTTTTGTCATCCATATCACTAATGGGACTCGATCTTCCCAAAGCTTAATGAGAACCCCATTTCCAGGTACCACCAAAGTTGTTTTAGAATGATAGGTGTCATTTCCTTGCATAATTTCCAAATTTTTGAGCCCTACTATGGCCACTTTTCTTTCTCGGGTCTAGTTATATTGTTTTTTTATGAAAATATTTTCAAACAAAATCCTGCTTCCACCACTCTTTTGAGTCTCAGAGAAGGTTCTCATAGAATTTTTCTCCCAAGGAAAAATTCATAATTAAGGGATATTTGATTGCTAATCCACCACAACATTTAGGAACACACATTGTGCTCTAGTTGACTAATGAAACATGTTCTCAGTTTTTTTACTCATTTCTAGAGAAACTTTCGAAAGAGGTAATTGATTTGGAGGATAACTCCTTTTGGGGTGAGAGGAATTGATCCCATATAAACTAGAAGAGATGATAAGAAAAAAATAATCAATAACATTTCCTACTGCACTCAACCATTGCACTCCCCAAGATTGAATTCTTTTTATTTTTATTTTTTGCAAAACTCCTCCCATTCTTCAACATTTGAGGAACCTAGGGATATTGGAATGCCTAGATATTTAAATAATCTCTAGTCATTTGAAACTGGGAATTATAATATCTTTGACATCTCCTTTAACATTACAATTGAGAAATTCCACCCATAAATTTGACTCTTCTTTTTATTGACCACTCATCCAGATAGACTAAGGTATGAGTTATGAATTCTTTTGAAATGATTAGAAATTATTTTGGAGACCCCTCTAAGGAGTATGGTTTCATCTTCAAATTGTGAATGAATCACCCCTTTAATATTCTTTGTGATGCTTAACTCACCTAACTTTCCTTCCTTACTCGATTTTTCTAAGTTTGGCTCAAGCTTTCAGTTACTATAATATATAACGGAGAGGAGATAGGGAAACCATGCCTAAAACCCCTTTAGAAAATGAAAAAGGGAACGGGAAAACCTTTTACATGTATCTGAATCCATGGAGACCCAATAAAATCTTTGATCCACCCAATAAATTCATTGCAAAGACACATTTTTTTTAACACTGAGAAGAGGAAAGAGTGTCTTACTTGGTCAAATACATTTACATGTTTAGCTTGATTATTATACCAACTTCTCCCACTTCCTTACTCAAGTGAATCACCTCTTGGACTAGAATTATATTTTCTAAGATTTGTCTCTACTGCATAAAACCTCATTGGTTCTCAAAGATGATCTTTGGTAGGATTTTATTTATTCTTGAAGCTATGAATTTTGTGAGAATTTTATAAGTTGTGTTACATAGGGAGATAGGTCTAAATGGAGAAAATTATGTAAGGTTTGAATACTTGGGGATAAGAGTGATGAAAGACGAGTTTTTGTTGCACCTAATCATATCTTTCATTATTTTTGGATTTAGCATGCAGAACAATTCATTTTTTATCAATGACCAAAATGCTTTGAAGAAACTAATAGAAATGTCATCCATACTAGGAGATTTTTCTGGATCCAAGGCCGAGATAGCTTACATAACCTCTTCTTTCTTTATTTCTTTGAGAAGGATTTAATTAGTTGATTCAGAAAGAATAGAAGGAATACATTGAATAATATCTTGACTTTGCATCGTGTCGACTTCCATATATTCTTGATATAAAGTTTTAAAATGTAGGAATTCCCCATGCTTAATGTTCTCAAAGCTATTCAATCTTGGCCTTCCTTCAAGAATGCTTTCCTTTGCTCTGTTTAGAGTTTTTTTGCCTCTGGTTTCTTGTGGAAATATGATGTGTTTTGATCTTCAACTTCAAGCCACAATCTCCTCTATTTTAATCTCCACATTTCTTCTTCCTTCCTACTTGCTGAAAATATTTGTTGCGTTAGTTACTTTTATTTTTGATATGCCAAGCCTCCACCCGGTTGCTTTCAATCAGGCTCTAATGAGCTTCTAGTCGTCTAAGCAGATCCCTTCATTTTTTCCCAAGGGGTTGATAACTCTCGTTCACACATCTTCGTAAAAATTTCTTTACTGCTTTCTGTTTGGAATTCCGATACATAGGAAGGAGATCCATTAACTGGGAGATTCCATGTCTTATTTATTAACTTAGTTTCTCCCTTTTCCATTAACTATGTAGGGTTGAATAAAAAGGAGATTGGACTGAGATCCTCCATGTTATCTATCACCAAAAAATGGGATGATGGTCAAACTCTCCTTGTGGCATGATTGATGAATTGTAGTATGTTCCCTTCAAAAGCCAACTACTACGTTTCAAGACGGGATCCAATCTGACAGTTATCTCGTTATCATTGCTCCTTCAATTTGACCATGTGTATTTTCCTCTTTTAGGGAGAATATCCATTAAATGCCACTTTGAATTTGTGTTTTCCATTCGCTCTCTAAATTGATCTCAGATTGGATTTCCCCCTTTCTTCCTGAGGATATGAGAACTATGTTGAAATCTCCCCTTATAATACAATTATTATGCTAATGACTCTCTTTAAGAGAGATGAACGCCATACAACACTGATGCATATACATTGATTACATAAATTTGATCGCTCGTATATTTTATTTCTAAATGCATTGGAATCCAAAACTGTGTTTTAATGTGATCTAACATTTTAAACTGGGAACTTGACCAAAAAGTACCATTCCACCCGAGGCTCCTTTGGAATCTTTCACAACTTATATATTGTCGTGCTAGAAATTTTTAGTTGCATTAATATTTTTTCAAGTTGTGTTTCCTACATAAGGAGAATCTAGGGCCGCTTCTGTTTCACCAAACCCTTAACCTAAAAGGATTTTAAAAGACTTCCCAAACCCTTGACATTCCATGATAACGTTCTCATCATTTTATAATAGGATTTAGATGGAAACCTACTCTTGCTTCTACTGCTTTCGAGACTTTGAATTCCATCAGTTTCAAAATTTCTTTGATTACTGGTTGGTTGCCCAATTTTTTGTTTTGTTCTTCCTCTAGTTCGTGGGCGGTTTTCTTGAAGTGAATTCCCTTTTTTTCTTTCTCCTTTCTGTCTCATGCCTACTAATTTCATCCTCCTAGATTAGGGTTTGTTTCATATTCTTGGTTATCATCCTCAGGGGATCTCCTTTTGCCTTTATAACTTGATTTCCTCCCTCAATACCTTGTTTGGACGATGAGCTCCCAACATTGATTTCTAAGAAAGTTTGAGTCTCTATAAGAATTGGATCCGAGGGTTGTGGTTCTGATGTATTATCTTGATTCAGTACCTCCTTTTCATTCTGTATTTCCCCTTCTTCCTCTTCTTATAGATCTATGATTCACTCCTTGGGAGCTCCTTCCTTCTCATTTGAATTTCGTACTTCTAGCTCATTTTCTTCTTGATTTTGCAAAATATCAAATTTATTAGTTGAAGTTGATGGAACGTTGTTTCCTTGTGAAATTTTGGATTTAGTTGTCATCAATTTTCCCTTATTCCCACCATTCTTTCGAATTTTCCATTGCTCCTCTTATCCTTTCATCTGATTTGGTCACTTGTTTTTGGAAGTCTCTTATAAAATGGCCATATTCATGATAGATTTGACACTTGAATGGGATTTTCTCATAATCAAGGCTCTGGAAATGAGTCCATCCACCCTGAGTGAGATTGATTTTTTAAGGAAAACCCTTCTCTAGATCTAATTCTACACAAATCATGGCACATGCAAACTAAGATCCTTTAGGCTCGGCCCTATCCAAATACCTTTTGACTCCCATTTCAATTTCTCTTAGACAACCATCACTCCAGAAAAAAAATTGTAATTGAGAGAGTTTAACCCATACAAGAATCACATTTGGGATATATTCACTTGGATTGAAATCCAAGGTCCATTTATTTAGGCACATACCATTGGCTCCAAAAAACTAAGGCACATTGCGAAAGATTACATATTTATCCTCCTTGCATTCAAATATGAAGGCAAATAATTAGTTTTTCCATGCATACAACCCGATATTTCCTTTCATATTTAGCAACCATTTCTTATCTAGCTAGATTTTCATGGATTGGGGGGATGACCATATTCATGTGAAATTTCCAACCAGGGCTCGATTTGAGTAAGCAAGGGTTTATCTTTGAAAAATCAATGGGAGAACCATTGAGGGAATGGCTTTTTCTTTCTTCGCAAGCTTTGCTTGGGCTTCCTTGTTCTTCAAATTTTCCAACAAACTAGCCATGAGAGATTGAAATGTTACAGCCAAGTTGAGAGGAGTGGGAAGAACCCCTTCAGGGATGTTATGGTTGTAGTAATTGAGGGTTTCCGTGGCTCTCAACAACAGATCCAAGAGCATAAAGAAATAATAATAATAATAATAATAATTTTAATTCTTCAGGTATGAGATTATTAAATTAATTATATATAAATGCAGTTTTATTTTTTTAAATAATAATTAAAAAAATAATTATATATATAAATACAATTTTATTTTTTTATATATAATTAAATTAATTATATATAAATACAGTTTTATTGTTTAACCCACTGTGTTAACTTAGAGATGATTCCACATGAAATCTTCCAGCTTACTTCATTAAGGACACTCGGCGCAATTGGAGTTTTCTTGAGTGTGGAAGCAGAACCAAAAGGCAGAAACATTTGCAGATTGAAGGGTTTGAGAAATCTGACGATGCTGAGAACATGGGCAAAGGGAAGAACATCATCAGGAATAGAGGAGGGCATAATGGGAACATGGTTGGACATGAGGCATTTGCTCTTGGGGTTTGATGCAGTAATGGCGGATCTTCCTCAGGACATGAAGAAAATGAGAAAGCTTCAGCTCATTGAGCTGTGGTACTACCACGGGTCAAGTCTGCTGAATTACATTTGTAAGTTCCAACATCTTGAACGCATACTCTTGGCTCACTGTCGCCAGCTACGAGAACTCTCTCCATTGGAATGGTTGCCAACCTTGAAGGCTCTATACTTGTATGATTGCAGAGGTTTGAAAGAGTTGGGAATAGAGAATTTAGGCGGATTTTGTATTTTGGCAAATTGGTTCTGGAAAGCTTAGAGAATTTAGAAAGCATTGGGGGAACATTATTTGTTCTGGAAGGGTCAGAGAATTTAGAAAGCATTGGGGGAACATTACTTGTTCCGGTAGGCTCAGAAAATAATGTTGGAACAAAATACACTTCCCAGTCTGTGTACCCTGGCTACATATGGATGTCCAAAGTTGAAGAAACTTCCTGGGGGCATAGACAAGTTATCCAATTTGACTACAATATTTGGTGAGGAAGACTAGTGGCATCCATTAGTTTGGGATGATGATGCTATTAAAGTGCACCTTCACAAATTATTTAAAAGATGGTGGTAAGTGTAATTTTTATTTATTACTCTCAACTTTTATTGGTAATTTTATGACAGGTAAACAAATGTACCATGTTTTTCTTATAAGCTTTTGTTAATTATTGTTATTGTTATGCAGGGGAAGCCCTTGGTAAAACACTCATTCCATACATTACAATGAGGTTTGGAGAAGGCAAGGCATTGATGGGCGACAATCATCCATACGTGGCAAGGAGGATTGGAGGCATTTATCGATGAAAAAGTTCTTTATTGAATAGATGTAATAAAAGCTTTAATGGATTGGAGGCATTTATCGATGAAAAATTTCTTTATTAAATAAATGTAATAAAAGCTTTAATTAAAAATCTAGTTTATTTATCGATATGGATGCTTTTTTTAGAGGCTTTCTCTATTTCTTAGTTTTCCCTATATTAACTCTTTGTATCATTTATTACTTGAGATTATAATTATTGGATTTTATAGGTATTATGAAAGATATTTAATGTTGACATAAAATAATTACAAATTGATTTAATAAATTATATTTAATTTTCAGTCATTAATGTATTTTTTATTAATTATTTTAATAATATTATTAAATAATTTATTTAATAATAATAAAACTAGCATTTGCTCCTAAAGGTGCAAAGGTACACTAGAGTAGACTTTGTATTAACTCTTGTGCCTATCAAAGAGTTCGGCCTGGTCGTGCGTGTTTTGATTGAGATTAACAATTGACATTTTTGAATAAATTAAATGTTAAGAATAATGAAATACTATTTATAGTTTAAATATATAAATAATTTTTTTATTTTTAATAATTATATGTTAGTTGGTTCAAAACTCATAACATCAGTTACCTTATTTTATAAGTAATTTTATTTAAGCTTAACAAATAATAATAATAATAATATAAAAAAATAAAAATTAAATAAATTAGAAATAAAAATATAAAACATATAAAATATAAATATAAATAAAATAAATAAATAAATAAATACAAATAAAATAAATAAATAGATAAAAATAAAAATAAAAACGAATAAAATGAAAAATATAAAAATAAACGAATAAAAATAAAATCAAAATCAAAATCAAAGGCAACTCTTCTAACTCTAGGAACCTCCTTCAAATATTGTAAAAGTCCCAAGGCCTATGCAATAAAGCAACCACACCATATAAAACCCTTATATATATCTAAAACGATGTCACCCAACCTGCATATAATACTATATCAATATATGGTGACGGCCTCCGTTCAAATGTTGAAACATCACGATATGGTTATTCACATAATTATATTAACCCATTCCATTATTGCTATGGCATCAAGCTTTAATTAAACACTATGGCTTTGTTCAAAAGGCTATATTAAGGTGGGTTCGATATGATATATTCAACAGAGTGCATGTGTATTAAGGATTGGAGTTAGCAATCAAAGGTTTTATATATAATTTCGGTGTCAAGTGTTAATACTCCGACGTTACAATTAACCCATTCCATTAGAACCCGTGACTTTGACAGCATATATATTACGGCCCCACGCCTTCCAACTTATTAACGAATTGAATTCAACAGTGTCCATACCTTTGTCAAATCAGTGCACCCATCCAACGGTCGAAACGACATCGGATCAATTCAAAAGATCTGACGGGTGAAATCAATATCGCACGAGTTACTTACACTATCATTAACTCGCGATGAGGGGGGTTTTCCAAAATTGTTCAGGGACACGCGTCTCTCAATCTATGGAATCGCTCCAAATTCTGAAATACAACTTACCACCTTTGTTCCTTGTGATATACTGCCGGCCTCACGATATACTGCCGGCTTTCCAACTCCTGGTTTCACTGTTCCATATTCACAGTTCCGCTCAGCGTCATGGTTCCGTCCATTCTACTTTCGACCTGAAATGCCATGCTCTGTACATTCAATTTAATTCTCCCGATTTCTTCAGAGTTCTCAACCTCCACAGGTCAACCTCTCATCGTTGATCAATGAATTCACTGATTTCCAGCTTGGCATTTCACAACTGCGTCCTTAAAACACCATTGCATCATTATTCTCTGGTTGTAGTTCCTCTACGCACTAGTCAGTCCGGCATTACCTATAATTTCTTCCCCCAATACAATTTATCATTATAAAATCCCTTGAAGCCCGCCGACTTGGTAGGAACGACGTAATGAATTTATGAATGCTTCCGTCCTCACTCATGTTTTTTCTCTGTTCTTTTGGAGTTTTCCATGTTGATTGTTAAAAATAAACAACATCATGATTTTACTCATAGCCGGTAGACTTCCGTATGACATGTTCACTGGAGGTAATGTATCGGTGGAGGTAATGTATTCTTCCCTCATGAATCTTTCGGCCATGGCCACCGCCACGGCTACCATATTCTTAAAATGATCAAATCTTTCAGCGATTGTTGCTCGGCATCACATAAAATATTTTTTTGATAACAACTTCAAGACTTTCTCATTCTTTCATTCCGGTTAAAAGATAACAAATCTCATAAGACGTTTATGTTGATTGCTAAGCAATCAAATGGGCAATTAAATAGACTTAAAAACTGTCAATTATTTGACCACTTCGTGTTTGTCTGGCCAAATATTAAGAAAATCAGTAATCGACATAAGCTCAAGAATGTATGAATGATAACAAACCAAAGTAACATGATTCGATTCGACTCATTCTGCTGTCGCACAGTCTCTCTGGCAAGTCCATTATCCCATCAACGAGTTCAATCATCACGTCTTTCTTCTACGTTTACCCTATGGTTCATTTCACATTCGATTCTAAGCCCTTACGGTTGTCGTTCCTCTATTCATGCTTCAAAGGCATGATGCCAATGCAATTAACCACTTTAATAAATTCACAGAAATGGGAATTCGAATACAGGCAGACTCTTAACTCAATTTACAGAGCTTTACCCATCCATGGGGATTCAAGAGATTTCCACTCAGGGATTAAATGAACAAATGCTCATAGCCTTGAGTCATGAACTCGCACTCCCACAGAGAATTTAATCAGTCAATACAAACATAATTGAATCAACCAATGCACATGTCTATGCAATGTGCTGCCCTCGTCGTGTGCTGCAGTTGTGCATTATGGCGCAGTGTACATGGATCTCGCATAAAAGGTGTGCAATTTAATGTAAATGACAAATCACATTGCAGACTGTTGAGCGCGTGCTCATGAATTCGGCAATGATCTGCTTCTTGGCGTCGGTGGTTACAAAGCGTACAACGAATCATGACGTAGCATGACACTGTTCAGTAACAACGAATCTCTATAGTGTCGCTACAAAAAACCCCACAATAGATAACAACCTTGATTGAGGTATGGGTAAAATATTCATGTGTTGATACGCTATTATCCAGCATGGTTATTATATAGTCTTAATGATGTGAGTAGTTTTGGCAAAATAGTATAACTCTACATTAGAAAATGAATAAAATAAAAACTATGTGTTTAAAGTTTTTCATATTAAAGTTTCTAGTTAAACACATTAAAATATTAATTAAAGATCAAATTTAAAGTTTTTAGTTAAACAACAAATTAAAATATTAATTAAAGATAAAATTTAAAATATTAATAATATAATTTAAACAATTCCATAACTTTAGCATTATTATAATAATAGAAAAACTAATAATAATATTAAAAATATTTATATGTAGAATATTATTATAATGATATTCTCTTCCCATTTTAATAGTTTTGAGAAATATATGAAGAAATTATTGAAATAACGATGATTTTTGATTAATTGGATAAGTCTCTATATCATGTTTAAGAGTTCTCACGTGGGATTTAGAAGCTCTTAATTAAATAAACCAAAGATATTTCTTCTTTCTGTAAGCAAGAAAAAATATATTTATTATCATATTAATTTTAAAAATATATTTATTATAATATTAGTTTTGATAAATTTGGTTTATGTTATTTTTTTTGTTTTGGAATTCTTTAAAATTTTGAAAAAAAAATTGAATAAAAAATTAAAAAAATATCAAAATGTATGTTGTTTATAAATATCATATAATTTTGATAACTTGGTGAATTGATGTTATAATTGCAATCAATATTACCCAAATCCTTTAATAATATAATATTGATATATTCATATCTCAAGCATTAATTTGTCCATGTTATCATATGGATATATTGATACATTAATAGTGATTGACATACATCCATGTGAAAAGTAAAATATATAGCTATATAGGTTATGTTTGTTAAGCAATATTTAAAAACCATGAATTATTTTAGATGAAAAAAATAATTAGTATTAAACTACAAAAAGACCAATGAATATGATGCTTAAGATTACTCTTATAAATATAACATATAAACTTACTTAACCCAGTACAATCTACGTAAATAAGCTACCCTTTTATAATGAAATAAATGAGTGTAAAATATAATTAACGTTCTCATAATGCTCACATAAGTGTTTGACTGTTAGTGTTCGTGTGTTTCCTCATTCAATGTGCAATAAGGCCTTGTTGGTTTTTTCATTTGAAGTATAGTAAGGTTGTTTGTTGGTTTCTTCTATTCAATTTCCTTTTTCCCTAATATATATAAATAGTTGAATAGGATCTAGATTTTGAGGACTCTTTCTGTTGGTCTAAAAAACCTACTACAAGTGTTTTCGTGGCTAATTTAGGACATAAGGAAAAGGCTTAGTAGGATTTTCATAAATAAAGGAGGTGGTGGTGAGATCATTTGTGGAAAATACATAGTGTCTATTGGAAGGGATAATCAACCTAGTCGACTAGACCCTCACATCGAAACACCTAACTAGACTCTCTGTTAAATATGTAAGTCAAGTAGACTAACTAGTCGAGGAAACTTCCATATCAAGTCAATTGATTGAGTAGTTAAGGTAGTTAGTTAGTTATAACTACTGTGAGTCTAGTATAACTATGAGATATGTTGACAAGGAATGTAATAATAGTTTTGTATCAATACAAGAAGTGTTTCAGTTGGCCAGCCACTACTCTTGCTTCTTTATTTTCTCTACATTTTTTATATATATTCATTTTCTTAAGGGTAAAAACACGAAGGTGGGTTACACTTTCATGAGAAACGTGGGTGGAAAATTCATTTTTCCAACAGTTCAGCCGAATTGTTAGAAATTTGGGTCGAAGTTTGTAAATTAGTTCGGCCGAACTAATTCTGCCGTTTACATTGACGGTATATTGACGACGTGGGTAAACAGATTTTTTGCCAGGGATGGGAAAACCGGCAACAAAAGTTCGACCGGACTATTAGTTTGGCCGAAAATTTGAAAAGAATTCAGCCAAACTATTTCTTATAAATATACCAGCCCACAGACCGCAAGAGGTTTTATGCTTGTTATCGTTGTCTGTTCTCTGTCTCGCTGTTTTTTTTTTGCACTAGTGTTTGTTGTTGTTGGGGCTTGTTGTTGCAGGGGCAAGGAGGTGAGAAGCTTCATGTTTGTGTTTATTTTTTTTTCTGTATTTTTTTGTCAGTTTTAATGTTTTTCTTTGCTTTTTTGTTCGCATGTTACAAATAACCTGTGTCTTCGATGATCTCCTTCCTTGTTGCGTCTTACCTCATTGTTTGTTGTCTTTTGCTTTCATTGTGGCCTGCTTCATCGTTTGTTGTCGTTTGCTGTCATTGCAGGTTGCCTCATCGTTTGCTGTCGTCTCGTCGTATTCAGGTAGATGAAAAAACTCTTTGTCTTTGTAGATGAAAAAACTCCCTCGGACCCTTCGTAGAAACTCCCTGTTTGTTAGGTATTTTCATTTGGGTTAGCGTCCTATTTGTTAAGTGACACATTGTCCTTTGATTCCTTAATTTTAGTAAGCCTTGTTGCATATTTAATTGAGGTTGGGTCAATGTTAATTTCATAAATTCGTGTTGGTGTTTATGAGAAAATAACTTGTATTGTTTCTCGTTATAATTCAAAATTTCTCCCTTCTTCTGTTCCATACGAAGTTACCCTTACACTTATGCAATTTCAAACCCTGGTTATAGTTTCAACTCATCATTATGAAGTCTTTTGTCTATTAAACATACTGGAATGATTTTTTTCAATTCTTTAAAAGAATATTTAACTTACTGTATAAAGATAATATACTCTTATATAATGTATGCTTTCTTCTCCATGTTTCCTATGTAGAGAATTTAATTAATTCTGTGGTAATGAAATTCAAACGTTCTATCTTCTGGGATTTATTTTATTTATTAAAGGAATTTTATCCCTATAACCTCAAGGGATAGATTTCGTTACTACCAAAATTTTGATATCATTAATTTATTTATGTTCTGCTCTAGCACGTTTCCCTTTTCTTCAAAATTTCCAATTTCTTCTTAGTTAATTTACAAAGTTTTTATATATAACTATATTGTTCATATTTATGGAACATCTCTTACCATGACTAAAACTTCTCAGCATTTTTAATATTTATTTATTATTATACTTCTGAAAAGCACTATATTATTATGTTTCAGACTTTGTAATTACTTCGCCAAATTATCTCGACTTTGTCTCTTAATAGTTTTATGTATTTGAATAGTTTTCTCTCATTGAGGTTAAGTTTGTTTTAATTTAGAACAACCAAAAATATCCTTCAATACAATTATACCACATAATAAGTAATTTTTCTAATATACTCCTGATTTGAATCCTATGCTGCCTCTACATATATGTAGAGTAAAATAGGAATGTATGTTCATATATGAGGTTGTCCCTCCATATAATTTAAGTCTAGTAATATTGTATACAAGTTTACTATAACGAAATTCGATCTATTAATTTTCAATTATATTTTTACGATTTCCTTTCCTTGTCGATGCAGCCTTTTAAGTGAATTTATGAACTAATTTCTGACTATTTCCACATAGTCATAATTGTAGGTTTTCCTTTTTCAGAATTATAATTTACCTATATATATAATAAAGTATCCTTATGAAGCATAAAATGAATTAGCCACATTCAAAATTTCTGGATTCGTCCCTTATTTTCCGGATTTGTTTTTATTCGCTAGATTCATTATTTTTGAATGTTTATTTGTACCACTCCTCTTGGTAGTATTTTCTCGCAAGTTTCATTTTCAGAATACTATTCAAACTTGAAAAGTATACAAACATTCGTCAGTTTATTCAAACACAATTTTGAAGTCTGACTTCTGTTTTTAAGTATAGTTATTCTCCTTTTGTAAGTAATTACATATCTTATGCAATTATTTTCATTTACATGGTCTGAAAGTAACAATTTGTTTTCTTTTATTCTCTTAGCTGAATGTACTATATTCAAAATTCGTTCGTAAATTCTACAAATGTGTACCTTTCAAAATTTTCTTCTACCTTTTTATAGAAGTGAAAAAATATTGATTCCTTATAATTTGATATAATTACATTGGATACCTTTGATAGTGGTTGGAAAAATGAATATTGGAAATACATATGAAGTGAAATTGAATGGTATTCTATGAAAAATGTGAAATCCATGATGACTATAGTTTATCATTTTATGCATTTGGAGGCATGATGTTAATAGGAATGATGAATAGAAATGGTTTATTCGATTAATGAAGACCATTGGCTTCTTACCATAATGCTACTATAGGTTT
Organism: Pinus albicaulis; assembly: GCA_034641835.2. Classification (NCBI taxonomy): domain Eukaryota; kingdom Viridiplantae; phylum Streptophyta; class Pinopsida; order Pinales; family Pinaceae; genus Pinus; species Pinus albicaulis. The sequence continues at coordinate 7,287 of JAXQQM020085273.1, read as the reverse complement.
TCCATTGTATTCATATTTATGTTGATGATAACTATTTCTATTAATGTACCTAAATTTACACCTTCCATGATGCTTCCTCTCCTAGTGTTGTCATTTACTTTTCTAATCTTGTAAAATGTTGAAAGTGGAGTGTTTTATGATGTAATGGATATTACTAGCATAGATTATATACATTTACTAAATACTAATATTGTAAAATGTTAAAAGTGGAGTGCTTTATGATGTTATGGATATTACTAATCTAGATTATGTACATTGATATGATGATAGTGTGTAGGTTGATGTTCAAGTTGTAAAATTCTTGTACATATCAAGGATGAATGATATTACAAGCCAAAAATGACATTATTATATTATTAGACAATCTGTTAGGTGCTAAATCATACTTCTTATTAAGTACATAACTAATGCAAGTTGAAAATTCCTTTTTAATGTTCTTAGCCTATTTATTGATGTCAAAGTAAAGGTTTCTAGATGTGATTTATCCCATAAAATTTAAGGAAAACTAAACTTTAAGGAAAAGCATGTACATGTCATTTCTCCCACAAACTCATCAAGGTGTGACTTTTGACATAACTTCATCAACGACTACCACTAGTTGTTTTAGTAAGTGCATAAAATAATTTTGCAAACTTTAAGGCAAACCATGTACATGTCATTTCTATGTCATTTCTCCCATAAAATTTAAGGTAAATTTTAAGGCATGTCATTTCTATGTAATTTATCCCATAAAATATAAGGAAAACTTTAAGGAAAACCATGTACATGTCATTTCTCCCTTAAAATCTAGGCAAGGAAAAATTTAAGGCATGTCAATTCTAGATGTGATTTCTGACATAAAATTTAAGGAAAACTTTAAGGCAAACCATGCATATGTCATTTCTCCCACAAACTCAAGGCTTTCTGCCATAAACTCAAGGCAAACTTTAAGGCCTAAAAACCTTTGTGAGAACCTAAAGTGGTTGAACTTTCATAGGATATGAGTCTTTCTGTTGAGTGTTAAATTCTACAAGTTCTAAAGGAAGAGTCTATAAAGGTCCAGGTAGCCTCTGGATCTCATCCTTTCTCAAAGGTGACATATCCAGTAAATGCCCCTATAGTTAATCTCTGGAACAAATCTAAATAGAAATTCTTCATTGTAATATCCATTTCTGTACATGCCATTTCTCCCATAAACTTTAAGGCATTTTATATTGTTTTCGAACCATGTACATGTCATTCCTATGTCATTTCTCCTATAAAATTTAAGGCAAAATTTAAGGCCAACCATGTACATACATGTCATTTCTCCCATTTCTCCCATAAAATCAAGGAAAAATTTAAGGATAACCATGTACATGTCATTTCTCTGATAATCTTTAAGGCATTTTCTAGTGTTTTTGGAACCATGTACATGTCATTTATACGTCATTTCTCCCATAAAATTTAAGGAAAACCATGTACATGTTTCATTTCTCCCACAAACTCAAGGCTTTCTCCCATAAAATCAAGGCAAACTTTAAGTCATATCATTTTTATGTCATTTCTATGTCATTTCTCCCATAAACTATAAGGCAAACTTTAAGGCAAACCATGTACATGTCATTTCTTCCTTAAACTATAGGCAATAAAATCTTTAAAGCATGCCATTTATAGATGTGATTTCTCCCATAAACTTTAAGGAAAAATTTAAGACAAACCATGCACATGTCATTTCTCCCTTAAACCCTAGGTAAGGCAATCTTTAAGGCATGTCATTTCTAGATGTGATTTCTCCCATAAAATTTAAGGAAAAATTTAAGGCAAACCATGCACATGTTATTTCTCCCACAAAATCAAGGCTTTCTCCCATAAACTAAAGGAAAATATTAAGGAAAATCATGTACATGTCATTTCTATGTCATTTCTCTCATAAACTTTAAGGAAAAATTTAAGGATAACCATGTGTATGTCATTTCTTCCGTAAAATCAAGGAAGAATTTAAGGATAACCATGTATATGTCATTTATCCCATAAACATTAAGGCATTTCTTCCATAAAATCAAGGCAAACTTTAAGGATAACCATGTATATTTTCATTTCTGTGTGCAGGATAATTGTCTTCACACAACTTTGACATGCACACAACAACTCCACACTAGACATAAATCTCCACGGAACATACATGCATATATTAAATGATAGTCTACATCCATCTTGTAGAACCTATCATTATATTTTTCATTTCTAGTATCATATTTATTTCAATTAAAGTTCATAAATAAACATACCAATTTAAACTTATGCACATACTTAGTGTTTTTGGAACCATGTACATGCCATTTCTATGTCATGTCATTTCTTCCACGTACATGTCTTTCTCCATATGTCTTTCTCCCATAAAATCAAGGAAAAATTTAAGGATAAGTATGTACGTTTAATTTATCCCATAAACTTTAAGGCATTTGCTAATTGTTTTTGGAACCATGTACATGTCATTTCTATGCCATTTCTCCCATAAACTTGAATAAAATTTACTTTAAACTTATGCACATACTTGGTTTAAGGCATTTGCTAGTGTTTTGGAACCATGTACATGTCATTTATATGTCATTTCTCCCATACATGTCATTTCTATATCATTTCTCAATAAACTCAAGGAAAAATTTAGAGATAACCATGTATATGTCATTTCTATTCCATTTCTCCCATAAACTTCAAGGAAAACGTTTCTTTAAACTTATGCGCATACTTGGTTTAAGCCATTGGCTAGTGTTTTTGGAACCGTGTACATGTCATTTCTATGTCATTTCTCCCATAAAATTTAAGACAAACTTTACTTTTCATGTACATGTCATTTAAAATTATGATAACCATGTACATGTCATTTCTCCCATAAACTTTAAGGCATTCTCTAGTGTTTTTGGAACCATGTAAATGTCATTTCTATGTCATTTATCCCGTACACGTCATTTCTCCCATAAAGTCAAGGCAAACTTTAAGGATAACCATGTACATGTCCTTTCTCCCATAAAATTTAAGGCATTTTCTAGTGTTTTTGGAACCATGTACATGTCACTTAGAAGCTCTTAATTAAATAAAAATAAGGATATCTCTTACTTATATAAGTGTAGAAAAAATACAGTTATTATCATATTAATTTTAAAAATATATTTATTATGATATTAATTTTGATAAATTTGGTTTATGTTATTTTTTTGTTTTGGAATTCTTTAAAATTTTGAAAAAGAAAAAAAATGAATAAAAAATAATAAAAAATGTCAAAATGTGTGTTGTTTATAAATATCATATAATTTTGATAGCCTTCGTGAATTGATGTTATAATTGCAATCAATATTACCCAAATCCTTTAATAATAGAATATTGATATATTCATACCTCAAGCATTAATTTTTCCATGTTATCATACGAATATATTGATACATTAATACTGATTCACATACATCCATGTGAAAAATAAAAGATATAGCTATACGGGTTATGTTTGTTAAGCAATGTTTAAAAAACATGAGTTTTTCTACATGAGAAAAATAATTGGTATTAAACTATAAAAAGAGCAATGAATATGATGCTTAAGATTACCCTTATGAATATAACATAGAAAAATACTTAACCCAATACAACCTACCCAAATAAGCAACCCTTTTATAATGAAATAAATGAGTGTAAAATACAATTAGTGTTCTCTTAATGCTCACATAAGTGTTTGAATGTTAGTGTTTGGGTGTTTCTGCATTGAATGTGCAATAAGGCCTTGTTGGTTTTTTCATTTGAAGTATAGTAAGGTTGTTTGTTGGTTTCTTCTATAATATTTTCCTCTTTCCCTAATATATATCAATAGTTGAATAGGATCCAGATTTTGAGGACTCTTTCTATTGGTCTAAAAAACTTAATACAAATGTTTTCATGGTTAATGTAGGACATACAAAAAAGGCTTAGTAGGAATTTCATAAATAAAGGAGGTGGTGGTGAGATCATTTGTGGAAAATACATGGCTTCTATTGGAAGGGATATTCAACTTAGTCGACTAGACCCTCACATCGAAATACCTAACTAGACTCTTTGTTAAATATGTAAGTCAATTAGACTAAATATTCAAGTTAGTTTCCATATCAAGTTAATTGATTGAGTAGTTAAGGTAGTTAGTTAGTTATAACTACTGAAAATCTAGTATAACTATGAGATATGTTGACAAGGAATGTAATAATAGTTTTGTATTAATACAAGAAGTGTTTTGGTTGGCCAACCACTACTATTAATTATTTATTTTCGCTATATTTTTTATATATATTCATTTTCTTAATACTTATTTAGTGTATGAATCTATTGGTAATTATGTATACATTTCACTATATTACAAAATTAGTTTTTTTGAGTAGTTTCTAAACCCAAGTCAACTTAAGATGCACACAAAAATATTGGTTTTTGAAGATATTCAAGAATGATTAGAGAAGAACAATAATTCTGATACATAGACCATCCTTAATAATTAATATTTCTTGATACCATCCCTGACAAACTGAACGATACACATACCAACTTCCTAATTCATCATCCAACCATTGATGCATGGTTGATGTCAAAAATCATAAATTTGGGGGAGAACAAACCTACACAAGTAGGTCAAGAAAATTATTAGATACTACTAGGAAAAATCAACAATCGAGGATTAAACCTCGAATGAAAAAATAAAATAAATAATGTACATTGATTTACAAAGTTTTTTCCATGTACATTTCCTTCTTCACTTCACAAATTTCTTCTCAACAAGGGAATTAGACATATTTTCATGTATCGAGCCCCTATGTGTGAACCAATCAATATCAATAATGAACAAAGGGAAGAAAACTAGGGACAATTTTTAGAAGCTTATTGTCAAGATACCAAATAGGTATGAGACTAATTCCTTAGCAAATCATTATGCCCATGGATTATCTTTCCTTCGACCAAGAGTAATTAGGGAATCAAACAAAATCATGGAGCTAGTATGAAAAAGAGTAGTTCATCTAGAAATACTTGATAATACACACTCAACAAGGAGTATAAAAAGAGGAAAATGCTCCAAACATTATTATTACTATTATTCGATATACATAAAATTGAAACAGACAAGAGTTATAAATAGAGACAGGATATGAGTAACACAAGAATAATGTGTTAGTAAAGTCAACTCGAAAGCTGAAAGTGATAGATTGTTGGTGCATGGGACTACTCTAAGGCGGTCAAAGAACATCGATAGTGGATAATCATATCCTCGGTGGCTTTGGATAGAAGTGAGAGTCTCTAATTTTGTTTAAGCCCATGGATACAAGTCAACACTATGGATAGTGATGACTCTAGACTTGTATTACATCATTCTCCAATGTTGAATATAACTAGCCCCAAAATTCATCATGAAAAGGTTGAATATTGAATGAAAATTCTCCTTGATATGCACCAAAAATATGACGAAGAAAATTAAAAATATTTTCTCATAGAGATATTGACAACCAATTAGTCTTCGGTTAGAAGTGAGAAAATCAATAATATTCTCCTTCAAATAAGAGGCCTCACCAACAATCCCCCCTACTAATTTTATTATCTATAGAATAAAATATTAATGTCACATACAAATTTGATGAAGAGTTGTAATATTTGGTGAATCAATTTATAGAGCATTTAGATAAAGCCTACCAACTTGAAGAAATAATGTTTATAAATATAAGCGCAAAAGTCAAATGAGAATCAATTCCATATACAATATATTAACATATCAAAGTGGGTTTCGATCCTAATTCGTCCAAATAACTATGCAATTCTAGTCAGTACAATAGTCAACTAACCACCTTAATAAAGAAATCGGTTCTTCACCACTGCATCAACCAATTGAATTAAGCCAACCCTAGAAATCCTCAAATGAAACTATGGGTTAATCTGTATTTCTCTGTATGAAGAAGAAGAGGACCCCAATAGACAAGGATTCATTTTCAAAAGGTTTGGGAAAAAAATAATGTTAATGATAAAGATAAGAAAATGGCTCAGTTCTCAAGCACTCTTTGAAAGAGAGCTATTAATTGGTTCATGAGTTTCACAAAGAATAAGGCACAAACCAAAGTTGAAATTAAAAATAACTTCCTCCCTTCTTCAAATCCCAAGATGTTCATCATCTCACTACAAAAAAATTTAAAGAGATCAAGAAAAATCCCATAGAATCAATTCTAGAATATGATAAAATATTTAAGAACTTGTTGATTCAAATTCCTTAAAATATCAATGGCATTATCTTATTTCAATGGTGAGTAGTTGGAGTACTTAATAAAATTAGGGAACCATCGAGAATGCATGAGATAACCACATGTAAAGAAGAACTAAAAATTCCTAGCATATTGAAATTGATGATGACTGGTCATTGAGTTCCTCATTGATAGATAAAATATTAAAGGAAAAGTTGGAACATTTGAATAATCTTTTCAAAATTTCATAATCGAGTCATGTGCAATCCAATGCACCAGTTCCATAATCGAAGGACACACAAAATATAATTGAAAGTTTGTATATTCATTCAAAAATTGTGTTCCTCATGTGCAACTTGACTTATATTATGAAACATATCAAATTTTGATGAACCACAACACTAGAGATTCTCCATACAATCTAAAAACTGTCAAACCAAATAGTGTGCTATATATGAGGAAGTAATGCATTCCACTCAAGAAACAAAATTAAATGGATGAAATAACCAAAATATCATTTAGTCTATCACACACAAGTAGGTGACTAGCTCATGGACCACAATCTATAGGGTGGAAGAGGAAATCCCTATCAAAATAATGGATATCAGATTCAAAAAAGATACCAAAGAGGAAGTGGCCAAAGGGGATTCAACAGAGGTTGAGGTCATGGCTGGGACAGTTTTAATGTGTGGGAAGGGATTCCATATGACCCTGAACTACCCATTCAAAGATATAATTGACCTAATATTCTATAATATATGTGGTTTGTGCGGCCAAAGTATAGAATATCAACCTAAGAATATATAAAAAATATTAAATAAAAGAGTTGTTAACTTATTGTTGGTGTCTTTTCTAGTCAAGGAAAAGAGTTGACATCCTAGGGTATTATTTAGGTTCCATTTTCACTTTTATAGAGGTGTTAATCCTCTTTTCATTCACTCAAATATTCAAAATAAATCAAGACATATCAACATGATCATTCAACATATTCAATTTTGGGTAAACCATAAATTCAAAAGGAAAATAAAATAACAACATCAAAAATAGATATAATATTACGATTCATTTCATGGTACATATACATTCATACATGATG
>JAXQQM020058883.1:0-42264 GCA_034641835.2 Pinus albicaulis | reverse complement strand
CACTCCTCCATACTCAAACATCCCTTGGAAGCCTAGAAAACTTCTCGCCCAAACATCGGGGAAAACCACCCTACGACCTTGGCGCCTCTTTCCGTTTGCAGTGGTGGCTCCGACTAGATTTAAAGGACCAGTTTCCTTATAACTAAATGGATTGGTTTGGATGGGTGGAAATGGGACTAAATTAACTGAAATAAAACTATCTAATTTAAACTAAATACTGGTAAAGAAATTCTAACACTAACCCGGGTAATTATATGTGAATACAACTTAAGATTGTTTCAATTTAACAATAACCATGAAAATGTATTATTATTTAAATTGAAATGTGCAGAAACAAATAAAGATAACTATGTTTAAGAAATTAAACAGAGTTGTATTAGCATATTGCATTCATCATTGTATACCATCTATATATACTTATGAAAGATAACGTTTCAATTATACTCAGAAATGATATATAAAAGGAAGCGTTGTGAAAACAAATATACATAAATGATAGCAATTTTAAAGCGAATATCATAAGACAAAAGGAAATCAACAGTGAATAGATAGAAATACCTTGTTCATCTTGAAGACTTTCAAATGCAATCTGATACTCTAATCCAGTAACTCTGATGCAAAATCAAATTCCAAGGTACAGAAATGCAACACTTCAAAGATAATTCCGCATGAAAATCACTAGATGTGATCCTTTTTAAAAATATATAAGACAATGGAGTACAGAAATGCAATCTCCAAGTCAAAAAATATTAAGATCCAGGACCCTTCTCTAAATGCATGAGAAGGGTTTAAATACTACTTAGCTAAATCTAAAAATAGTCTTATTACAAAATTTAAGGATTCGGTTCAATGACCGTCCTTTTCCTAGGCTAAAATACAGTAAAATTAAAACTAAATCTAACTATCTATGAACTTGATCTTTAAACTTGTAGGCATCTAGCATAGTTTTGAGAAGACGCGGTTGACCGACTTCAGAATTCAACTGTCCTAAAAAGACAGAGTCGGCAAGCGTAGGAGCAATCTTCTCTGTAGCATTGATGATACAATTAAGCGCACTGTGTTGACTGTATGGCTTCCCCAAGTACATCCAGTATGAGTCCCAATTCAATTTTGTCAGCCCTTGGATAGATTTTGCTCTTTCTTCTGCCTTTTGCTTCCATTCTGTTTGCAGTTGATGTGCCTGTGGGAGATATCCTGGAACAGTTTCTGGAATCAAATTAGCTTTGTGTAAATTGTCATTTACACAATCAGTAAGAGTGTTTGCCGCTGTAGCTGCCTCCTCTGCTGCCTTCTCTTTGTGCATTTCCTTTTATTGGAGCTTTTTGCTCTGTTATCAATTTTGCAATTTCATCTTGATTTTGCTTCACCATTTTTTCATATCATACTTTTAGCCAAAGTAGTTTCTTTTTATCGATTTGTCCTTTCGCAGTAGTTTTTCTCTGTGCTGAACACGCTCTACATCTTTTTCCTTGCTCAGCATTAAGTGCCTTGAATTTGGTCAATGTTTCCTCATTTTGTCTTATAGTTATTTCAAGTCTCTTCGACTCCCGACTTTTCTCAAGAAGAGCTTTATGTTTCTCTGAGAACTCCTGACCTCCAATAGCTTCTTTAGTAACTTCTAAAAGCTCTATAGAGGCTAATTTTGGCAAACTTACATACCTTATCTTGTGGTAGAAACTGTGTCAATTTGCCCACTTGGATATTTGAACTTGTGAACAGCGTCTAAAACATCCTTTTTTGGTACTGTCCACTCGTGTTTGATTTTCTTAAATGGTTCATCTCTTTTGGTCCATTCCTGTGTGCATTCTGACAAATTCGCATGTTCTCTAGCAAATTCTTCCATAAATTGCTTATTATAAGGCGCATGAGGTTCCGACAATTTATACATCAGCTTCACGTCTTCCGTGGTGAATGACCCTATTAGCTCTTCAGATGGAGTTCTAAATTGCCTGTCTGAAATATCGGTGCTGTCCAGCACCCATTTCACCATGTCCGTATACGGGAGAATCCTCGGCCTTGCCGCTATCCTATGGAGAAATGAACAAGCTAGTTCTTTGAGGGTTGCTTCAGATGTATTACTAGAACCTGCTGTAGCCACAACTTTCATCACCACAGGATTTTCTTCTTCTAACAGATTATACATTCCTTCCCAAGTGGATATACCGGCATCCTTATTACAAGCGGTGTCTGCATACAGCGAAGCCATTTCTCTGTTTTCAGAATTTGAGCTCTTCTCCTTCTTACCCATAGTGTTTAGTGAAAGCTTTGTATAGACGTTTGCTCCTTCGTGCCTGCGTTTTACGAGTAAATGAGAGTAATGGCATAAGAAAGGTGATGAGACTATTTTAAATGTGAAGGCGGATGAAATATAATATTTTAATCGTGAAACGACTTTCAATCAAAACAAAATCTCATTTACCATTAATTGTCAATCCAATCATTTAATTTAATCATTAAAGCGCATAACAGATTTGATATATGGGAAGATTTCCTTTGGACAACGCGCCTACATGAATCTGCGACATTGCGATCTGCGATTTGCTGCGCAATATTGCAATATCGCAATGTCGCAATATCGCAATATCACAAAATGAAGCCATCGCAGTTATGTAAAATAGCGCAAAAGTGAAAATTGCGCAATAACGCAAAAGCGCACATCGCAAATCTCGCAAAAGCGCAAAATTGAAAATAGCGCAAAAGGTATTCATTAATCACTTCTGTTTTTTGCGCTATGCGATCTGCGACCAATACGTTTATTGTATAGGCTTTTGGGGTCGCATTATCACAAAAGCGCAAAATCGCATTTTCAGTTTTATAAAAGATATATATCATTTTGCTATGGATGCGCTATTTTGTTTAAAGAGCAATTTTATTGTAATTTATCATAAACTTAAGTGTTTCTTAATGTTCTTTCTAAGGGATTTCTATAAGTTTATGATAGAAAGTTTTATTTGAAAAGGAAAACAAATCCTAATTGATTTTTGGATTTTTTAACTAAGGGTCCCCATTTATTTAGTATTATTACTAATATTAAATAAAAAGGGAAGGTCAGTCACAACATCATCCAAACAAGAAACCTCAGAGCGGGGATATTCACCAACATATCGAAAAGGATCATGTGGTGGGGTTCAATTTTTAATGATAAATAGGTAGATGTCCTTGTGAAACCGCCACCAAACATCTGCGACACCATCCCAAACAATCTTGTCACCCAGGTGGAAACAACAACCCACTTGACCCATAATTTATCCACATACGATGCCAAGCCGTGACATCACATTCACCGCATCAAGTTGAGTCATTGTTTTCCAATTTTGGGACAATCCACACTGACGCGAAAAAGATCCCTCCACGACGAAGCACTATCCTGATTATGCTATCTGGGCAAGATAACCAACGATCATGTCGACGCCTAGGACAATACTCCCCCCATTTCCAAATCTCCAGGCCAAACACAAAGCAAAAATATCCATAACCTTTCTAAAACCCTTCCAAATGGTTGATTCAATTCTTTTCCGGGGCAGAGTGTCGCGATAAATATGTGTAAGAGGCTCTCCAAAAATATACTTCACCTGGAAAATGTCAGACCATATGCCATTACCGTTTAATACCCTCCATAGCGATTTGATTAAGAGTGCCGACATGAAGGACTTGACATGCAACAACCCCCAACCCCCGAACTCCTTCGGCATTGTCATCCTATCTAGCTTGCATAGGTGGAATTTTTTCCCCTTTGATGCCCCTGACCAAATAAAATGTGAGATAATTACATTTATAAGATAAATCGTGCATTCAGGAAGGAGAAATAGATGTCCCCAATATACAACAGACTGTTGTAATACCGCCTGGACCAGTATGTATCTCCCACCAAGCGACAACCATCTATGGTCCCATTTATATATCATGTTCCTAAACTTATCCACCAACCAGGTCCAATCAGTCACTCTATATCCGCTTGGTTTCAATTTAAAACCAAGGTATGTAATGCCCTTAGAAATATGCCTTGATTACACCCCCAAAAAATCAACTATGAAATTGATCTCATTCTCATCACCATCCGCATGCAAAAGGAGAGATTTACACTTATTAATCATAAGTCCAGTCGCAGCACCAAAACGGGTAAGGAGAAAATGGAGATAAAACCATTGGTTTCTGATAATCCTACCAAAGACAAGCAAATCGTCTACAAACAAGGAGTGAGAAATGCATATAGAAGGAGAAATGATATACCCATGAAATATCCAGCCTACATTGCCATTTTCATGAGATTACTTAATCCATCCATAAATAAAATTAATAGTAAGGGAGAGAGGGCACATCCCTGGCATAGACCATGCTCTGCACCGAAGAAATCCGTTGGCAACCCATTTATAATTACAGCATATTTCACAGACGTAATACACAGCATAATCCATCTTATATTAGGTAGAGATATGCCGATCTTAAGCAGGACTAATATGATATATGACCAATCAACAGAATCGTATGCCTTGTACAAATCCACCTTCATGATAAGTGCCTCCAGCTTCTGAGATTGTATCGAGTGTAAGACCTCCTGAGTTGATGCCACTACATCATGAATCGAGCACCCCTGGAGGAAACCATATTGGTCTGCAGAAATTTTGGATGACATAACTCCTTTTATCCTCATAGCAATGATTTTTGAAGTAATTTTGTACAGGACATTACATAATGAAATCGGCTTGAACTCAGTGAATGTTCGAGGATGAGATGACTTTGGAATCATCGCAATAAAAGTTGAGTTGATATGCCCAGGAATGAACCCCATCCGTCTAGTCCTCTCCACAAGCATATGCAGTTCATCCCCCATAGTCTCAAAAAAATGCAGAACGAACTTTGTCGGCCACCCGTCTGGTCTGGGGCTCTTATCATGAGCGAAAGTTTTGAGTACAGCCTCAATCTTCTCCTTTGTAATGACAGTCGCTAGTTGGTCATTTGCTTCAGAGTCAAACATTAATGGCATGTGGTCCAGCACCCATGTTTGGCATGTATGGTCAATCTCAGGATCTGCTTTGTAAAAATCAGAGAAATAGGAGAAAGCTTCTTTTTTAATATCCCCGGTTAAGTAGACTAAGGAACCCTCCTTCGATTCAATACTCCTTATTGAGTTCATATTCCTTCTACCATCTGCCACCTGATGGAAATATTTTGTGTTCTTGTCCCCCTCCTTCATCCATTTTACTTGGCTCTTCAACTTCCATGTTACTTCTTGAATATTTAAAATTTCCACTTTTCTTTGCTCCAAAACAGCCAGATGTTCATATGTTTGTTAGGTCGGAGGATTGTCCAACATGTTCTCATGTATAGTCACTATTTCATCTGATATCTAGCGCAACTCCCATCTAAGCATTTTTTTCCTTCTCTCCCAGCTTTTAGTGTGATTTTTCAGATTTCTTAATTTACTTGTGAACTTTCGCCACTTATCCCCACCATCAAGGCTTATATCTCTTTTCCAAAACTCCATCACCAACTGATTATATTCAGGGTCATCCAACTAGATCATGTTGAATTTGAAAGGAACCCCCCTACACTCCAGTTCCACCCTCCAAGATAGAATGATAATCATATGTTCTGATAGTGTATCCACTACAACCCGGACCCTGGTGTTTCCAAGCTTCTCGATGATACCCTCATGGAACATTCCTCTATCAAAAACCTTCCCAATGAAATCCATGTCGACTAAAGGGAAAACAACTGAATCTCCACCATATTGTGATCCCAGAAAATTTGAGTGATGTGGTCTACCAGTGGATCCAAACGGGCCCTTTGTCCCCATATTTCCTCCACCGCCAGGGCGAAATTGAAATCCCCTATCAGAATGAGGTTTCTGATGCTCAGGACAGAAGAGGAGTTTATGTGATCCCAAAAATGAATCTGATTGTGGCATGGTGCATATAAATTAATAACATGGAATGTCTCAGTTGAGCCCCTGAAACACCCCTCCAAAATTATACCATCGAAGAAACTATAAACTTTGAATCTAACCACCACAGAGTTCCACATGGCTAGCATTCCACCGGCCCTACCCACTGCACACCAACCGAGCTGAATCTTGAGAAAAAAATTGAGTGCTTTATCCCGTGCACATAATGTTTCTTGAAAACATGCAATAACAGGTTGATACTCCGTAAAGACATCCCTAAGGTGAAGGTGTTTGGAGGGGTCGCCACTACTCCTTATGTTTAGAGAAAGGACAGAATTCATTTTAACATCTTAATGGGATTGCATGCTCTAAGTGCTCGAAGATTATCAACAGACAAGATGGGGACATCTCTAAAATCATTCAACTCCCCCTCGAATAGTGATTTAGTTTTAAGGCGACTCCTAAAATGTCTAGATCCGAATTTGGACTTCTTTCTGGTGGTTATATTGGTAGCAGAGATAGGTGAGATGGTGACAGGAGAGTCGGTTGGAGGCCTTTCAAAAACAATTAGAGCCGCTATGTCAATTTTCAGATTACCCATCAGAGCACCTATATCACTTCCAACAGTGTTTCTCAGAGATTCTGGAGGGGCCCCAGGATCATCTTCATGGGGGGGTGAAGGGGAAGCCCATTCAAGAGGGGGCATGGAGGGAGACACAATCAAAATTCATGTGTTATCTTGTTCAATTCTGTCCACTTTAGAGTCATCAGAGGGTCGGGATGAGTTCGCATTATGAGGATGGGGAGATATACGGGAAGGAGAATTTGGAGTTTCCATTACACCCATGAGAGGAGGATCCTCTACATGGGGGATCGTCGAGATACTTTTATCAAGTATTTCATCGGAATCATCTGAGGGGAAATGTCCCACATTATGTGATGAAGGAGGGCCAGATGGGATAGAACCAATTAAAGAACGTGGGACACATGAGCCTATAATAGGAGGATCGGTGATATGTGAGTAAAGAAAGTGAGGATTAGAAGACCTATCGGTCTCTGACCCGGTGGATACAGAAATACCGAAATTAGAAGGAGGATTTGAGGCCTTACTCGAATAGAGACAATCCTTTAAATGGAATTCAATCCTATTCTGGTCAAAGTGGAACCTTGTCATACCCCTTGCCATCCGCTAGAATCATGCAGGACATTTATCCATGAGATTCCCCGTATGGTGACATACCAAGCACCTGAACGGTATCCTCCAGTAATCAACCCGCTACCTATGACATCGTTGACCCCATTTCAAATTGATATTGCCAGGCAGCCCCCCTTCAAAACAGACTTCTACTAATATCCATGCAATCTTCTTGTCGTTGGTCCCCATAATTTTTGGATCGACATACTTCATGCACTCGATGGAATTACCAATTTTCGCAAGGGCCTTGAGCATCCAATACTCAAGAGGAAGCCCTAAAAACTTCACCCAAACTAAATTATTCTTTGGCGATTCCATAACCGGGTTGAAACCGAGAAACTAGGGAAGGAGCTGCATGAAGCTTTTGCCCTTCACCCATGTACGCCAAAGGATTTTATGACAATCTTACTCATGCATGAAATGGATACTATACCATGTGTTCATCATGAGACTAAACTTGGTAGAATAGCCCATAATGGGACTCCATGATACTTTTACCCACTTAACCATTTCACACTCAGACATATACGAAAATAATCACCTGCCTATCAAAGCCCATTTTTGTACACTGGCCACCCTTCCCCATAAATCATCATATTCTAATGTTACCTACTTTATTTCAGTCGCTAGTTTATAAAATTTATTGTTCGACTGCCCCTTTCTGGTATAGCGTTGTCTCTCATCTGGTGCGTTAGCAGAAATACCCTTCGAGTCCACTGCATCAAATACGCCATTCCCACTATCGTTGCATGGAGACCCATTCCATTTACGAGAAGGGGGACCCATCCCCGATGCCAGATAATCTCTCCCCGATGCTAGGTCAGCCCACCTAGCCCACTTCGCCTCAAGCGTAGCTGCTACATAGGCATCCTACGTTGATGTGTCAGACGATAGGATCTCGTATCTATCAGCCATCCCTATCCTCCAGTTGACCGTAGCACCTTAGATGATGACCGACAAAGATCTTCACCTACCCAATAAAACATTTGTACTAGGATGAATGCCCAAAATGGCTTTATCAAGTGAAATTGTCACAGCAGTGAGGGTGTCCTTAAATAGAAGTCGTCATTCGAAAATGGGCCAGCTTGGATTAGGCAATCTCATGGCAATAGTACCTCGAGAGTGTACCAACCAACCCACTTCCCGATACAAAGAAGAGTCAGGCCCAGATACCCACGATGTCAGGCTGACAATGGCGTGACGGGAATACCCTGAGAATAAATAATGTTATTAGAGTATCTCAACGACATCAATGAGGAGATAAGGAGGCAGCAGGATTAGGTGAGTTCAAAAAACCTGGCCACCGGAAAACTAGCGGATTCCAGGGTGGTAGCCTGAAAACAATGAACGGAATAACCAGATGGAGGCCAGAAACCACAGAGTTGAATCACAAATGGCAGCAATAACAACAGCAGCACCCCGCACAGTACCACCACTGGAAACATAACTGAAACAAAAAATGTTTACACGATCTAGATATAATGAATGAATCCAAACATTTCTTCCATAGGTAGGAAAATTTCGACTGATTCAAAGGAGAGGATGAGTCAGAGCTCTTAGAAGAATCGTGGGAAGAAAAGCTAACCCCTATGGGTCTCCATGATAGCCTTCAGAATGATCAGTGCAGTGAAGGCCAGTAACCAGATCTGGATAATGACTACATTAATAGCAGTAACCATAAGGATAACTCCATATATCCATCGGCCACATACATCTCTTAACTTAAATTCAATACACTACAGCATGGTTACCAACAAACCGTCGCTTTCAAACCATGAAAGATATCCACAAACTTCCATTCATAGTAGTTGCCCCATACATACCAAAATCTATCGATTCTCAACTCACATAGTCAACTTGACAAGCATAAACCTAAACAGTTTTCTAATAACAATACCATAATTTATCAATTTCCACTAATACAGTCGACAAACATAAACCCAAACTTGAATAACTGAGGAAAAATCAAAATTTTTGGGAGAAATCGGAGAGTTTTGCAACACTTTTAACCATGGTAACAAGACTAGAGGGTTTTAGCTGGGAACCATGAGTCTAACCTAACTCACAGGGGAAATGAACCATTGTAAGTCGGGATGGAGTTAAACTCTAGTTTGGCAAGTACAACGCATTGTACAATCAACAAGTCATACTCATCGAGCTTGGGTTCAACTCCTTGAATTGTCTATAGAGGTCCAAGAATGACTCAAATCAGCTTCGTTTCACCCTTTTCCGATTAGTGTTTTTTTAACCCAAGACTATGACAATGCTTCTAGATTTAAAAGTCACTCAAATAAGGACAAAGTTGATTTTGACACACTTGAACCATGTGTTGAAACATGCCAATGACCGATCATTAGTCATGCCTCAAATGACATTTTATTTTTCAATTTTGGACATATATCAATATTTGAAATTGTATAGACATGGATTGTTGTTTTTCTTTTTGTTCAAGAGAGATATCATGGAAATCTTGACTTATGAACTTTGTTTACACTAACATGGTATACCTCAAATAATATTTTACCTTAGATGTATACCAATATTTGAAGCTATATTGATATGGATGGTTATTTGGTTATATATCAATATTTAAAACTATATAGACATGTTTGGTTATTTGGTTTTTGTTTAGGAGAAACATTATGAAAATTTTGAGCTATGAACTTTGTCTACTTTAGTTTGTCGAGGTTTATATCTATCATTTCAACAACAATGTCTCATCTCAACCACTAGACCATAAATCAATGGATAACACAGATTTATTTAATATCACTTTTTCCCAAACCAAATAAAATTATTTAACTCTTTTACCTCATTACTCTAAGTACTCAAATTAACCTGAATTCTGGATAATGAAAAGCATAAGTCATTTAGGTTACATAGATATCTTACCAACAAAGTCTTATAAATTTGTTTTTTCCCAAACAACAATATGAACTTCAATTATATCTTTTCATAGGATCTCGATTATTAAATATGTTGGTTTACTACTCTTGTATTATTGTTTTAGTACCCAAAGTATAATCTTTGTTCATATATTTTCCTAGGATTACAAGTATTGAATATGTTGGTTTGTTGTTCTTGTATTGATTGTTTCACTACCCAAGCTAATAACCATTAATTACTTTGTATTGAAACATACATATATTCCAATATTTAAGTATTATCAATTATTTGTATCATATTACATGTTGGGAGATGATTAACAAATGCATTTTATTGATGAGTTATGTATATTTACAATTAGACATTGTTATTCTTGAAAGATATATGGGGTGCCACTTATTCTCTCTAGCATTCCTTATTACCAAGGAATTATGTATTTAAGCTTTGCAATACCCAATGTTGTGAGATCTTACTACAAATGAGGTATGGTTGGGGTCAAGGGCTTAGCAAGCTTGGCATCTAAAACTAGATTCTTATAGGTATGATAATTATGAACCAAACAAGTTTTATAAGGTTTTACCTATACCAAAAGTTTTTGTCAATTAAGAAGTTGGCTTTGGGTACAAGTTTCCAAGTTGATATCATAACATTCTCCATCACTCTAATACTAACATAATCATCAATTTCAATGCCATGCTTTGTGTGCCCACTATAATTATGACTGTTTTTCATAATTAAGAGTATAATTTATATAAAAAAATGCTATGGTTGAATCAAAGAGCTTTTTAAAATATAAAGATTAAGGGTGGTCATATTGGAATATCTAAAGTGTAGAATTGCAAATCTGTCTTCATGTAGGGTCTATCTTCTTAAACTCAACCACTATAGGCTTGGAAGGTATATTGTTTTACATTTTAATTGAGCAAAGAAACTACATGACAAAGTATTTTAAAGATTAAAAAGAAAATTCATTAATTTTCATGCCCATGACAAGCTTTGGCCTACATGTCCTCCTATGGCTCAACAGGTTGACCTTACCTATGCTATTCACTAGTTCCATATTTTGAGACCATAATGTGCCCCCATGTTCCTTCGAGGTGGAAGAGAGACCACCAAGGGAAGGTTCCCCATTTGGACTTGAGTCAACAAGAGTGGGGGGGGAATGCCTTTTGTAAATAGGTCAAGATGGGAAATGATTCTTCCAACCAACAAATGGAAAGATGCAACTATTCATTCAACTCCAAGTGCTTCATACAATATAAATCCCCATAAATGATCTAGCCTATTTTCCCCAATCCAAGATTTCCAATATGTGTTTTGTTGTGTTATTTGTCCAATTATCCCTAATACAATTTTTGTTTTATATGTGCCTATCAAACTCATCTTTCCATTTATTAGTTAGCAATGTTAAATAAGATTCTAATGTGCAATAATGAGCATAAAATTTACAAGCATGTGTTGATTTTTCTACAATAAACAAAATAGAAACCAATTTTATGATTTGATAATTACTTCTAATGATATTCAATCAATTTATCTTGTGCCCCTTTTATCATTAAGCAATTATACATAGAAAATTTCAGCAATAATGCAACGAAAATAGTAGAAACAAATAAGATCATAAAGAGACAACCATGCACAATAAAAACAGCAAATTTTCCCTAGGAAACCCAAACTTGGGAGAAAATCCAGCAACTCTTCTTCTAGGAGAAATTCTTCTTCAGCAAGGTTTACAATAAAAATATCTAGAAATATATGCCAAAAACCAAGTCCAAACTTTAGCCATTTCATCATTTTTCTGCTTCCACGGGTTTCTTATATATAAGAGAGATGCTGAGTAAGTGATACAAATGAAGTGTCACATCATATGTATATATACAAGTCGAATGGATGCATTTAGCCCAAGGGACACACCATTTCATGATGGGGTTGACTTGTTGATCCAGGTTGACTTTTGATACCATTTTAACCAAAACCTTTTGCTTCGTCTAATGTGTTAGAATTACATTTTATCAAAAAAAAACATTGATGCACACATATGCAGATATAATCAAGAGGAAAGCATGTCAACAATCACACAACAAAAACGCAAGACGTTTAATAACAGAGTTCACCCCTCGACCTCTGGGGCTACATCTCTGGATTTGCTTCAACAGGAATGTAGATCTTCTATATTCCTTCTTCAAAGTAAGCTCTCAAAGCTCTCTTACATTCAAGCACTATGGCCAATCATTAGCTAAGCACTATGGATCTCAATAGCTAAGCATTCTCTCCTTTCTTCCCCCCTTTTTACATGGCTCACATAAGGAATATATATAGTTTTTCCTCACTTACTCTCCAACAAAGAGCATTAATTACAAGATCCACAATTGTAGGATCTAACTACAAAGAAAGAAAAAACAAGATCCATGGAAGTAGGATCTCCAACTATCTCAGGTTCATAATTGGGAAAAATATCAAAACCACTTAAAGACTTTTCAACCATGCCCTTGATTCTCTCAACCTATAATTGAGAAAAATAGAAAATTGATGTGAGGTGGTTTCTCACATAAAAACTAATTTCCCTAATTACATTAAATGAATGATATGTTAGACAAATTTCCTCTCACAATATTAATCATTTATATCAAAAGTGAATAATAATGCATGAGTTTAATAAAGGCTCATAAAATGCATGAGCATCTCATGAAAAGCATTAATCATAAATAATGAAAAATGCATGAGACATTTTCCCCACAAAATGCATAATAAATGTGTGAGAAATAAAAACTCATTAACCATAATTTCATCCACTTAAACACTTTGTCACCAACTTCAAATCATTATGGCACAAAGTAAAAAGCTCTTTCACGTGAAAAGAACCTTTGGTCTCCAAAAGTATTAGCTTCAATCCATCATCAATTGCATGCAAATGTCTCTGAAAGGCACATTTTACAGGAATCCTTCACCCAACTTACTTTGGAATCGAAACGTAATGCCAACACCTGCAACTGCAGCAATGCAATTGTCTAGAAAGGCACATCCCCTCGAGACTCCTTCACCTCTATCCTTTGGAATCATAATGCAAATGCCCACATCTGCAATTGTTGCAACGTAAATGTATGAAAAGGCACATCCCTTCAAGACTCCTTCACCTCTGTCCTTAGGAATCGGAATGAAAATGCTCACATCTGCAATTGTTGCAACGCAAATGTCTGAAAAAGTGCATCCCTTCAATACTCCTTCACTTCATTCCTTCGGAATTGGAATGCAAACGCCAACACCTGCAACTTCCGCAACGCAATTGTCTAAAAAGGCACACCCCCTCAAGACTCCTTCACCTTTGTCTTTCGGAATCAGAATGCAAACACCAACATCTGTAAGACAAATGTATTCAGATTATTGTAAGCCAATCACTAAAATTTTGTTGTCCCTGATTTATGCTGGAGCGACCGTAATCAAAATATTTTGTATTTTCTCCTGCAAGTTATAGGACATCATCAGCATCATCTTCAAAACCAATATTACTGGTCGATGTTGGAAGATCAGCGCCATGAGCGACGGGATACAATTCTATGGAGAATAATACAATGAGAAAAATAGCTCTAATCCCCATTTTTGCTTGTCGATCTCCTCAAACCTAAACCTGTGAATATGATGTTTCAGATCTAGCTGAGGAGATGATCATGTGCGTTATAGGTAGACTGCCATTGCTATTTCCTTCATTCTAATAGGAGAAAAGCCTACAGCGCCATATCCTACAATGCCACATGTTAACTGCACACTGCTCAGAAATCCCCTCATGCGCCCGGTAACCTTGCTTGGCGTACCCATTTCGGAGTTGGAATTCGAACCATGACCTTGGAATAGAGCTAACGTCAGGCCTCCCAACACAGAAGCCACTTTGCTCAGTAGCATCATGGAGATGAGCATCGCCTGCTGCTAGAATTTCTCTAACATAACTGTCGTCAGGGCAAAGGCGGCATCTCTGCAATTCAATCAAGGAAAACACTCAACTATAATTTGGTACTTAGATTTACTACGTTAAGGCTCAAACCATAGTATCTCACTCCACATGCCAACCAAATAAATTCCATTAAAACCATCCTATTCTGTGTCACCAGTGATCAGAAAATGTCCACAAGGCTTCTTGAGATGCAATATTTATCATCAACTGAGTTTGAGCCTCTTCATTTAATTGACAACATCCCATCTAGAGCACGCACCAAATCTGCATTCTGGTGATGAAATCGTGGAACGGTGCCACCAAATCTGCATTCAGTCGCATGGTTGTTACGCAAAGATTCCAAGCGCTTCTGATTATCTCACTCAGTGCCCTCTGAATTTCTCGGTCCTGCCTTCCATGCAAAAGCGTTAAATATTATGCTGCCAATGGCTGTGGCGAGCACAACCAGTCTGCTAGACAAATGGACCGAGTCAGTCGATTCTGGCAGGAAAGAGACTAGTCGTTGAAGTGATTTTGGGACATTTTGCGAATAAAAAAGCTCAAGTATGTGAATCAACTGATGGTATTTCTGGATTTCTACCATTTCATATGGATGGAAACTGTAGGTTCAAGTGTCAATTTCACGAGAGCGATACGTGGCAGTGTGTTGGTGAAAACGGTTGAATTAACGCAGAAATCCTACAACAACTATGGATCTCTGCTCACTCCCTTCATTACCACTAATATGAAAAGGATGCCCACGATGGCTCTGCAGAGCATGCAGATCGACTCTTTTTCACTCGGTGATTATAAGCAGGTCCCTGCAAACCTCGTCGTTGAAGCAAGGAACACCAATATGTCCTAGGATAATAGACCTCATCCTCCACCGACAATCCAAGCATTATCCAGAAAGTTGTCTCTGGTGCCCGTGGGGTCAATGTGTGATCAACAAAATTGGTAAGAGCTTGCAGCTAAGTGATTACGAGCTCGAGTCGTCTCACATGGCGTTGCATCTCTTCGAGATAACTTCCGTTGATTTGATGTTGATCTAGTTTTGCCCCCTTTAACTTGCGCATCTTCCAACAATAAATCTTTTCCACCGACAGGTTGCGTTCGATCCGATCTACAAATAGATAGAAAGGGATCCTGCGTGTTTTCTCACGCGCCAATGCTTCAAACAGAGTCTTCAAAAACATAGAAACCAGAGATCCCACTCCCTTTTCCACTATCTTTATTCACAAACCCTCCAAACTAAGCATCAAAAATCAGCTCTTCAACCACGCTGAGAGGGATCGAACCTTGGCACTAAGCAATGATGTCAAACACCATATTTTAGTGAATTTCTGACGGAATTGATCTATCACACGACCATAACAAGGTCCATTATATCTCATCGCCTTGAAAGGCCCTCTGGTCTTGATCTTGACATTGTAGGTTCCAGTAGTGTGCCATGATCGGCACATAGTTCTTCACTGTGATAAGAGCTCGGAGCTTCCTCCTGAGCAGACCACTGTGGAAATATAAATTTTGGACCCTTGAACGCGTCATCGAATTTTCCTCCATGAAGGATGCTTCTTTGGGCTCGAAAGATCATCCATGGCCAGCTCTTTAAAGTCCCGCCTCCGATCTGAATGCCTTCAGATTTATTTCTTAAAGGAGATCGTTCTCTTGCCCATTCCTAGCAAAACGATATAGATATAGCGCCCTCCATTGCCTTGGTTGTGCTGAAAGGCTAGCAGGAGCCACACGAACCCCTGATTCTTCACCTCTATCACGACCCCCTTTTCTCTCCAATCGAAGTCCTTAGGCAGATTGTTCGCAGGCAAAATAGGGCATCGTGGATGTCTTGAAGTGACGGTGCCATTATTTTTTGATTTTGAATCCGAAAAATTTTGAGTGTTTTCCATCAACAGAGGGATACCTACCCCCATAAAACTCGAAATTTTGCAAATGAGAAGAAATACACATTGCAGAAACATCATGAACTGCTTACCAAACTAGCTCCAAGCACTTTCTTCTCGTAATCATGCTTTTCGAATGGTGGATGGATCCTCCTCCTTCACGAGCTCTTTCACCATATGTCTGCTTGACTTGTGGCGAATTTCGGGGTGCAACTTCCAACACTTCTTCTCCCAATGGCCACTGATTTTGTAGAAACTGCAGAAATTATGTTGTTTCCCATTCAATTGTGTCTTCATGATAGGAGG
The DNA here is from genome assembly GCA_034641835.2 of Pinus albicaulis. Taxonomy (NCBI): domain Eukaryota; kingdom Viridiplantae; phylum Streptophyta; class Pinopsida; order Pinales; family Pinaceae; genus Pinus; species Pinus albicaulis. The sequence goes on along the minus strand of JAXQQM020058883.1, from coordinate 26,167 downwards.
ATTCAGAAGATTATCATTCTTCTTGGTCTCACTTCTCGTGGACACATATGTCTTCTTGACCCACACTTTCTTTGTGTGATGCTTAACTAGATCACAGTTAAAAGATCTATGGAAGCAATCATTTCTCTTATATGCAAAAGAATAATTTGAATGAATGTTATGCCTTCCTAAGTTGTCCTTGAATTGCTAAGGGCAACGGGGCTTGATTCCCTTCTTGGAATCGGGTGATGAAGAGACAGCTTTTGCTTCAGCTACCTTCGATCATTCTCCTTTCTCTTCTTGTCCATAACCCAAGCCTGAAAATGGTTTTCTTGGTACAACGTCCAATGGCTGGGTGACTCCTTGGCCATTTATGACAAGTCCACCTCCTCTATACCCCATCTTCATGAGGATCTTCACGCCAACATTACTTTCATAATGAGAGAGAACAGAACATGAAGTGACATCATATATCTTGGTTTGAGATGCAGCATCCATCGTCTCAACCTTCTGCAACTTAGACAATAACTCCTCTTTCGCTCATAGCATCTCTTGAAGCTCATGCTTATCCTCTTCAGTTACCTGCAATAGTCTTCGCAACTCTACATTTTCGGCTTGAATGTTGTCATTTATCTCTTTCAACTCTTGCATTATTTCAGCGTGCTTCGCTTCTTGTAGAAGTGTCTTTAATGCATCATGATCTGTTTGAATACTTATGTTGTTGCGCTTCAATTCTTCCAATGCCTCTGTCGTGGCTTGCAGTTGAAGCTGCAATCACTGCTTGCCCTCCTTCTCTTCTTGTAGAAGTGTATTCGACTCAGCTTTATCTATTTCTTGTTTCTCATAAGCTTCATACAACATGTCCACCCTTTAGACATCCTCAGCATGGCCTCGTACATGTCTTTGACATCCTCCATTGTTGCACATTCAATGGTTCACGCTTGTAGTCCACATCAGCAAGAAGACCTGCTCTGATACCACTGATCCGGGTTGACTTTTGATACCATTTTAACCAAGACCTTTTGCTTCGTCTAATGTGTTAGAATTACATTTTATCAAAAAAAACATTAATGAACACATATGCAGATATAATCAAGAGGAAAACACGTCAACAATCACACAACAAAAACGCAAGACGTTTAATAACGGAGTTCACCCCTCCACCTTTGGGGCTACATCTCCAGATCTGCTTCAACTGGAATGCATATCTTCTATATTCCTTCTTCAAAGTAAGCTTTCAAACCTCTCTTACATTCAAGCACTATGGCCGGTCATTAGCTAAGCACTATGGCTCTCAATAGCTAAGAATTATCTCCTTTCTTCCCCCCTTTTTACATGGCTCACATAAGGAACCTCCCAACATCTTCCTTTGGCTTCTTGTTTCCTACTTTTGAGAAACCTCCCAAAAGATAAGGCCTCCCTTCCACCATTTGAGGGATCCCAACCTTCTCCTCCTCTCCTATAAATACATCTCTCTCACATAGATGCAGCTAGCTGAACATTTTGTATAATAGTTGAAACAATCTGAATAAGCTGGTGTGAGATAGAGCAGAGAGAGACCCCTTGTCGAGAGAGAGTCTAGGTTGATTGCCTCACCAAGTCCAATTCTCCGACGAATGCTTGAGACACGTTTTGACTGGACCCGCTGAAGGAGGTTGCGACGTCAAGGCTCATTTGGTTGTAATCTCTTTCTTTCTCTTAATTTATACATGACTGATGTTTTGGTTCTCGTCTTGCGTTTGATATGATTAATCTTGTACAATTTGTTTAATTCTCCTTGACCAATTAGATAGTTATGAATGCAAATATTGTTTCGTATGTTGTTGTCATTCTCTGATCCTTGTGCAGGCACCTAAGTACCACCGTTGAAGGACCGCAACGTGTTGGGACGAAGACCAAGAGACTGTTGCCACAGCTACGAAAACTGCATTAGAACAAAGGTAGGACATCTATCCCGACTCAGTTTCATTCATTAACTAGGAATCAACGCATTAGCATGTCCTCTTGCTGTTAGACCCACCCTAGGGCTAGAGGGATCACCTTTGTCTACAGAGGGGATTTACCTACAGAACAAGTTGGCAACTCCATTGGGGATCATTGTGTGTTTGTTGTCTCGTTGTTTGTCGAGCGTTTGGCTTGTCGAGTCGACTTTGGTCGTTTCATCATTTTTCTACTTTGCTTGACTTATCTGACTATTTTAAACCATCCTATTCAGTTCCAGAGTGTCAAGTTTGACCTCTGCTTAGTGGTTTTATTTTTTCCCATGGTTTTCTAGCTCGGCGCGGATTTTCCTTGAACAGTCGCACCGATTGGCGCATGTTGCTTTTGTCACAGGTGCGCCAACCCCAATTTAGCACGGATTACAGCTAAACAGTCGCGTTGAATCCTGTACGATTTGAATTGACCTCTTTTCTGAGATTTTGTCAGTGTTTCTGTTGGCAATATGATGCAGTTGTTGGCAATATGATGCAGAGTGTTGTCCTTGATGGCAACCCACTGAATGAAGATGAAGACATGAGATCGTTGGCATGTGTTGTCCTTGATGGCAAACCACCTGATGAAGTTATTCCTGACCTGATGGACTTGGTAAATGATGTAAATCTGATATGAAATGATGTTTGCTAGCAATATGATGCTGAGTGAATAGCAACCCACTTGATGAAGATGATGGCAACTTACTTAATGAAGTTGTGCTTGATAGAATATGTCTTGATGAACTAAATCTGATGTATCTACAGTGCGTACAGAATGTAATGATGGAAGAATTGTCAGTATGTGTCAAAGTATGATGAAAAGGGTATGTCTCAAGGCATACGTGGATTTGTCTAGGAGAAGTCGCGTATTTACGCGGGAAACAACATGCCAAGTCGCGTATGGGAAAAAGCGCTCATAAAGTGCAAAACCAGGGGTAACCACCATGGTATTGACCCATTGTAATAAACATTCGTCGAAATGACCTGGCCCGAGAATACCACTCATAATGTGGTTTTTGGTTCATGGTATCGATAAAGGGTAAAACCACAGGCAGTAGGAATAAATTATCAGCAAAATCATGAGCAAAAGTGAAGATGTCTGAGCTTGAATGAATACTTCTCTCTAAATTAGATCTGAATGGAAAGGGTTACAGTTGAATGATAGATCCGAATGTATGATGCACCAATGATGAAGAAGGGGATCTAGATCTGAAATGTACTTATATTTGCTAGATCTGTTTATGGAATGATTAGATCTGTGATGAGGCGAACATCTGTCTGAGGTAAAGGGTAAAATCTGAAGTGATGTATCTATTGTGAAGAATTGCAATGACATAAAAGCCTGAAGAACCATACGCTAGTTCGTCGAAGAGGAAGCGCGCAGCACATCGGCTTCGCTGAAGAGAAAGCGCGTATGCGTAATAAAAATTAGCCCGTACGGTGTACGTAAGTACACGCGCCCATCTTGCGCGTATATACGCGACATCGCAGAAGGGAAAGCAAGTATGCAAAAACCAGGTTTTGATCATTTTCCAAGTTCCGTGGAAGAAATGTCCGATTCGTTCGGGTCAAGCCATCGATATCCGTCGCGGAGTTATATGTATCTGTTTCATGGTTGACTGTGTTTAAAAGTATGGAGTGGGTCCAGTCTGAAAATATGATGAAACGTGGCCCGTGCCAGTCCTCTAAAAGCGGCATTGATCCAAAGGTGGTTCTCTTTGATGAAACGTGTCCATAGAGGTGCTGAGGGTTGTAGTTTCCTACTGGGGCCGAGTTCTCTGTGAGACCGGTAAACTGCTGTGGGCCTGGAGCTCCTCCACGAGAGTCAAACGAGTCGTGGGGTTGTAGCTCCCTCCTCCAGGTGAGGTCAAACGAGAGCAAATGAGCTCCTTTCAGAGAGAGGTCACAATCAGAAGTGGCTGAGCCCCTTCCGTGTGAGGTCGGGTAAACGAGTGGGAGCCTGCAGGCCGGTAGGAGTTCAGGACCACCATATGTTGTAAGATGTTTTCTCTATAATAAAATATTAAAGGCTGAGCAACTGCAGCGGTGGTTTTCTCCCGACTTGGGTTTCCACCTAAAAATCCTGGTGTTCATGTGTGATGCTTTGTGTGATGGTTTATTCTGTTCTTACCGCACATGTTTACTGTTTATAGAACATCTAATGAATGAATGATGGAATGATATAAGTGAAGAATTAATGGCATAATTAGATCTTTGTGTATACGCGAGTTTTATGAAGGATATCCGCGCGTTGCATAGCGTCAGTTGGCTTCAGCAGTAGCAATATGGGTTTTAGAAGTAAGAAAAAGCAAAAGTTTTGAATATGCAAAGAATATTTCATTCAGCTCTTCAAAGATTTTCCTGGGCCGCCGTTCGGATGCTTTTTTACCTTGCAATTGGTCTTCTGAGATTGTTTTGACTCCGTAGTCTCGGTCTTCTTAGTTGTTTGTCCATCATCTTATCAATGGAGTTTGTAGCCCTAGGGTTTCTAGGTGCCTTGTGATGTTTGTTCGGCCCTCTCCTCACTGAGCCTTCTAAGTTGAGGTCGAGTCACTTTGATATTTGTCATTTCAATTTGTTGACTGATTGTGTTAGTCTTTCTTTTGAATCTTCGTGTCCTTAGTTTGTTGAATGATCACCTTTGTTTTCGTTTAGCTCTCCTAGATTGCATTGCTCGTTGGATCGTTTCGAAAGCCCTTTGTTTACTGGGAAGAGTGCATTCTTCTTTTGAGTGTGTTTTATGTTTGTATTGCATTGGTCTCTTTGTTTTAGATCATTACATTTGTAGTGATCAAAACTAGTGTTTATTTTTTATTTTAGTGTAATAGTGCATTGTGTGCCTCATTCATCTAAAAAGACAAAAATTTCATTCTTTCGCTTGAATTGAAAATGAACATTCCTCGTATCTATGCAGCGTTGGAATAATAGGCAGGCATATCATTAGGCATCTATCATTGAGATGGATGATAAGCTTTGTGATCAAGTTTCTATTTTGATTGACCCCGGATATAATTATAGTTATGTTAACCCTAAATCGGTGGATAAGTGTGGTTTGAATAAAGAAGTTCTTACAAAATATTGGTTAGTGCAGTTGGTTATAGGTACAAAGAAGAGAGTTCATCATTGGGTGACAGATTGTGCATTTGAGCTGAATGATATGCCTACATCAGCACATTTGAATGTATTGTCTTTGGGATCATATAATATGATTTTTGGTATGGACTGGCTATATCTTCATAGGACCAAAGTGGACTGTTATGACAAATCCATTGAGTGCTTGGATGACAACGGAGAGCAGAGAATCTTACAAGGTAAGAAGAAAGCAACATCAGTTAGGATGGTGACAGCTATGCAGGCAACCCGCAGTCGCAGAAAAGGTTGTGTGTTATTTGCAGTGCACATTTCTAGTGATAAATGTGAGGATGAGGATGCGAAGATATTGAGCATGTTATTCAGTTTAGATCTGCATGTGTAGGTTGTTAAGGTATTTACTTCGATGTTAATGCCGAATATTTCAGATTAATAACTTATGTAAGTAGGAGAAGTAAATCAAGAATTTAACAGTAGGGTTTCTGTTTAAGTAAATTCAGAAATGTTCACATGGCTTCCTTCAAGTTTTCTTCCTACGCTTTAGTTCCTCTGCCACAATCATCTTTGGCCATCCATGCTCATCCATGCTTTCCACCTTTTTAAATAACTTAATAAACGAATGATTGTTGAAGCCTCCATTGGGAACATACCCAGCTTAGCTAGCAAGATCTCATATGGGACTGTTGACTTGACTTTGAGGTTACTAATGATTAAGTGCTTTTGAATTCTCTCTAGTTGTCTCCACTTGTGATTTGACATGCTGCTCCCCCAAACTTTGCAACCATAGAGGACAACCAGGGTAACCAACACTCCAAAAAGAGTTTTCTTCGTTTTCCAGTCCCATAATTCTGCTTTCCTACATTTGTTTTGGAGAAGGTAAGAAGTTCTCCATCCACCTTGGATCATTTGAGTTATGCATGTCTCCGAACTGAGCATGTTGTGAAAAACAATTCCTAGGTACTTGTACTCTTCCACTATCACCAAGGATTTTTCTTCAAATATAAAGCTAACATGTTTTTTTTGCTTCAAAGAGAATATCATGACTTTGGTTTTGTTAGTGTTTACTTGCATCCCAACCTCTTGATAGAAGAGCTCTAAGGACTTCAAATTCTATCTCAAACCATGAGCGTAATTTACAATTAGGATAAGATCGTCAGCATACAAAAGTAGCTTCACCACATAACCTGCTAGATGAATACCCTCTCCACTGGTGTTGTTTAGTCATTCTTCTAGCTCATTAATATATAAACCAATTAGAGTGGGGGGAAGGGGGCACCCCTGCTTGACCCCAATGTCACTAGTACTGTCACAATTTGATTATTTTATTGTTGATAACAAACAGTAAGTGTAGAGACAGTTATATATGGATGGATGGATGGGGGAAATACCTAGATCATCGAGTGGCGGCTTTCAAATATTTGATTTTTTTGTTGTTGAATTGAATTGAATTGAATTATTTTTAATGATGTCCACGACACCTTGTGGTCTAAAAATGAATGAATGATGTTTTAACTGCCACGAGACTAAAAATAGTCTATGGGACTACCAACCCCCTTGTTTTTTGTCTTTTGCAATTCAATCATTTTCTTACTCAGATTGATGATGAGCTGACCCAACCTTCTAAGAGTCCCCTCACTGAAAATACAATGCCACGGAATTGATGCTAACATACTGCCATAACTGTCCCTGATGTCTCACCAGTAAGGGACCACCCACTATCACATAATCCATTTTCAGATTTTTTTCTATGTTAATTTTGTTTTCATGGATCTTGAGTAAGAAATTTGTTGTTTTTAAAAGCCTTGTCTCCTTAAAAAGCTCATGACTTCATACACTGCACATTCTTTGATAAAACGCCATAACATAATAGTTGCAGGGACAACTATATAAATATGTATGGATGGGGCAATACCTAGGTCATTGAAGCAAGCATTATGATTAATTAAACCTTAAAACTTTGTTCTAGAATGTAATAAGGGAAAGCATTTAGACAATACTTGGTAGTCCAATGTTAACTATTTTAAAAAAAAACTAATCATCCTCGTGTCCACTTTGAATTTACAGTTTATCTGTCAATCACCAATGTTGCCGTGCAAAGTGAACAATAAAAATATGTATCATCAGTTTATTGCGGCCAGGACACTGAAGGGAGCACCCTTGCTTAACCCCAATGTCACTAGTAATGTCACAATTCGATTATTTTATTGTTGATAACAAATAGTAAGTGTGTGGACGGCTATATATGGATGGATGGATGGGGGAAATACCTAGGTCATCGAGTGGCAGCTTTCAAATATTTGATTTTTTATTATTGAATTGAATTGAATTGAATGATTTTTAATGACGTCCACGACACCTCGCGGTCTAATAATACATGAATGAATGATATTTTAACATCCACAAGACTAAAAATAGTCTATGGGACTACCAGCCCCCTTTTTTGTTCTTTTGCAATTCAATCATTTTCTTACTCAAATTGATGATGGGCTGACCCAACCTTCTAAGAGTCCCCTCACTGAAAAGACAATGCCACGGAATTGATGCTAACATACTACCATAACTGTCATTGATGTCTCACCAGTAAGGGACCACCCACTATCACTTAATCCATATTCAGATTATTTTCTATGTTAATTTTGTTGTCATGGATCTTGAGTAAGAAATTTTTTGTTTCTAAAAGCCTTGTCTCCTTAAAAATTTCACGATTTCATACACTGCACATTCTTTGATAAAATGCCATAACATAATATTTGCAGGGACAACTTTATCTAAATATGTATGGATGGGGCAATACCTAGGTCATTGAAGCAAGCATTATGATTAATTAAACCTTAAAACTTTGTTCTGGAATGTAATAAGGGAAAGAATTTGGACAATACTTGGCCGTCAAATATTAATTGTTTTAACAAACAACTAATCATCCTCGTGTTCACTTTGACTTTATAGTTTCTCTACCAATCACCAATGTTGTCGTGCAAAGTGAACAATCAAAATATGTATCGTCAGTTTATTGCAGCCAGGACACTGAAGGGGGCACCCCTACTTGACCCCAATATCACTAGTGATGTCACAATTTGATTAGTTTATTGTTGATAACAAACAGTAAGTTAAGGGATGGCTATATATGGATGGATGGATGGGGGAAATACCTAGGTCATCGAGTGGCGGCTTTCAAATATTTGATTTTTTTATTGTTGAATTGAATTGAATTGAATGATTTTTAATGACGTCCACGACACCTCGCGGTCTAAGAATAAATGAATAAATGATATTTTGACGTCCACAAGACTAAAAATAGTCTATGGGACTACTAGCCCCCTTGTTTTTTGTCTTTTGCAATTCCATCATTTTCTTACTCAAATTGATGTTGAGCTGACCCAACCTTCTAAGAGTCCCCTCACTGAAAAGACAATGCCACGGAATTGATGCTAACATATTGCCATAACTATCCCCGATGTCTCACCAATAAGGGACCACCCACTATCACTTAATTCATATTCAATTTTTTTTCTATGTTAATTTTGTTGTCTGGATATTGAGTAAGAAATTTGTTGTTTTTAAAAGCCTTCTATCCTTTAAAAGCTCATGACTTCATACACTACACATTCTTTGATAAAATGCCATAACATAATAGTTGCAAGGACAACTATATAAATATGTATGGATGGGGAAATACCTAGGTCATTGAAGCAAGCATTATGATTAATTAAACCTTAAAACTTTGTTCTGGAATGTAATAAGTTAAATCATTTGGACAATACTTGGTCGTCCAATATTAATTGTTTTAACAAACAACTAATCATCCTCGTGTCCACTTTGACCTTATAGTTTCTCTTCCAATCACCAATGTTGTCGTGCAAAGTGAACAATCAAAATATGTATCATCAGTTTATTGCGGCCAAGACACTAAGATGACTAAGAAGAAGAAAAAGAAGATATTTTAACGTCCACGAGGCTAAATATAGCCTATGGGATAGGTTGCTCCTCCATCTGGCTCTTGTACTCTGCCCTTTTCTTGTGCAGTTTCACAATAAGCTCACCCAATTTCTCAACAAAGCCCTTGTTGAATATAATATCCCAGGAGCTAGCTGCCAAAATATCTGCATACCTTTCTCTATTGTCTTTGAAGGCCTCACATTCTAAAATGAAATGCTTTTATGTTTCCACTTTTCCTGAAGAGCAGAAAATACATACTCTTTCGTCCCATACTTATTTTGGCCTTTTCCAGCACCCTGTTTCACAACGAAGTTGATGCAAATTTTTTTATGATCAAACACTTCTGAATTTTCTCAATTTTTTTCCACTACCTGTCGAATGTACTACTGGCCCACAGTTCACAACCGTAGAGAATCATCGAAATCACTAGCAGCCCAAAAAGAGTTAGAGTGGTTTTCTAGTCCCATAACTCTGCCTCTCTACACCTATTTTGAAGAGCATAAAATGCTTTCCAACCCCCCAAAGTTCTTTTCTTTCTACATCCACCCCAGCTTAGATTTATGTTGAAGTCCATTCCGAGGTATTTGTAATCCGAAACTTCTTCGAGAATGTTTCCCTCATCCTTATCCATCTATCTATCATCCTTATGTCATTTTATCCCCACATACACCATTTACATGCGAAACGTTGTTTGATTCATCATTGAAGCTGCAAATTTACATCAGTGGACTAGCTATTTAAAATTTTATTGTCCACCTTGGACACTTGCAAGTTAAAGGATTTATGACCACGCGAACTTGAAATGTTGTAAAATGCGTACTATTTTTCAAGTCTGCACTAAATGGATGTTTTTCATAGATACTCTCCAGTCCAGTAGCATAAATTGAAAAAATGTTGTGGCCAATTAATTTGTCATTGTAGAAGCGACATAAATTTTCTCAATAAACGGTAGCAGCCATGATGAAAGCTTTCAGGGGACTCTCTGTGCAGCCTATTCTAAATTCCCATCGACGAAATCTTCGAACTTTAAAAGTGTTTAAAATTATTATAAGAACTTTCAAGCTTCCAAGAAATTTTAAGAATAGTCTCCATCTTCAACGATTTGGTGATAACAGCCTGAGCTGCTAAACCCACATTCTCCCTATCTAGCATATAAAATGCATGCATCCAATTATGTGCCCAATATAATTTTCAACCTGGGCAATTTTAAAAATATGCGGAAGCTTCTTTAAAACTCATGGTTATAAAAACCACACAATACAACCCAGATTTCTTATGCGGAAGCTCTTTCTTCTTCATGCTCTATGGTTATAAACCATAGGCATTACCTATTACATGTAATCGAATAAATATTCAATTTTGCAATTAAATTCCAAAAAGTATTCGGGCTTTTGCTTTATGGAAATTTGAATGCAAATATATGACTTTGTATAAAACCCAAATTATGATATAGTCCCGGCAACATATATTAAATCAAATATAAATCTTTGCACCCACTCATTTCATACCAAAGTTAAAACCCATTTAACTTTTAGAACTCAAATATTAACATATTTGTTTGGGCCCCACAACCTCAATAACATACCTCTGTAAATCACCACGCAGCTTCGAACGAGTCCTCCATTGGATCTCTGTTGATGACAATCAGATGGTAGTCGCATTAATTTAAGCCTCGTGACTTATCCACCAAAATTCACGCGAAATTCATGGTTTTAAATTCCACCCATGCCACATGCCAAGCACTTAACGCTATCGCGTTCCAATTGAAGTTTACCACTTACCAAGATTTGGTCATGCAAAAACCCATTCATGGGTTTGAAAAACCGCTCCACGCTTTACTGTTCATCACACAGTTCCGCTTCAATTCTTAATACAGGATCTCTGCAAATCCCATGCTTCAACGCATCTCGGCATCTCTTGTTTCTGTGGCACTGTGTCTCAAGGTTCCACTGTGTCACTTCTCATTTTCACAGCGTTTTCACTTTGTGTTTCTTTGATTCGAGACCTCAGCATACTCGTAAACACTCAAACTACTCACGGAATTATACTTCACTTCCCATTCCACTACAACGATGCCACCATTTCGATTCATTGCATCATTACTCCATCGTATTTGCCTTCGATTCAAATCTGTGAACGCCATTACTCACGGTTCCATTAACTCGGATTCTGCTTTCAATTACTTGGTTGTTGTCTCCATTCCAACTGCTCCTTCACTTATAATCTCTGCCATACTCCTTCTGGTTAATGATATCCACTAGTCTTCACTTCCTCATTCATCAACGCATGGATTGTTCATCCTTTGCCGTTCTCACCCACATAGTAAACCCTTAATTGTAACTCCAAACCTTCATCTTCACTGTAATGTGTATTTTCACAACAGAGTGTGCAACCCTCTCTCTTGAATATACTATATGATGTAATCCCGAATGTGAGATACATCCAGGCAACAGTTACCTCAAATTAAAAGTCTATGGAAATTTCATTTAATAGCATCAATCTATTTTGAGATCGATGCTAATTTTCTCAGTCACACAGAATTCAAATAAATGAATATTCATTCTCAAATCACACAATCAAACATGTAGTTTGAACATAACATGACAGAAATCTCTATGTTCTGTCAATCCCATTGCACACAATATGTACTCAATACAAACCCAGAAATTGAGTTTTTCATGTATTAAAACCCAGTATTTACATAGGAATTCTCCTTGGCCTGATCTTCTATATCACTGGCCTTCTTCCACTACTTTGCCCGAAGGCTTACAATCAAAACCCTGCTTCTATCCTACTCTACTCAAATCTACCAAATCTGTCTTTTATGCCTTTGAGGCTTACATTTATACAAAAATGTCTTGAATCTATTTTTATTTTCAGTGCCTGTATTGTCTCAACAAAGTACTAAATATCCTATTTAATCCCTAAGGATCCTCTTTCCTCCACAATTAATGAAACAAACTCTAATTTAGAATTTACAAAATCTCTCAATCCTTATACACTCTCAATTCACTCATGTTCTCAAACATTCGAGAATATTTACAATTCCTCCCAATATTTAATTAAAAATCATTAAAATTCCTCAAAATATTTATAAAAATCCAACTCTTTTGAAAACTCAAAAACCCCTAATTTTAATAAAAATACATGGAATTTTCTTTTAGCCTAATGCCCTTGCATCAGACTCCCAAGGTCAAAATTAATCATGATCTCATGGTCATGTGCTTTGAATCTTTACCTCCTGGATCCCATACTCTGTTTTGCTGCTGTCCATAAGCTGCATTATTTTTCTGTTGTACTTCTCCAGGCTTCCATATCTTGTTCTTCAACTTGCCACTTGCTATGCTTTCACATTCTGTTCTTGTTTTTCTTTTGCTGAAATTTCTTTGCTTTCTTGCTGCTGTTTGCTTCTTCTGAGACACCTTCATCATCAGTCTTCTTATGTCTTCAATCTCTCTGTCCAGATTATCTTTTGTCTAGAAATTTTTCTGCCTTTTGTTGCTGCTTTCAATTCCTGTTACCTTTGTTGCTTTTGTAGCCATCATAAATGTTGTTGCCGCCAATGTTGCCAACATTGTTTCTATTACTGCCTTTGTTGTTGTTGCTACCTCCCAAACTTCCTGAATATCTCTTAAGATATCTCCCTCTGCAATATTCTTTTTCTGTTCACTACCTGCAAATTCACTTTCAGAAAATGAATTATCATTTGATTCTTTAACTGCAGTAACATACTCATTCATTCTCTTTTGTATACTAGTAATCATAATCAAATTTGACAAACTAGTATCTGATCCTATTTCTTTCACAACTTCAGACATCTTCACTTTAGTATCTGCAATTCCTTTCTCTGGTATAATTGTTTCCAGCAAACATTTCAGCCATTCCTTTTGAACTTGTTTCATATCAAACACATCATCAATATGCTGCAATTCAGTTTCATCATAACCTTCTTCTTCCTTGACAATCTTTAGTAATTGTCCATCACCTCTTTGATTGATTCTGGCAAACAAATCAAATTCCTCAACATCTGTATCTTCATATTTTATCAGAATAGAATTTTGATTCTTCATCACTGTGGCAGTTCCAAAAGTCTTTCCTACAGCATTCTCTTGGTCAATCAGACAAGCCAACTCCTCCTTGCCATCAACAGTAACAAGTTTCTGCATATGAGACATGACTGTCTCACCTTCTTTGGAATCTATGAATTCCTTCTCCTGCAACAGCTCATCTTCATTCAAGACAACTCCAAGAAATGGATTGTCTTCTATAACACCTGTAAACACAATCAAATTGTCAATTTCAAAATTACAAGACCCAATGGCCTTATTTGATGATTCAGTCACCAAATCTTCTTTTTGCAGTTCTAAGTCTCTTTCAAGACTCAGAAAATCTTCATTGTCTTTCTTCTCAACTTCTAAAGTCAACTCCATTGTGCCAATCACCATAATAGAATGTTGATCCTCTACTATGTTTTCAGCTAACATAGTTTCCCTTTCATTTTTCATTTGTTGTCCTTCTTTGCCTGCATAATTAACACATGAATTATCAGTATTAAAAATACAAGGTTTCAATGTCTCTTCCTCCTCTGACAACATATCAGTATGCTGCTCTGAGTTTCCTTCCAAATCCTTTGTCAGCACATCAGTATGCTGATTTACATTCTCCATGAGATTGTCAGCTAGTCTCTCCTTCTTTCCATCATCTGTTTCATGAATGTTTCCCAGCAATGGCTCACAATAATGAAATTCTTTCTCTACAATTTCACTTTGACTGTCATTCATGAAAATTTTCCTGCCTTTCAAAAATTTACCCTGTGTATAGATCCTTTGCTTTTCCAATTCTCTTCTCTGAAGATATAACTTCCTATACAATTCAACAATTTCACTTGGAGTAGAACTTGGAAACTTCACATGACTTCCCTTACCTTCACTTGTTATTAACCAATCATCAGATGGTCCTTCCTTCTCTTCTCCAATATTCTGCTAAATATTCTCATAAGTCCCCTGTGTCTTCATGTCTTTATGAGAACCTGCTATCTCAGCATTGATCTTAATAGATTTCAGATTCAATTCTCTCCTTAACAAACTCTGAAGTTTGTTCATCATCCTATGATGTACCTGCAATCATACACAACTTATTAGTTTTAAAAACACAAGACTCTTCAGTCTCATTTGCTTCTTCAAGCACTTCCCCTTGAATAGATTTGCATGTGGAATCCTCAAATTCTATCTTTGACTCGAAAAATCTGAGTTCTTCCTTCCATAAGGCAATCTCCTTCTGCCTCCACTTCATTTGCAATGGTTTCCAAATTACCTTCTTTCCCTTCAGTGGAAAGATCCATCCTCCTCTCTGGTTTTTCTCTTCTTGCAGCCATTCCTGTAGTACCTCTAGTTGTACTTTCATCACTGCAATTTCCCTTTCTCTATCCTTCATCTTATCTCTGTGGCATTCTTTAGAACCTCTTCTCTGATCCTCCATGATCATCTTCATTATGAGCTTCTCACTCACCATGAGTTGCACTAAGCCTCTGCAACAACAAGCTCTCCCTGTTGCCACTTGCCTCACCAAACCCCTCACTGGATTTGGTCTTTTGGCAAGCATTGGTTCACTATCTCTGGAACCTCTTGAGCACTCTCTTCTGCTCTCTTTAGGCTATATCCTCAACTCACCTTCTCTTGAGAACACTTCGTTGTTCTCCCTATCCAACCTTCTGCTGGAATATCAGGTTCACTGCCATCACCATCAAAAACTTGTCTTCATCTTATCTGCAACCATAATTCTGCAATCATAATTTCAAATCAGATTTAAAATTATCTCACCCACAAGATCTCTACATGATCTTGTTCTCTTCAATCACTTGTACTTTGAATGTACTTCTTTCATTCATTTCTACAAATGTCTGTTCACTTCATTTGTGTATCTACTGCATATCATATTTTAAAATATGATCTCTTTCTCCTCTCATCACACATGCATTCAGATTTAAAAAATAAAAAATAAATCTTTAATTCTCAACAGAGCCTTTCCTGCTCTAATACCACTTTGATAGCAGCTTGAGCTGCTAAACCCACATTCTGCCTATCTAGCATATAAAATGCATGCATCCAATTATGTGCCCAATATAATTTTCAACCTGGGCAATTTTAAAAATATGTGGAAGCTTCTTTAAAACTCATGGTTTTAAAAACCACACAATACAACCCAGATTTCTTATGCGGAAGCTCTTTCTTCTTCATGCTCTATGGTTATAAACCATAGGCATTACCCATTACATGCAATCAAATAAATATTCAATTTTGCAATTAAATTCCAAAAATTCTTCGGGCTTTTGCTTTATGGAAATCTGAATGCAAATATATGACTTTGTATAAAACCCAAATTATGATATAGTCCCAGCAACATATATTAAATCAAATATAAATCTTTGCACCCACTCATTTCATACCAAAGTTAAAACCCATTTAACTTTTAGAACTCAAATATTAACATATTTGTTCAGGCCCCACAACCTCAATAACATACCTCTGTAAATGACCACGCAGCTTTGAACGCGTCCTCCATTGGATCTCTGCTTATGACAATTGGACGGTAGTCACATTAATTTAAGCCTCGTGACTTATCCACCAAAATTCACGTGAAATTCGTGGTTTTTAAATTCCACCCATGCCATGTGCCAAACACTTAACACTATCACGTTCCAATTGAAGTTTACCACTTACTAGACTTTGGTCATGCGAAAACCCATTCATGGGTTTGCAAAACTACTCCACGCTTTACTGTTCATCGCACAGTTTTGCTTCAATTCTTAATACAGGATCTCTGCAAATCCCATGCTTCAACGCATCTCGGCATCTCCTGTTTCTGTGGCACTGTGTCTCAAGGTTCCACTCTGTCACTTCTCCTTTTCACAACGTTTTCACTTTGCATTTCTTTGATTCGAGACCTCAGCATACTAGTAAACACTCAAACCGCTCACGGAATTATACTTCACTTCCCATTCCACTACAACGATGCCACCATTCCGATTCACTACATCATTACTCTATCGTATCTTCCTTTGATTCAAATCTGCGAACACCATTATTCACGGTTCCATTAACTCAGATTCCGCTTTCAATTACTTGGTTGTTCCATTCAAACTGCTCCTTCATTTATAATCTATGCCATACTCCTTCTGGTTAATGATATCAACTAGTCTTCACTTCCTCATTCATCAAACATTTGAGAACATTTACAATTCCTCCCAATATTTAATTAAAAATCATTAAAATTCCTCAAAATATTTATAAAAATCCAACTCCTTTGAAAACTCAAAAACCCCTAATTTTAATAAAAATACATGGAATTTTGTTTTAGCCTAATGCCCCTGCATCATTTGGCCTTCCTTTCGCCTAAAGTTTCCTTTTTGAAAGGCCTGCGCAGTACATTTACAAGCATTCTCCTCCTACAAAAACTAATCGTTATTGCCCTCAGAAACCAAAATGAAAATTGATGTAGTCTTGAACAATTTGATGATGAAATTAAGCATAATTTTTTCGTGGTCAATATTACAAGTTTGGTCGAAGGAGCCTTTGCAGAGCTGTAAAAACCTCGATCTGACCGAACGAAAAAATACCCTACCCATAATGTGAAATAAATTGGCCATTTGATGTGGAATGCCTGTTTGTTTTTATGTTTCTTACAAGTTGCTCATACCCTCACGCTCCACGTCCATCTGCTCTTGCAAAGGCCTTCGTCGGTTATGAGGGCATTAGTTACAATCGATCCACTTAGCCCCATATATTTGTAGGCTCTAAATGAGGGTTGAGGATCGTGTATGTTGCATTTTTAACAGTAGAAATCGGTATTGGACTTGAACTCTATACTTGGTTTTTGCCATTGTGTTTTGGTACATTGTAGCATTCATTGAGACGCTGCTCAATCACTTGCGTGATATCCCACTGAATCCCCTAAAAGCCATATACGAATCCACATTGATGCATTTAAGGTTGTGGTTGAATGTATTATATTCATCATAAAACAATTGAAAATATGATTGCTTTGGTTAATCTTGGTTCAGCTAATGAAGCCCAATAGAACATACACATAGGAGTAGTCTTTAGTGCGACTTTTTGGAGTTTCTGGATTCGGAATCCTATGAAAAAAAATGAAGTAAAATCTTGATTTATGTTATTTAAGTTTTTTAACTGTATATATAGATTCAGCACCCTAAAAAACCCCTAGGACATTTTAATTGTGCAAGTTACCCATCAATTTTTTTTTCAATAAATTCTTACCGGATTTTAAAGAAATTAGACTAGGAAAATCCACTGAAAAAATCTTTAAAAAAACGCACTACAGACAACTCCTATACATACATATTAAATGAATTGAAAATTTGTTGGGTAGGATGTGCCTATGTTAATAAAACTTTAAATTTTGCCTCTGTACTCTTTGAGAATATGACGAGATGGAACTCTGCATATATCATAGACTTGATGTTTAAGAGTAGAGATTTCTGCTTTAAGATTTTGAATTTATCTACTTACCTCCCCCAAAGTGAGTGCGCGAACTTTAGATTGCAGTTGATCACACTGGAAGACTTTAGTGTTTCGCTCATAGGAGGCATCTACAAAGATAGGCTTTTTAGCGGATGCTTTGCTGGAGCTGGAGGAATGAATCTGATTCAGAAATGTTTCAAGAAGCTTATCTTTCATTTCTCCTTCTTCCATGGCACAAATTTGTGACAAAAATTTTAGTTCTTCTTCGTCAGAATTTTGAGCAATCAATACTTTTTATTTCTGATGATTTTGTTCTTCAAAAGAAATGTCACTTGAATCATCAGAATCAGAGGAATAACTACAATGACAATCATCTGAATCTAAACAGAAACATTGTTGCATATGAGTATTTAATTCTTCTATGGATGATTTAGAAGAAGAGGAACTACAGGAATCATAGGATGATTCTTCAAGCTGTTGTTGTTGAATTTGTTCACGAATCACAACATTTGGACAATGATCAGTTTTGTGATTCCTAGACCCACATCTCATACATAACATTTGGGTTTCTATCTTAACAACGTTCTTTTGTTTATTCTGAGGCTAAGATTTCTTGCCTCTGTTTTTTCTGGATTCTTCACCATCTGGGCATTTGTTTGAAGTATGGTCTGTTTTCCCACATAACCAACAAGTTAGTTTGTTCCATCTATCTTGTTTGTGGGAATGGATATGTATGTCAAATGGCTTGTAATAATGTGCGTTAGGGGAATATTTGTAATATCCCTTTCTTACTTTTCTGGGTCCAGAGATGACCCTTCTTTTCTCGTTGGTTGGCTTATTCCTGAATTTCTAACTAGCTTTCTTTGCTTTTATTTTTGCTTTCCTTCTTTTTACAAGAGGATCATCAATGTTAAGGCCATATTTTCTGCAAATTGACTTACTATCATGAAATCTAGAAAGCTTTTCTAAAGACTTGTTAACTTTAGAACTTGTGCACAAACCAACCAGAGTTTTAGTAACAATAGAATATATTTCTCCCTAGGTAAAAGATTCAAAGGGCAACTAGAAAGCATCTTGTAGACCTAACAGGTCTACAAATCTAGACGGAAGGGCTGCTAGATATACTTGTTTCTAGAGAAGATTTTTAGGATATTTTACCTCATAGATGCGTTGCATCCAGTCTCTATGAAAATCTTCATACTGTGACAATTTATTGCACTTAAGATTCATCAGAATCATTTCATTCTTATCTTCTATTTCTGTTTCAAAACCACACCAGTGTTCTTGAATCATGGAGGTGAGAGCTCCAATAGTATTATTCTTTCGTGTACCATTAGCATTGTGAATTATGTCTCCAACTTCATCTTTCAAAAGTTCACTTTCCATTTTTGTGATCAATGCTGGAGATGTTTCAGTTTCCCACCATCATAGGAGAGTGCCAGTAAAACATTGGATGAGAGTTTTACAAGCTTCAATTTCATTTTTGCCTCTCAGGCACACAAGCTTGTACTCTGTAAACATCATATCAATCATTTGTCTGATCTGGCCCATACTTAAATTATCAATATGCCATTCTCGATGAGATTTTGGATAGAAAGTATGGGTTTCTGGAAGCTTTCCCTTTCCACTAAGATCAGGAGCAGAATATCTGGTAAACTGGCTCTCTAATGGCTCATAGATTGGGAATATCTGTGATTCTAACTCTGGTTCCTTAAACAAGGAAGCAATGGTAATCTTTTCTTAAGATTCTTCCTAAGAAAGCTGGGCAACTTCTCTAGGTAACAAATGGGGAAATCTGTCAATTGGCTTGATAGGATTCTAAATATGTACATTTCTCTTATGAAAGAATGAAGCAGGAACAGGCTTGTCAGTTTTGGATATATCTACTTTGTCAAACCTTTCAGACAAATCTGTTATGAGTCCTTTTGTAGAGCATATTTCTTGTATAACCTTCCCCTCTACTTCATCTAATTTTCTTATGGACTCTCTTGCATAACTTTTTAAAACATAAGAAGAAAATTGAAGATCATCCAAACAATTATTTACACTATTGACTGAAACCAGTAAACTGTTAATCTGTTCTCTCACTGCAGATGATTTTGCAGAGTTCATTTCCAATCCCTTAATGGCTGTGTTAGTCCAGTTTAATTTTTCACTGGATTTTTGAATTCTGCCATCAATTCCTAAAGCATTGTCATCCTTCAAAACTAGAGGGATAGCCTTTGTTGAGTTTTGGGCTTCTCCAAGGATGATTCCATTGTATGCAGGAAATGTGGATGAGGTTTCAATCTTACTACCATATAATGCAGACCAAACGTGCTGAGTAGTTGTAGAGGATGCAGTGTCAGTCATTAAAACGTTCTCAGTTTGTTTCATATTTTTCCAGACATAAAATGATATCCAAGAATTGGATTTATCTATAAATTCTTTCCGTTCTTGGGACAGTCTGGGTTTTTCTTCACTGGAATGAGTAAGGCCAAAATATTCTGCCTTTGGATGGGTATAGATATCCCAGTTTAACATCTCTTTCATCCATTGGGTACCTATTTTCTGTTTCTTGCAACCATCCATCAGGGTGAATAATTTGTGCATCTCTATGACTGACGGCTTTTTGCAGTCTTCTAGTAAAACACCAAATCTGGATTTTGGAATTAAGTCATTCAGTTGTTCTAAGTAGACTAGACCATATCTTGGCATATTTGGTGGTCTCATATGGCTGAACATTTCTGTTAGTCTTGGATCTTCTTCTTCTAAAGAGGGTAACAGATGCATCATCATAACATGATCAGATTCATGTGGGAAGGGAATATCTGAACACTTTGGATTTGGACAAGCGGTTATAGATGTAGAAGTTGGGGCTTCACCTAGCCTAGGATTATGGTTGGCATGGATGAAAAATTCTACAAGACTACTCAAATTTACAGGCAATTTACACTCAGGGCAAATAACTTCAACACAGGAAAAATTTACAATTTGGGAAAACTCAAATAAAGAAATATGTTTACAAGAATTTGAGACAAAACTGGAACAAGCAATGTCAACTTCAAGGGGATATTTATAAAAATGGGAACTTCTGCAGGCTTGGTCAATCCTTCTTGTATCTATGGTAGATCTTCACGGAAAAGACAAAACAGCAGAGGACTGGTCTTCTCGGATATTTGCAGAAGTGATATTTCTCATACTTGGGGGTTTGGGATTTGATACAACCCAATTCTCAGGGAAATTGAGATCTTCCCATCTGATAGTTTGATGTTCTACCTTTCGATTTTTTGAATCGGTTAGAACAACAACACTTGACTTTGAATCCTTACTGGGTGCATGGAGGACTGGAGGGTAGAGGGTGTTGGTATGACGGAAACATCCTCGGGTCTGAATGGCTATATTATGTATTTTCTTTGACATATCAAATCCAGTGGTATGGATCTGTAATTGAAGGATATTATCGATTGTTTCATCAAAAACATATACAAAAAAGTTTGGATAACAATCGAAATAGACTGGGCCATTAGACAATGGAGCAACTATTCCTCCAATCAAGGAATCAGTATATTTGGTATGTGTAAGGTCTCTGATAGTGGCTAGGAAAAAAGTATTTATACCTTGATGTGTTAAAGCATTAATGCCGATTCTGATACATCCCAAATGTAGGTACTGAGTTTTTAGCCTTTTGGCTTCAGCTTGAAGTTGCTTAGAATTTAGAAGAGGAATGGACTGGACACGTTCGGAGTTTTCTTGGATTTGACTAATAGATTCCTTAATGGAAATTCTAGTGGCGGCCTTTAAATGCAAAACAGTAAGATTTGAATATACATGAGAAGCATCAATACTAGAGAGCTTCCATCTAAAATATGGTTGTGATTCTTCATATTCTAATTCATTAGAATTAATCACACGACTAGAAGCAGATGCAAACATATCCCTAAGGGGATTTTCTTCAGCTTTATCTTTCTCATATAATTCTCGGAAAGAAACAGATATTCTGGCTGGATCCATTTATCAACAAAGAGTTTTGTATTTGAGTACTAACTTTCACGAACCAGATGACACTTCTGGCTTTGATACCAATTTAATGCAGGGGCTTCTAGATGAAGCTTGCAACAGCAACACAGGCTGACTGGCCTTGCTGAATCTCTTCTTTGTGTTTACTTATTCACCCATACATGAACCCATACACGAACCTACACAGGTATTTCACGCATTGGCGACCTTCTTTTGCGGCTTCCCTCGCCTTTTAACGGTCTTGGCGTCCTTCTACCCTTTGGCGAACTTCTGGTGTAAATAAATAACACAAATACTACCTCAACGGACTTTTAAATAAGCTCAGAGTTTTCAGTACTCAATATATGCGGAACAATCTCACTCTTTATTGATCAAAAGATTTTAGATTACAGATTTCAGATACAGACTATGTTTGTTCTTTCCTAAGATAGATTGTGACGGCATTTACCAGTGTTTTCTTCTTAATGAATAAGATAGTTTTCTGGAGGCTACCTGGCCGATTCACAGACTTAGTCTTTGAACATGAAACACACAAACCAATGGACTCTCTATTGATCTGGCCATTTTAGGTTCTTATCAGTGTCGAGCACACTGATATGCAAGCTTCTCAGATCTCCTAAGACTTAGATATTTCAGTCTCCTTCGTGGTGCAAGCATATCAGACTAGACGTCCGCAGTTGCAGAGCAGGAAGAGAAGATCTTCAGATCTCTTACTCAAAACAAAACAAACACAAGACTCTATCACACACTCACTCTGACTGCGAGTCCCTCAAGTATGAGCCTTACCCTCCTTTTATAACAAAGGAGAGGGAACAAACATTCCTGTAGAACTCGTGACTTGGAAATGGAATCATTGCTTTCGAGTAACGCCGAGGCGACATCCATGCATAGATTCCAAGTCCAGAAAAAGATATGTGGGGACAAAAGAAAGACAAAGCATCATGGATGCTTTTTGTCTAGAAAGCCCATGAGAAAATTGTTAATTACGAGGAAGCTTTTTACCAGAAAGCCATTGAGAAAACCGATCATAATATACCCGTGACTAGGTACCATGTACATTGTGGATACTTTTGGATGGAGTCCACGAGAACCATTTATGCCGAATTATCTAGAGTAGTAATGTCGGGAAATCAATATCTTTTATACAAAGGCTCATCCCATGCTTTATTATAAATCCTTCCAACAATCATGTGTTTTTTTAATACAATTTGGTGTTTAATCTTAGTCATGACCAACCATTCATAATGTCTGGTCATAAACTGGTCCAAAACTTGATTTTCTGTTAGTCGAAGATCACCAACAGTTCTGCAAGGAGTATGGAAGCACTCAGGAATATTGTTCTCTAAACACCAGTCACAATGCAACTGAAAATATTATTCATAATAAACAGGATCAATGACTATATTTTTTATGTTAAAATCACTCCACCAGTCTTGTAGCCAATCACACTGTTTATTCTGTTGCATAATCCAAGTTGAACCAAATTTAAGTTTTGTGTAGTGGGTTTAAATTTTCCCATATACATTTAACAGATCCCACCAGATCTTTTTATAACCTGCGAAATTATATATTGTGTCAAGAAAAATAAGATTTGGATCTCCTCCTGGCCACTGGGCAGAATTAAGTCTATGTGTCCAAGCATTATTTTTGGTTTTGTTAATACAAAAATATTTGTGATAGACTCTGCGTCTGTCACTTCCTTCAGACAATATCATGGTGATGTCATGGAAGTTTGATCTTAGTGTTTCTTTTGCTTGATGAGCTGTTGCCATGCTTCTGGAATACACCATATCATGGATCCATCTGCTACCTTTGGGATACACCTTTCTCTCAGGAACTAGGTGTAGGATGTTTGTATGATTTTGCATATTTGAATCCAAAACTTTAGTGTTTTTGAGCTGCCAAGTTGGCTTCCATTGATCTCAATATTCTCTCCAACTCTTATCTTCAGGAATGGACCTAAGTATTTCCTTTTGTTGATTAGGGTCCCATTCAGTTACAATCACCATTATATGTTCTTGTCGTTTGATATGCTCTCTGCTAAGAAAGTCTGGCAGTCAATTTTCAGATCCTTTAATGTGTTTTACATCAAAGTCAAAATTGGAAAATAAGGTCTGCCATCTGGTGAATTGTGCTTCACCTGGCTTTTTGTTGTCTTTTGTTAACACTTTCTTTAAAGCAGAAGCATATATTCTTAATAAAAAAATTCTATTGACCAAATGAATTTCAAATTTATCAATAGAATTCCATGCAGATTTTACCTCCCTTTCAATGAAAAAATAATTTTTCACTGTCAGGCTCCATGTTCCAGAGGCAAACTGAATTACTTGTTCTTCATCATCCTTCTTTTTCTTGAGCACTCCTCCCCATCCTATATCACTGGCATCTGTTTCAACAATTTTAGAAGAACTTTCATTAGCAACATACAGAATTGGAAGAGATTTTACCTTGGCTTTTATAATTTTTACAACATTAGTATGAGCACTAGTCCAAGGCGAAGGATTCTTTCTCAGTCTCTGTTTAAAAATATTTCTATCTTTTGCACAATCCTGATTAAAATTACTGACATAGTTTAGACATCAAAGAAATCTCTGAAGCTGGGTTTTATCTATAATGACATCAGGAAATTTTTCTGCAAATTCAAGGGCATGCCTTTGGATAGATATTTGGCCATTTAACGCAGGGGCTTCTAAATGAAGCTTGCAATAGCAACACAGGCCGATTGGCCTTGCTGAGTCTCTTCTTTGTCTTTACTTATTCACCCATACATGAACCCATACACGAACCTACTCAGGTATTTCACGCACTAGCGACATTCTTCTGCAGCTTCCCTCACCTTTTAACGGTCTTGGCGTTCCTTCTACACTTTGGCGAACTTTTGGTGTAAATAAATAACACAAATACTACCTCAACATACTTTTAAATTAGCTTAGAGTTTTCAGTACTCAAAATATGTGGAACAATCTCACTCTTTATTGATCAAAATATTTCAGATTACAGATTTCAGATACAGACTCTATTTGTTCTTTCCTGAGATAGATTGTGACAACATTTACCAGTGTTTGCTTCTTAATGAATAAGATATACTTCTGGAGGCTACCTGGCCGATTCACAAACTCAGTCTTTGAACATGAAACACACAAACCAATGGACTCTCTATTGATCTGGCCACTTTACGTTATTATCAGTGTCGATCACACTGATACGCATGCTTCTCATATCTCCTAAGACTTAGAGATTTCAATCTCCTTCGTGGTGCAAGAAGATCGGACTAGACGTCCGCAGTTGCAGAGCAGGAAGAGAAGATCTTCAGATCTCTTACTCAAAACACAAAAAACACAAGACTCTATCACACACTCACTCTGACTCCGAGTCCCTCAAGTATGATCCTTACCCTCCTTTAATAACAAAGGATAGGGGACAAACATTCCCATAGAACCCATGACTTGGAAATGGAATCATTGCTTTCGGGTAATGCCGAGGCGACATCCGCGCAGAGATTCCAAGTCCGGACAAAGATATGTGGGGACAAAAGAAAGACAAAGCATAGTGGATGATTTTTGTACAGAAAGCCCATGAGAAAACTGTTTATTACAAGGAGGAAGATTTTTACCGGAAAGCCCTTGAGAAAACCGATCACAATATACCCATGACTAGGTACCATGTACATTGTGTATAATTTTGGATGGAGTCCACGAGAACCATTTATGCCAGATTATCTAGAGGAGTAATGTCAGGAAATTGATATCTTTTATACAAAGGCTCATCCCATGCTTTAGTATAAATCCTTCTAACTATCATGGGTTTGTTTAATACAATTTGGTGTTTAATCTTAGTCATGACCAACCATTTGTAATGTCTGGTCATATACTGATGCAAAACTTGATTTTCTGTTAGTCGAAGATCACCAACAGTTCTGCAAGGAGTATGGAAGCACTCAGGAATATTGTTCTCTAAACACCAATCACAATTCAACTGAAAATATGATTCATAATAAATCACTCCACCAGTCCTTTAGCCAATCACATTGTTGATTATGTTGCATAATCCAAGTTGAACCAAATTTCAGCTTTGTGTAGTGGGTTTCATTTTTCCCATCTAGATTTAACAGATCCCACTAGAGCTTTTTATAACCTGCGAAATTATATATTGTGTCAGGAAAAATAAGATTTGGATCTCCTCCTGGCCACTGGGAAAAATTAAGTCTATGTGTCCAAGCAGGATTTATGGTTCTGTTAATACAAAAATATTTGTGATAGACTATGCCTCTGTCACTTCCTTCAGACCATATCATGGTGATGTCATGGAAGTCTGATCTTAGTGTTTCTTCTGCTTGATGATCTGCTGCCATGCTTCTGGAATACACCATATCATGGATCCATCTGCTACCTTTGCGATACACCTTTCTCTCAGGAACTAGGTGTAGGATGTTTGTATGATTTTTTAGATTTGCATCCAAAAATTTAGTGTTTCTGAGATGCCAAGTTGGCTTCCATTGATCACAATATTCTCTCTAACTCTTATCTTCAGGAATGGACCTAGTTATTCTCTTCAGGAATGGACCTACGTATTTCCTTCTGTTGATTAGCGTCACATTCAGTTACAATCACCATTATATGTTCTTGTTTCTGGATATGCTCTCTAATGAAAAAGTCTGGCAAACAATTTTCAGATCCTTTAATGTGTTCTACATCAAAGTCAAAATTGGAA
>JAXQQM020085827.1:0-29670 GCA_034641835.2 Pinus albicaulis | reverse complement strand
TGGGTTCTTGTAAGTCCTCAGCACTTCAGATCTAAAATTCCTCTCTCTTGATGGTGTAGAAAACCCAGAGAAAAATGGAACTCAAAGGGAGCTCACAAGAGAAAAGATAGAAAAATATGACAATGATGCTAGATCAAAGTCAGACCAAAAGTATAGATCTAGAGTGATCTTTAGGCAACACAAGGTAGTGAGTGAATGGAAAAACCCTTCTATTTATAACAAAATATTGAGTTAGTCTAGATATTGGTGCATA
The DNA here is from genome assembly GCA_034641835.2 of Pinus albicaulis. NCBI lineage: Eukaryota > Viridiplantae > Streptophyta > Pinopsida > Pinales > Pinaceae > Pinus > Pinus albicaulis. The sequence continues at coordinate 29,417 of JAXQQM020085827.1, read as the reverse complement.
ATTAAAATATTATTAACCAAATCAAGATCCAACTTTTATGGAATATTTTATTATTTTTGTTGGAGGGAAAAGGAATTTGACTTGGGTCAAATCCCTTTATTCGTAAATAATAAATAAATAAATGATTTATTTATTATTTTAAGGATGTGGTTGAGTAATAATCAAATAAATAATGATTTATTTAATTATTAATGAATGATTTAGTCAAATTTAACAAGGAATATTATTTAAATAAGGTTTAAATAATTATTTCTAGAAAATAATAAGATAAATAATAATTTATCTAATTAATTTTCCTGTTTTGGGTTAAATATGACCAGGAATATTAATTAAATTGTTGTTTAACTAATTATTCCTTGAGGAAAATCAAAAAAATGTGGATTTATTTAATATTTCCTCATGGGGTTTCCTGTTTAGACCATAAACAACTTAATAAAGGTGTTTTACTAAGTTATTTTTCATAGTGAAAGCAATTTTACTTAGTGTAAAATTGGTCTTACATGGTGTACTTAGGTCCATCTAATAGTAATAGGTTAGATGACCACCAATGGTGTAACAGATTGCCCCCCGAGCGTGCGAGTTATGTGAGCTAATCGTGTAATGAAGGACGTTGTAAGAACTCAATCCTTAGACACGCAGGAAGGGGAAGTCGAAAGAGAGAGAAATATAAGGTAGACTAAAGCACTAGAGGACTAGACCGCTGAGGAGGCGAGACTTACGAGTGCGACAAGTCTCTTTTATGGTGAGTACTTTGTGCTATAGGAGGCGGGGGGGAGGCATACCTATGCACACTTAAGACAAAGTAAAAAGAATAGTGCGTCCGATAAACAAGGTGAACAATATAGTACATGCGCATACACATAAGCGGGTAAAAACATCAGCGAATGAATACCACATACATCTTGTGCACGGGAATCGCCGGTATCATCTGCTGCATCAGTGAACCATCAAGTATACAGATCTCAATCATGCTGAAAAGGAGTTGGAGTTGAGAAAAAATTAAATCAAAGGGAAATAAGGAGTCCCTTTGCCTTATCCGAGGCACCGAACAAGAGTGGAAGATGGAACCAAGGTACACCGCCCTCTAGTCCTATATTCTGGAATGAATGATGACAGAAGGAGGTCCGCCATAGGTGAGGCAATAAGGGATCCTCAAATAAGGCACGAGGGAAAATAGTAGAACGACTGACAGACTGACACCAGGGATGATGATGAACTGGGGGGCACTGAGTAGCAGACGAACAAATTCCCTTGTTAGAGAATAAAGGGCATGGATGACCTGGTAGCGAATGAAACTATATCATAAGGGATAGGGGACAGTAGGACTGAAGGCCAAAATGTGCGATACGAGAGAGGAACCAAGCAATGAAGGATGTAACACTATGGTGGGATACAAAGGGACTCGAGATAGACTCCATGGATACGATGATGACTCAAATTGGATGCTCTAAACAAGGGCGACTTGATGATGCTACCACACAGTAAAGGTCCAATGGGGACCATCAAAACATGAGTACGTGATGGTTACTCATGATGAAAATCAACACGAGCATGGACAAGTATGAAGGCAAAGTTGTACCCCAAGTACAAGTGGTGCAAGTGAAGAAATTCGATTTTGAAGAGTGGTGAAGTGACCCTTCTTGGACGAAATGTGTCCTAATGAAGTATCAAATCACAAAAAACTAATAGATACCCATTTCAAGGCTTGGTGAGAGCTTTCTAATAGTATAGACGGTTTGTCAAATTGAGCTACGGTTTGGCTGTAGCAGGTGAAAGAAAAATCAGGGGTTTCTCTTTTAATAAGGCATTTTCCCTCCAAGGTCACTCATTTTCCCTCCAATGTTACTCATTTTCAAGTGGAGCTGTGGTGAATGTAGAGAGGAGAGAAGGCCCTAAATCTTGTGGTGATCGTAGCGGACAAATCGATTGTTGGAATAAAGATCCATTAGTTACAGGTAAGAGGCCTAACCCTACTCTTTCATCTAAGGGGATCAAAATTTTAGTTTAGGCACCCAGAGCTCATGAACAGGCCAAGTCGCACTTTTTGTGGTCTGTTCTGCGACCTTGGTAGCAGGTACTGGGCATAAAACTGTGACCTGTCCCAAAAAATGACATGAAAAGTGCGACCTATCAGAGAAAGGTGGTTTCAGTGCTGTGTTTGGCTGAGAGCTGGGATTTTTATGGTTAAGGGGCATAGGTGCCCCTAAGCATGCTATGGTCATGCCAAAATGTATTTAAAAATGGGGGATCTAAACAAATTTGTATGATGTGGTGCGCCATTTGTTTTTGTGATGGTTATGTAGTTTGAGAAAGAGAATGCAGGATTACCAATCTCTTTTGGTACTGCATATATGAAGCAAATGGACTTAAGTTTATGGGTTGGCATACATGGTTTCACTATCCCAAAGATAGGATTTGGAGATAATGAACTGGTGCTTTCCTAGAAAACCCATAGGTTGGTCAACAACAATGTCTAGGGGACTAGGTTGCTGATGTAAGATGAAGGAATGATGAGGGGTATCATCCCTAGAGTGATCTAAAGTGATATGGGACTCTAGAGGTTCTTCTAAATGGGGAAGAATAATGGTACTAGAGTCGACACAACCAGATACACTAGGAGAGTTGCGGAGAATTTCTTCTCCTGGACTCTCATATATGGGTGCCCCATTACCCAACCATTGGGTGTCAATGTAATAGCCACAACGTGTATGTGGTTTGAATGCATGGGTTTGATGTAAGGGTGGATATATAAAGTCAAGGGTGGTGACTACTTCCATAATGTCATCATCATAATATAATATGGGGTGACTGGTGGAAGAAATACCACCTGACGCGACGAATCTACCTGACTCATCATCATGAGAAGAGAGGTTCACATCTTTGTTGTGTAACTTGACTCCAAAAATAAGAAAAGAGATGTCAACGCCTTAGAAATGAGCCACTTCAAGGGGGAAACCTCCAATACATTACATAAATGAACAATTCTTGTATGATACAATTTACAAAACCTCCTTTCTATATATAGGAGTCCATGGGGCCATAATGTAATCCTAGTGGGCCACAATGTAATCCTAGCCGACCTAACAATAATAATTTAAGGGCACAATAATAACAAAATGGGGGTTACAAGGGTACAATAATAACAATAAGGGGTTACACTAACAACAATAAGGGACTATACTAGTAATATAGGGACCTAACATGCCCCTCTCCTTCAAAAAAGTGTTGTCCTCGACGCTTGAGTAGCTCTGGGTGCTTCTGTATAAAATTCTCATCCTCCCATGTAGAATCTTCAGTGGGTAAGTTCTTCCACTTGATGAGATACTCTGAAATTGATCGATTCCGTAGCTGTCGAGTTCTTGTTTCCATGACCGCTTCAGGTTCCAATATGATTTTCCTTCCTCATCAAGTTCTGGCAATATTGTTTGAACTGGAAGATTTTCACCTATAACCTTCTTTAAGCATGAAACATGGAAAACTGGATGTACTCGCGAAGAAGCGAGAAGCTCCAATTTGTATGCCATAGTACCAATATTTTGCAACACCTTGTAAGGACCATAGTACTTTGGTGATAATTTATTATCCTTCTTAGCTTGCTTGAGGGACATTTGTTTGTATGGTTGTAGCCGTAAAAATACCCAATCTCCTACATCAAAACTTCTCTCGCTGCGATGTTGATCTGCCTGTTGTTTCATTCGATTTTGTGCAAAATTCAGGTTATCCTTTAAGAGTTGGAGAACTTCTTGTTGATGCTCGATGTGATCTTCCACTGCTTGAACCTTCGAATTTTCTCTTAAATATGATGTGATGGATGGTGGATGATATCCATAAAGTGCCATAAATGGAGTCATTTTTGCTGCAGTATGGAAGGAAGTGTTATACCACCATTCAGCAAGAGGTAACCACTTGACCCATTGTGTTTGTTTATCAGATACAAAACAACGAAGATATCCTTCCAAAAATTTATTTACTATCTCGGTTTGACCATCAGATTGAGGATGATAAGATGAGCTATGAGCTAATTGAGTACCCAAACAAGAAAATAACTCCGTCCAAAAATTTCCGGTAAAAATGGGATCTCTGTCGCTCACAATAACCCTTGGGCTTCCATGTAGCTTTTGAATTCTGTCCATAAATGTAGTAGCAACTGTACTTGCTTTAAATGGATGAGATAATGCACAAAAGTGTGCACACTTGGTAAGTCTATCAACTACCACCATGATGACACTCTTTCCTTCGGACTTAGGTAAACCTGTGATAAAATCCATTGAAATCTCCTCCAAACGTTGACTTGGAATGGATAAAGGTTGTAGAAGTCCTGGGGTCTTAATTGTTTCCACTTTATTCTGCTGGCAAACCAAACATTCCGCCACAAACTTTCGAATATCAGATTTAAGGCCATCCCAAACAAATTCTTTCTTCACCCTGTGGTAAGTTTTTAAAAATCCCGAGTGTCCTCCTAAAGGAGAAGTGTGCAATTCCAGAAGAATCTTTTGTTTTAGTTGGGAATTCTTACAAAGATATAAGCGATCTTTGTACCATAAGGAATCATTTCTCCAACTAAATGTATCAGATGTACTAGGATCTTGCTGCAACTTTTGAATGAATGTCCATAAATCTTTGTCCTTCTTCCATTCATCTCTTGCTTCAGTTATCCAATCTGGTTGGATAATAGAAATGGCTGAAAGCAATGCTTCCACCTCTTCATTCTTTCTTGAGAGTGCATCTGCAACAACATCAAGCTTTCCTTTTTTGTAGATTATTTCAAAGTCATAACCCAACATCTTTGTGACCCATTTTTGCTGCTCTTCTGAAGATAGTCTTTGTTCCAAAAAGTGTTTAAGACTATCATGATCAATTTTTACCTTGAAGTGTCTTCCCATTAGGTAAATTCGCCATTTCTTTAGTGCATGCAGTATTGCTAACATTTCCTTCTCATAAATAGGTTTCTGTAAATACTTTCCTTTGATTGGACGACTTTCAAAAGCAATGGGTCTTCCTTCCTGCATTAAAATTGCACCAATTCCATTTCCTGAGGCATCACATTCCAAAATAAAGGTTTTTGTGAAGTCTGGCGTAGCTAAGACCGGTGCTAGGCACATTGCCTCTTTAAGATGTTCAAAGGCCTTAGTTGCTTTGGGAGTCCATGAAAATGCATATTTCTTCAATAATGTTGTTAGAGGTGCTGCTATTCTCCCATAATTCTTAACAAACTTGCGATAATAGCCTGTTAACCCGAGAAATCCTCGCAACTGCTTTATTGTCTTGGGGACTTTCCATTCCTTAATGGCTTTAATTTTGTTAGGGTCCACTTTAACACCCTCGTGAGATATAATATGACCCGGATATTCCACCTCTTGTACTCCAAAGAAACATTTGGATGTTTTTGCATATAATTGTTTCTCCTGCAATAGTTTGAGCACCCTGTCAACATGTTCAACATGATCCTTCCAAGACTGCTGTAGATTAGTATATCATCAAAAAATACTAGCACAAATTTTCTAAGGAAGGGTTTGAAAATGGAATTCATCAACCCTTGAAATGTAGAAGGTGCATTGGTAAGGCCAAAGGCATGACCAAAAATTCATAATGACCCTCATGAGTTTGAAATGATATTTTTGGAATATCTTCAGCCTTCATTATAATTTGATGATATCCTGAACGAAGATCCAACTTGGTAAAATAAATTGCTCCATGTAATTCATCCAATAATTCATCAATCACAGGAATGGGAAATTTATCTTTAATGGTGAGCTTATTGAGCTCCCTATAATCCGGACACATTTTCCATGATCCATCCTTCTTGTGTACCAATACTACGGGAGCAGAGAAAGGACTTTGACTAGGTTGAATAATACCCGCCTCTAACATTTCTGCAATCATACGTTCAATTTCGCTCTTTTGGAAGTAAGGATATCTATAAGGCCTGATGTTTGGAGGAACACTTCCTGGAATCAAATGAATAGCATGATCATGATCATGAATAGGGGGGAGTCCTTTGGGAGTTTCAAACACCTTGGAATGATTGTCCAAGACTTGTTGGAGATCTGCAGAAATAGATGATTTTGATGTCGGAACTTCTAGTGAGCATAATTGTGCAATTACGCCTCATTGTTCTTTATTTAGAAGCTTTCTCATGACATTAGAGCTTATTATCCTTCCTGGCTTCCCTTCAATACCCCGTAATTCGACTTCCTTTCCTTCTGAAAAAAATTTCAAGAAAATTTCTTGAAAATTAAAAGCTACGGTCCCCAAAGATTGTAACCATTGTACTCCTAGTACAACATCAGCACCTCCCATAGGAATGGAAAGCATTGGACTAGTCAATACATATTCCCCATGGTTAGCTTGATATTATGGCATTTTCCAGAGCAATTTATAGTTCCTCCATTTGCAACCATCACTTGACATTCTGGTGCTGGGTATAGGAAACAATTTAATTCCTTGGCTACCTTACAATGAATAAAATTATAGGTGCTACCTGAATCAATCAACACTATTACCTTTTTCTTCTTGATATGTCCTTCTATCTTGAGAGTTTGAGGAGTGGTAATTCCTGCCAGTGCATTACACGATATGGTTGGATTCATTTCTTCCTCTTCTAGGGCTGGTTCTTGGTGTATATCCTCTTCTTGTTCATTTTATTCTTCCTCTTCACAATCTATGTAAAATAATTTCTTCTCAGCACACTTATGACCTTTAGTGTATTTTCTATCACAACTGTAGCAAAGCCCTTTTGCTCTTTTTTCTTCCAATTGTTGTGGTGTCGACCTTGTAGGTTGTGGAAATCTAGGCGTAGCAACACTTCCTTCTTTATAGAATTGAGTGGTAGGCTTCCTTGTCGCCATAATTTTACATTCAACTTTTCTTGCCAACGTGAATGCCTTCTCCAATGAATCAGGTTCCAAAACGCGAACTTCATGTTGGATGTTATCCTTTAAAGTGCCTATGAAGAGATCAATCCTGTGTTCCTCTGGAATATCGGTTACCCTTATATTCAATTTTTGGAAGTCCTCAATGTGCTGCCCCACTAAACCCTTTTGTTTGAGATTTATCAATTGGCTAAAGAAGGTGTTGCTCTTTGTATCATCATAATGTGCTATCATTTCTTCCATAAAAATTGACCAAGTGACAATTTTTTTACAGGAGCAAAGCCATCGATACCATACAAATGTATTTTGTTCTAAATGTAAAGTTGCAATGTGTACCTTTTGTGTGTTTTTCACATTATGGAGATCAAAATATTGCTCCATCTGTAGTATCCATGTTACAGGATCCTTTCCATCAAACTTCCTCATATCCATTTTGGAATATGGTGGTTCTTCCCGCCAACATTAGAGTTTATGAAATCACGATTAACATTTATTTTGTTCTCATCATGAGGTTCTTCTACTATCTTTTCACCATTAGGAAACATTTCTTATATCAACTTTGTCAAACCTTCCATGTCTGCTTTTAGAACATTCTTCATGTTTTCCATTTTCTCATCGATCTTAGCTTCCATGTCATCCATCTTAGATTCCATGCCAGCCTCCATGCCATCCATCTTAGCTTCCACACCATCCATCTTAGCTTGCACGCCATCCATCTTAGCTTCCACACCTTTCTTCAAAACTTCCATTTCATTTTTTGTTGCTCTTTGCGAGAGTGAAATTTGTTGCACTTGCTCTTGTAATTTTGATAGATCATGTTGCAATTCTTCATCTTCATGAGTCATAGTAGAGCCTTACGAAGGCTTAATGGGTGTTGAATTATTTTTACGGGGCTGCCCCAGAACCCGATGCGTATCTATTCTACAATATGCCCTTAGGAATGTTCAAATTGATTCTTCAAACAAAGACTTATGCAATTCGGAAAAAAAAATAATAAAAAAAAAATAAAAAAAATAAAAAAATAAAAAAAAAAATAAAAAAAATAAAAAAATAAAAAAATAAAAAAAAAATAAAAAAAAAATAAAAAAAATAAAAAATAAAAAAAAAATAAAAAAAAATAAAAAATAAAAAAATAAAAAAAAATTTCTTGCTTTTGAGGAGCTTGATATTGAAATTGGATTATCTTTGTGATTGTAACACTTCAATATTTTATTTTTAGTACCAACGTAGCCCTTTGAATTATCTTTTGAATGCCACAGGTCTGACCTGATTTGGATTCTCCAAGACAAAGTTGTGTCTAATCTCCCACAATGACCTAATTATGGACTGGTTCAGTAGAGCAAACTTGTACGACTTGCCACGTGTCACTGTTTCATTCTTCATCTCTGAAATTGATAGCCAAGAAACTAAAGTCTGTGTACTTGTGACCACTTTTTACGGTACTCCAATCTGATGCCTAGAGAGAGATTTATCGAACTTTTCCCACGATCACCTCTTTGAGATGAAATTCAGGAGCTTGAAAAAGCACTACCTTCCACAGATCATATCTCCAAAAATATTGTGAACCAAGCTCTGAAATTTTTTGACGAATTTCTTCAGGATTTCACTTCACACCATAAGAATTTCAGATTCTAAACCTTCGTAAAAAAAAATTTATAGCGAAAATGCCACGATGACCTGTTTAGGAGCCTGAACAAAGACCTAACTTCCACAGATGATATCTCCGAAAATATTGCGAACCAAGCTCTGAAATTTTTAGACAATCTTCCTCGGGATTTCAGCTTCGCACCCTAAAAATTTCAGCTTCTGAAACTTCGTAGAAAAAAAGTTATAGCGAAAATTCCACGATGACCTGTTTGGAGCAGCGAAACCCTAGAATCCAAAGCTCCGATACCAAATGTTGTGTAACCAGCTCCAAAAAGAGAAGAAAAGAGATATCAACGCCTTAGAAATGAGCCACTTCGAGGGGGCAACCTCCAATACATTACATAAATGAAAAATTCTTGTATGATACAATTTACAAAACCTCCTTTCTATATATAGGAGTCCATGGGGCCATAATGTAATCCTAGTGGGCCACAATGTAATCCTAGCCGACCTAACAATAATAATTTAAGGGCACAATAATAACAAAATGGGGGTTACAAGGGTACAATAATAACAATAAGGGGGTTACACTAACAACAATAAGGAACTATACTAGTAATATAGGGACCTAACACATGTGCATCATCACGAGGGGTGACAGAAAAACAAGTAGATGAAGGATCCACTGATGTTGAGCCCAAGGTGATCATTGAAGGGAGGTCAGGTGAAACAGAAGGGGAAGGCCCAGGGGGATCTTCCACCGAGGATCTCATAGATGATGACAAGTAGTGGACAGTGGCCGAAGACTCTGTCATTTCGACATCCGGAGGGGCAATGTCAATGGGAGTGCATGTGTCCTCTAGTTCTTCTAAAGCAAAACGTGCAAATGAGGGAGCGGTGGACTCATTGTGCTTGGCCTCGAATTGGCGAACTGGCACTAGAGAGGTGCAGAAATCCTCGAGGCGGGGACAGAGGTGGGTATAATGGCCATGGAAATCACACAAAACACAGGGGTGGTTTGTGTGAATATTCTTGGGGTTCCTGGCTGCATTTGAGGAAGGGACAGAGGTTTCCAGGACCATAGACTCAGGGAATGCAAAATTTACCATGGGCTTGAGATGAGGCAAATTCGGACAAGTATGGGTGGCATGACCAACAACATCACACAAAGCACACTGGATGGTGTTATTTGGAGGCCAAGGAGGGGCAAGGTTTTTCAGAGCATCCTTGTATTTGGATGCCTCCTTGTGAGCTTCACCCTTCTTACCCGAAGCGGTCGCAATAGGAGGTGGTTCCTGTTGAGGTGGCTAAGGCACTAGGGCCGTGGGAGAAGTCATGGGGACTGGTTGAACTGGGGTCAAAGCAAGATAATGTTTGGGTTGACTAGGCAAGGTAGCAGATGGAGGATTAAGGTACCAGACGGGAATCCCAAGCGTTAAGTTAGGAAGAGAGAGGGTGGCCATGAAATGTACCATGTACATTCCTGGGGGTGGAGCTAGGAACGGTATCTGACCGGAGGGGTAATGGCCAGGCGAGATGGCTACTAAATGGTTAAGGCTTGGAGGAACCATTCTAGGAGGGTAAAGAGGCTCATGGATACCAGCTGAAGGGCTAGGAGGAGGAGGTCTAGAAGGATGAATCTAAGGGCTAGGAGTAGGCTTCAGACTAGCCAAGGTGGGCTTCTTGAGGGTAGCCTGAGATGATTGCATCATGCAAACATTCAATGAGCTGGGATTAGAGATAGGAGGAGGAAGACCAGAGAATGTACCAAGCAATGAGGAATATTTGTAGACTCCGGGTGAAACACTGGTCAAAGGATAAATGGTTTGCTTATTGGCCACCAAAGAGATGATGGACTAAGGGGAGGTCTGAGACTTCGATTCATAATATGTCAACTGGTCAATGGTGACTATCTTTCTATTATGAGGGAAGGACATCTTGCGGTGGACCACGGATGGGATAGCATACATTGCATAAGTGTAGCTATGACCTAATAGAATGTTGTAATCTAAGGGGGCATATATGACTTCTACGTCAACGCAAACAGTCTTGCCCGCAAGAGTAATAAGATAATTAAAAAAAAGGCCAATGGACTGGGAGGCGTGGCCATCACACGCTCAGAGAGTGATCGTGGAAGGAGCTAACTCAGGTGATCTGAGTTGCTTCCCAAACCGAAATGGACATCACACAGGTGGTCGTTGGTGTTTCGGATCATGACTAGGATTTGGAAGGCGACGAAAGCAGGGAGAGGAGGTTGTTCTGACCAATCAACATCGAAGACAATCAATCTATTATCGAAAGGGTCTACAGCGCCCATGGCAGATAGTAGAGCTTTCGTTGTGAAGGGCACGACTGGAGGAGTTCCAGCGTTGAAATGGCAGTAGAAGATTGCGCCAAATCATCTACTATGCTATACGAATGGGAAGCTTTTCCAGAAGCAGCATTTCGGTGTAGTGGTACTTTAGGGATCTTGGTATTAACCTCTACCTTAGGCTGAGGGATCTGCAATGGACCATTAGGTGTTGAAAGAGGCTCTGTAGAGACCGAAGGAGGCGGCTCGGGGACAGACGTAGCAGGAGGCTTATTGAACTGACGGTACCGAGTCTAAAGATTGATGTCTATAGTTAAAGGTTGAGCGGAGTTCATCATGAGAATATGGTAATCGGAGGTACCAGATGGAAGAGGTTGAGTGGCCACCTGTCCTTCAGGTGGTTGGGTAGCCACAAATCCTTGCTAAGGGAAAGGATTAGTAAGTACAGTGGGATGACTAGGCACGGAATTGGGAGGGACGGAAGGGGAGGCTTGTTTTCCTTGCAACGTTACTTGAGCCTTCCACATCTACTTCATCTGTTGTAAAATAGGACAATCATGCGTGTAATGACCATAAACACCACAATAAGAACAAGGCTGGTTCATGGGAACAGGCCTATCTTGCTTGGGCTGAGTGCCCTATTGTTGGTTAATAGCGTTAGGTGCATTATTTTGAGGATTAGGTCCAGGATTACTGGGAGCATATTTATTTTGAGTGCCTTTCCTCATCTCTTTGGAGGGAGGAGGATTAGTCGCGCCCTGCTATGCATACACCTGCCCCTGAGGGGGCGGTGGCTGCTGTTGCGGGGTTTGAGAAGGCAAAGGAGGCGGAGGTGCTAATGCTGGAGGAGCTGGAGCACCAGGCTATGGATACAGATAATAAGGAGGTTGGGTAACAGTGTGGTAAACAAGAGGTTGGGCAAAGGAGGAGACGCATGTTGTATCTGGATACATGCTACCGGGAGAAGAAACGGTGTTGGCCCCCACGGGAAAACAATGCCATGGGAGGTTGGACGTATGGATGAGAGAGAGCTCCCGAAAAATGCGTCGATGGCATGAGATGCCCTCGGTGCGTTAGCGATACTTTGGGTCTAGGAAGATCGGGTAGAACGCGGTATAAACATAACTCAGGCGAGAGTAGATCAAAAAACATTTTAACGCAATTTGGAGCGAGCTTCTTCGGTTTGAGGAAAGGCGATGTGACATCCTTGTGTAGAATTTGAATAAGCGATATATTTATCCTGGAGTATTCTCCCCGATCACACGATATTTTAACTTCATGACGTGATCTGCACAGCCATAATCTCTTCTACCATTGATCATCACATGCGGAAATAAAATCAATTGCATACACACATTAAAACCATAAAAATTCACACATATGAACACAATAATTTATGGGAAAGCTTAAAGCTGAAAACCCCCAACTATCTGTATATTATATGTCATAGAGATCATGTAACAATCATCATACAAAGCTCCTCACAAGCTCTCAATACAATCTCGAATTGCTACACACTAATCAAGCTAGATCTAGAAAATCACATGCTCCAATCTCTGCCACCTGATAGCCTGCCTCTACTGCGCAATCAATGCTAAAGAATGGCTCATAAATAACTTTGAACCACCTAGCTTGTACTGCGCAATCCTCATTGGCATCTCCAATCACTGGTTGTTGCAAATCATGCAACAATATAGTCACAACTGATAGTCACACTGCTCTTTCACCTATCTCTTCACTGGTCTCCACTGAAACTGTCCATGCACTGAAGTTAACTGATGTATTCTTTAGTTGATTAATGAGTTTATAATTAGTGAATTAATTAACAATTAATTCACACCACTCTCACTAATTGTATCAATCAGTTAAACTAGATACAAATAGCTCAATTATGTTTAGATTAGTTAAACTGAATACAACTCCACTAACTTCCTCAATCAACTCCACCAAACTCTGTCACATGAGTTCTAATTGAAGTATCCATGCAATAGCTCCACTTAACCCTCAGGAATAGCGTAATTCCTTCTGTCAGCTCCTGTGCCACATCTGTGCACTTAACTGAAGTGCTCCAAGAGAATAAGATAACGTTTATAGTCCAAATATTATTAAGAGCTAATAATATTCGACATATCTATTTTTAGATTGGCAATCTAAAAATAGATTCCGCCCAATATGTCTAAAAATAGAAGTCCATATATTTTTTTCGACTTGACAAACCATCCACAAATAGCATCCTGCAACTCATAGAACATGATCCATATGTCTAAAAATAGACATAGTCTAAAAATAGACTTTGCGCCAAAAATAGCCTGCGGGCCCACTTAGTGAAGGCGACTTCTTTCCACTAAGCTCATCATCTTGTTGCAATCTCAACACTCCCTCTCAACAAGATAAGGATTATCTGCCACCCCTATCCTACCTCTGTGGTATTCGAATTTTCTCCTGGTGAGCGCCTTCGTCAAGATATCAGCATCCTAATCCTCCGTGGGAATGTATGAAAGTAACATGATCTTTCGCTGCACACAATCTCTGATATGATGATACCGAATGTCAATGTGTTTAGATCTATCATGAAATACTGGATTAACCGAGAGTTTGATGCAACTCTGATTATCACAATAAATCACAGTAGGCTCTAAGTGTGAACCGAACAACCCGACCAGGATCTTCCTCATCCATATAGCCTCGCATGCAGCCAAACTCGCTGCCATATACTCGGCCTTTGTTGAACTGAGTGCCACGGATCTCTGCTTCCTGCTGTACCAAGAAACTGTTATCGACCCGATACTGAAAATCCCTCCAGATGTGCTCTTTCTGTCCGTTGGGCTCCCTGCCCAATCTGCATCCATGAAGCCACATAGCTTCACCTCATCCGACTGTCTGTACCATAATCCATATCTCGATGTGCCTCTGAGATATCTCAATACATGCTTGCCTGCCTTCCAGAAGAGCTTGGTAGGCTTAACCACAACTTGTGAAAGCTGGTTAACAGCATAGCATATGTCGAGTCGTGTATTGGCCAAATACATAAGCGACCCCACCAACTGTCGATAAACAGTGGCATCCACTACCTCCGCTGAAGTAGCATCCTCCTTCCTCCAACCTCCAGGAAGAGGAGTATCAACAGGCTTGCAGCCATGCATGTTGAACTTCTTCAGTATCTCCCGGGCATACTTACCCTGAGAAACAAATAGTCCATCACTGCGCTACCAAATTTCCAATCCCAGGAAATAATGAAGGAGGCCCAAGTCCTTCATCTCAAACTCTCTAGCAAGATCCTCCTTGCATGAAAGTATCAACAGCTCATCACCCGTCAGAATCAAATCATCTACATAAGTACAATGATCAGCAACTTACCCTCCACCACAATCTGGTATAGGTTAGGATCCACCTCACTCTTGGAGAATCCAAGTCCGGTGAAATAACTGTCTATCCGTGTGTACCAAGCACGAGGTGCTTGTTTCAACCCATACAGCGCTCTCTTGAGCCTACACACATGCGACTCGCTGCTGAAGATCTCAAAACCTTCGGGCTGCTCTATGTACACCTCCTCCTCAATGACTCCATTGAGGAATGCAGTCTTCACATCCATCTGATGAATGTGCCACCCCATCTGCGCTGAGAGAGCAAGAATCGTCTGTATGGAAGAATACCTTGCGACGGGTGCAAAGGTCTCCTCATAATCGATCCCCTCTATCTGTGAGAAGCCTCGGGCAACAAATCTTGCCTTGTACTTCTCCACACTCCCGTCAGCCGCCTGCTTCACTTTGTAGATCCATCTTGAACCCACCACTGATTTCCCCTTCGGCCTTGGGACAATCTGCCATGCACTATTTCTGACAATCGAATCATACTCTTCCACCATGGCATCTACCCATGCGGGGTCCTCCACAGCTTCCTCGAAAGAGGATGGCTCTGTCACGACACACTTTCTCATAAGAGCCGTATCACGTTATCTGGATTCGAATTATTTGTCTCTATACGCGGCCCCGTGATGCTTCGTGCTCCCTACGACCTTCTGCATCTTGGGCAGGTCGCTCAGCTTCTGTAGTGCGCTTCTGCCCTCTGATGTTTGGCATTGCATGAGTGGTTTCTTCCACTCCATGAACCTCCTCTTGTGGCTAATCCACATCCTGAGGCTCATCCTTAAGAACTAATAGCTCCTCATCTGCATGCAAGTGTGGCTCCCTCTCAGGCGAACACTTCATGACTTTCTCCTCATGAAATTTGATATCCCGTCGCACAACAGTCTTGCGACTGTCTGGAAAATACACACGATAGTTGTGGGGTGTATCAGTGTACCCCAAAAATATCCCAACCTCTGCGGTTGGCTCCAGCTTCTTCCTGGCATCCTTCGTCACATGAATGTAAACAGGTGAACCAAAATCCTCAAATGGGAAATATCAGGCCTCTTACCGGCCTTCTCCTCGGGTGTACTCATGCCAAGTATCACATGAGGACAACGGTTCTGCACATATTTTTGCGGTATTGCATGCCACTACGACCCACAAGTGTATGGGAAGGCCATGCAACATTGCCGTGCAACACCCACGATCGATTATTTCTTAGGCTCGGCTTATTTCTCACGCTCATTAGTCTTTATGAGCTCTCTTCGAAGTCCTTCTGCACTGCAAAAGTCCTTGAATTCACTAGAGATGAATTCACCACCATTGTCACTCATAAGAGCCTTCACCTGCTTCCCCGATTCCTTCTCAACCAACGCCTTGAACTCACGGAACTTTGAGTATGTCTCGCTCTTCTTCTGCATGAAGAAGATCCAGCACTTCCGAGAATAATCATCAACAAAGATCACATAGTACCTGTGCTTTGCTGTCGAAGCTACTAAGAAAGGTCCACACACGTCTGTGTGAATTCTCTCAAGGATCGTCGTGGCGTGACTATCCTTCTCGTGAAAGGTGGCTTTCACAAAATTTCCCAAGGTACATCCCTTGCACTGATCTGACTGCGCAAGAGTACCCTTAGGAAGCCCAGTAGAAATCTGCTGCAGTATCTTCAAAGCTCCATGGTGAAGGTGGCCCAATCTCCGGTGCCATAACTCGCCATCATCCCGGCTCACCACTCCTTCTGCCTTGCCTGCCATTGCTGCGCAGCCATCTACCTACAATTGATAAAGGTTCTTAACTCGAACCCCTATCCTCCGGGTCTCACCAGTTGCCTTACTGCGCAGGAAAGCCTTTCCCTCGCTAAAGATAACATCATATCCCTTGTCTTCTAACATTGCCACAGAGATAAGATTCTTCTTCAATCCTGGAACATGCATCACTTCCTTCAATACGAAGGGTTTACCAGACTCCCTCTCAAAGGAAATGGTACCGATACCGGTTGCATTGTATCTACCATCATCGCCCATCTCGATGTGCACTCCAAGATCTTTCTCATCCAGATCTGAAAACAGATCTCGATCTCCAGTCATGTGAAAAGACGCACCACTATCCAAGAACCATACTGATCCCATCACACTTGAGACCAAGCATGCAATCAGCGAAAAATCCAGCTCAAACTGCGAGGCTAAGGCCTCTCCCGCTGCAGATCCAGCAGCATGCTTATTTTTCTTCTTCTGCGGACAATTTGTGGCATAATGTCCGTGTTGGTGACAGTGAAAGCACTTCACCTTGGACATGTCCTGCTTCTTTCCTTTCGCACCGGAATGAGAAGATTTCTTGCTCTTCCCCTTCTTTGCTTTGGCAGCCAAAGCGCAATTCTCTTCATCAGATGCCTTTGATGAAGATCCGTCCCTGGTACTCCGCCTTATCTCCTCTTGCACAAGATTCGACCAAAGTCGCTCCCATCCTGGCAATTTCTCCCGACCATTGACAGAGTCCTGATAGGAATGCCAACTCTTCGGAAGCCCAAGGAGAGCCAAGCTCACCAAGTCCTCATCATCAACAGTCACCCCCACACTTCCCAGCTCATCCCTGCATTGGATGAAGTTCGTGAGGTACTTGGGCATACTGTCGCCTTTCTCCATTTTTATGTTTATGAGTTTATCCTTGAGCGCCAACTTCCTCTGATCGCTATTGCTTTGGAATAAATATGTCAAAGCTTTCCACATCAATAATGGAGAAGATTTACCATGAAGGCTGGACACTATGTGATCCTTCACACCTTCCAATAGAATCCTTTGACACTTTGCTGTCTTCTTTTGCCATGCGTCGAGTATGGCAGCATCACTAGAAGTAGGTTTTGGAATTTCTGCATCTATGAACTCCTTCAACCCATTGTCATCCAGCACCGCCTCCATCCTGTCCTTCCATGCAATATAATTCGAGCTGACCTCAAGGGCATACTCCAATCACAATTCGTTGAAAGACATCTCAACTTCGACACCAAGAAAACACTGTTGCAAATTCGAATTCCACCAGCACAAAACTCAACCGCTTCAATGTTTTGCAATTGCTCCAATGATCAATATCGCTCTGATACCATGTAGAAATTTGAATAAATGATATGTTATCCACCGAGATTCTCCTAATCACACACTATTTTATCTTCATGCACAATACAGAATCTCTTCTACCATTGATCATTACATGCGGAAATAAAATCAATTGCATGCGCACATAAACAATCACACATATGAACACAGTATTTCATGGGAAATCTTAAAGTTCAAAACCCCAACTATCTGTATATTATATGTCATAGAGATCATGTAACATTCATTATACAAATCTCCTCACAAGCTCTCAGCACAACCTCCAATTGCTACACACTAATCAATCTAGATGTAGCAAAACACATGCTCCAATCTCTGCCACCTGATAGCTAGCCTCTATTGCGTAATCAATGTTGTAGAATGGCTCATAAATAACTTCGAACCACCTGGCTTGTACTGCGCAATCCTCATTGGCTTCTCCAATCACTGGTTGTTGCAAATATGCAACAGTATAGTCACAACTGATAGTTAACCTACTCTTTCACCTATCTCTTCACTGGTCTCCACTGAAACTGTCCATGCACTGAAGTTAACTGATGTATTCTTTAGTTGATTAATGAGTTTATAATTAGTGAATTAATTAATAATTAATTCACACCACTCTCACTAATTATATCAATCAGTTAAACTAGATACAAATAGCTCAACTATGTTTAGATTAGTTAAACTGAACACAACTCCATTAACTTCCTCAATCAACTCCACCAAACTCTGTCACATGAGTTCTAACTGAAGTATCCATGCAATAGCTTCACATAACCCTTAGGAATAGCGTAATTCCTTCTGTCAGCTCCTGTGCCACATCTGTGCACTTAACTGAAGTGCTCCAAGAGAATAAGATAATGTTTAGAGTCAAAATATTATTAAGAGCTAATAATATTCGACATATCTATTTTTAGACTGGCAATCTAAAAATAGATTCCGCCCAATATGTCTAAAAATAGAAGTCCATCTATTTTTTCCGACTTAACCAACCATCCACAAATAGCATCCTGCAACTCATAGAACATGATCCATATGTCTAAAAATAGACATAGTCTAAAAATAGACTTTGCGCCAAAAATAGCCTGCGGGCCCACTTAGTGAAGGTGACTCCTTTCCACTAAGCTCATCATCTTGTTGCAATCTCAACACTCCATCTCAACAAGATAAGGATTATCTGAAACCCCTATCCTACCCCTGTGGTATTCGAATTTTCTCCTGGTGAGCGCCTTCGTCAAGATATCAGCATCCTGATCCTCCGTGGGAATGTATGAAAGTAACATGATCTTCCGCTGCACACAATCTCTGATATGATGATACCAGATGTCAATGTGTTTAGATATATCATGAAATACTGGATTAACCGAGAGTTTGATGCAACTCTGATTATCACAATAAATCACAGTAGGCTCTAAGTGTGAACCGAACAACCCGACCAGGATCTTCCTCATCCATATAGCCTCACATGCAGCCAAACTCGCTACCATATACTCGGCCTCTGCTGAACTGAGTGCCACGGATCTCTGCTTCCTACTGTACCAAGAAACTACTGTCGACCCGATACTGAAAATCCCTCTAGATGTGCTCTTTAAATAAGACAGGCTCCACCTTGATACGCGTAGTGAAGCCACATAGCCTCACTTCATCACATTGTCGGCCATAATCCATATCGAAGTGCCTGCGATATATCTCAATACATGCTTGCACGCCTTCCGATGGAAGCTTGGTAAGAGCTTAACCATAGCTTGTGAAATACGGTTAACAACATAGCATATCATAGGGTCGTGTATTGACCCCGAAAATCATAAGTGACCCCACCAGCGTCGATAAATAGTGGCATCCACTACCTCCGCCGAAGTAGCATCCTCCTTCCTCCAACCACTAGGAAGAGGAGTATCAACAGGCTTGCAGCCATGCATGTTGAATTTCTCCAGTATCTCCCGGGCATACTTTCCTTAAGAAACAAATAGTCCATCATTTTGTTGCCAAATTTCCAATCCCAGGAAATAATGAAGGAGGCCCAAGTCCTTCATCTCAAACTCCTTTGCGAGATCCTCCTTACATTATTCTAAACCCGAGAAGGCGAGGCCTCTCAACAACTAGTCTATAGGTGGGCAAAAATCTAATTAAAACACACCAAAATGACGATAGATCTAAGGTCGGGAGGGACATGGATCTAAAGGTCAGATCTACTAGAAATAGGTGTCGTTAGACAACAAAAAATCATAGGAAAATTTGTTGTAAATGAGGTGGCGAAAGGCTACCTCCTGGAGGAAAATGGAGTGCACCCTAGAGTAAAACCAAAACAAAACTAAAGGAGGTGATTTGGATGGATAAATAGCTAATCTGAAGTTGATCTGAAGGTAAGGTATCAGATCTAAAGAAATCGCTGAACACTCTGAAAATTTCAGACAACCTGTAGCGGCTAAAACTCTTCCACAAAGTGTGGAGGGTACTGAAGCCCTAGGGGGCTAGGTTCCCACTTTGTTGAGAAAAAAAATAGAACAATTACAAGTCCCAAAACGAATTGGAGACGGAGGTCGAGACAACCTCTATCGGAGGCCCGAGAAAAACCCGGAAAAATTTTACAAAAATTCCCGCAAAAAAGTGAGGTCACGAGTTCCGACCTATTTCTTGCCGCGGGCGTAGATTTTGGGCGGTTACGTGACTGCAGGCTCTAGGTCATAGGTTTAGGGCCAAAAAATTCGACACACGCCGGCCGCTCTTGGGAAATAGGTTTTAACGAAATGTGTCGTCTCAGCTATGACTAATGTCTGTCACATGCGCAATAGGTACGAAAACACACGAAAGGCCCGAAAACACACGAAGTTAGAATTTTTAATGTTTTTGGGTTTATAGGTTAAAAAATCAAGAAAAGAAAAACAAAGAGTTGAAGAGAAATAATAGGGTTTGAAGCGGGCGGATGTGCGGGATCTGAAAACGGCGGTCGTAATCGTAAGCAGGTAATGGAGTCGCCGGTTGTTAGTATGAATCTTAATCTCAAGCGTATGAAAAAAGACCACTTTAGTTGTGCATAACAAACAACATTAACAGCAAATATGACTGCCAATATCTTTAGATCTGTAATTAGTTGATCAAGATAAATGCTGCAAAAATCTAGATCTATGCATCAAAAGACATTAAGCAGTAAATAAAAACGAGATTTACTCCATGCATCCAATAGACAAGACAAGAATATGTTGAATGAATTTTATATTAAGGGCACCTGGGAGGAAAACATAGAAGGATGTTACCAATTCTCCTCAATGGGATGGGTTCTTGTAAGTCCTTAGCACTTCAGATCTAAAATTCCTCTCTCTTGATGGTGTAGAAAACCCAGACAAAAATGGAACTCAAAGGGAGCTCACAAGCAAAAAGATAGAAAAATATGACAATGATGGTGGATCAAAGTTAGACCAAAAGTATAGATCCAGAGTGATCTTTAGGCAACAAAAGGTAGTGAATGAATGGAAAAACCTTTCTATTTATAACAAAATATTGAGTTAGTCTAGATATTGGTGCATAATTAAAATATTATTAACCAAATCAAGATCCAACTTTTATGGAATATTTTATTATATTTGTTGGAGGGAAAAAGAATTTGACTTGGGTCAAATTCCTTTATTTGTAAATAATAAATAAATAAATGATTTATTTATTATTTTAAGGATGTGGTTGAGTAATAATCAAATAAATAATGATTTATTTAATTATTTATGAGTGATTTAGTCAAATTTAACAAGGAATATTATTTAAATAAGGTTTTAAATAATTGTTCCTAGAAAATAATAAGATAAATAATAATTTATCAAATTAATTTTCCCGTTTTAGGTTAAATATGACCAGTAATACTAATTAAATTGTTGTTTAATTGATTATTCCTTGAGGAAAATCAAAGAAATATAGGTTTGTTTAATATTTCCTTTTGGGGTTTCCTATTTAGACCATAAACAACCTAATAAATGTGTTTTATTAAGTTATTTCACATAGTGAAAGCAATTTTACTTAGGGTAAAATTGGTCTTACATGGTGTACTTGGGTCCATCTAATGATAGTAGGTTAGATGACCAAAAAATGGTGTAACAATCCAAATATATGCCTAGGATGCGGTGCTTAGCAATGAGAAGATGGGCCACTTGGATGCCATGTGGTAGGGCACTTGTCCACCCCATGCACCTGCACATGGTTTCCCACCCGCTGATAAATGTTGGAGCATGGCTCCCTTAATTACCACCCTCACTAGCTTTCGCCCGACGTCCTTTGGGTACATTGCCGTGCTGACCTCGTCTGCTCCAATGGCTCTTAAATACGCCATCTGTGCTCCTCCATTCGTCTCTTCATCCGGATCTCTTGTGTTTTGCCTCCCGCATTTCTTTTCCCTCGGTATGCGGCTGCGAGTCTCGGTCACCGGTTGCCTCTCTACGATGTCTCTCGTCGGGGTGCTCCTCTACTGCACCTAAGAGCATCCCCTCCCTGTCTCGGGCTTCCTCTCACTCACTCAACATGCCAAGGCGACACAGAATGAGATGTCGTCGAGCTGGCGGGCGTGTCCTCCCCTCCAGACCCCCTTCGTCGATGGCCATTGGCAGGGAGGTGAACCTCTCTGTGGATTGGGAAGAGCCGAGTATGCTCGACCCTGTCAACCTCTCCGCTCAGTTGTCCCTTCATCTCCCAAATCCCGCCGCCTGAATCCTCTGGTCTTCGTCCCAAGAAGCGCCCTCGAAAATCCACAATTCAGTCTGCACCTGTCTCCATTCCCCGCAAGATGCAAGCCCTGCCTGTGCAGAGCGCTTCCAGCAGTAGTCATCGCTCCAACATTGGCACAATTTCTCGCAGCGGTCGTGGCTCAAGCAATGATGAGGACGGCAAGGAAGATGGCACTAGCTTACATGCAGCCTCCTCCAATTCGCCAGCTGCCCAGGTGTTGCTTCTACCTCCTCCTTCTGTCCACGAGCCTAACAAGGAGGAGGACGAGTCTCTTTATGCTTGCAAAATCGTGGAAGAAGCTCCCAACCTTCCTGAGAAGAATGACGGCTTACCTCAAGTCCAATTGTTGGGTGCTCACCTCTTACTCCAGCGATCTTCTGGCGTTATCTAGTTTGCAAATGTTTTGGAACCTTTTACTGTTATGTTTCAATTTCAGTCTCAAAACTAGACATGTTGGTTTCCCATATTGGGCAGCTCCTAATACTCTCTACTTATGGATTGGTTTCCCCACCTAGGGAAATCCTTATTTTGCTGTTAAGTACTTGACACTTCCCTCCGAAATTGGCTTGCCAAATTTAGAGTACGAGCATTGTAATGTTTTGTCGTGTATGATATAATAGAAGTAGTATAAATTAGAAAAAAAACATCCATATATATGTACATATACCAAAAACTCATTTGCTTGAACCAAATAATAATGAAGGATATAGAGTTTGCATCTCATCAACCATCTCCCACATAGCTTCATTGGCCCCAAAGTGCTTCTACGACACTTTAACTTACTCGATTGCTCGATTTTAGAGCACGAGTTGTTTTCTCTGCAATATGCACTAAGGTTATTGCTAGAATTCTCCCTCTAGTTCCACCTATAATATAGACTAGTCAATCACATGATCAACATCCTGGACATATCTCTTAAGCAGTGAAACATGGAAAACATCATGGAATTTCACTGTTGGCATCAGTGCAAGTCTATAGGCCATTGGTGTAATCCTTCCAAGGATCGTAAAAGGCCCACAATACCGAGGTTCCAGCTTGGTACATGATCCAATCCTCGAGGAGCTTCTCTTGGGCTTTAAGTGCAAGTACACATGCTCCCCAAACTTAAATTCCTCGAATGCCCTGTGCTGATCCACATAAATAATATGTATGTCATGTGTTTCCTTTATATTCCTCTTAATAATCTACATTTATTTTTCCATCTTAGCCAACATGTCTGGTCCAATCAACACTTTGTTCACTGGATCACTCTAGTTTATAGGATAATTACAACCCTACCTGTAAAGTGTCTCAAATGGACTCATCCTCAAGGACTCCTGATACCCATTATTATATGCAAACTCTACCAGTGGAAGATACTCCTCCCACTTCCTTTACTAATGCAAAACATACATCCTCAACATGTCCTCCAGAATCTTG
This sequence comes from Pinus albicaulis, assembly GCA_034641835.2. Lineage (NCBI taxonomy): Eukaryota > Viridiplantae > Streptophyta > Pinopsida > Pinales > Pinaceae > Pinus > Pinus albicaulis. The sequence continues at coordinate 6,082 of JAXQQM020085827.1, read as the reverse complement.
TTAACCCTCTTTGTGTATCCAGCTGTCTATGGATGATAAGTTGTATCGAAAGCTAACTTTGTCCCCAAGCATACAAACAAATGCTTCCAAAACCTGGAAGTGAACTTGGAATCTCTATCTGATATAATATTCTAAGGAACACCAGGCAATCTCATTATCTCCTTGATGAAGATATGAGCTACCTCACTAGTTCAATTAGTAGACTTCACTGCAACGAAGTGAGCTACCTTACTTAACTTGTCAACCACTACCATGATGGAATCATGTTTCTTCGATTTCCTTGACAAACCTATAATGAAGTCCATGGAATTGGCCTCCCATTTCCACTATGGAATCAGAATCAGCTACAATAAACCACCTGGATGCTTACACTCTGATTTTACTTGGTAACAATCCAAACCTCTAGCAACAAACTCAACCACCTCTTTCTTCAAGTTCGACCAATAATAGAACTTCTTCACAGTTGTCAAAGTCTTTTGATATCCTAGGTGACCTGAATATGACTTGACATGAAACTCCCTCAAGATAAGATTCTTGAGCTCACTATTAAATGACACATAAATCTTGTTCCTGAATCTGACCAAACAATTTGTTGTGAGATGATACTACTCATCCCTATCACCTTCACCCTACTGTTGCAACCTGTGCTCTAGATGTCGGTACATGTCATCATGCTAACCTTCCTGCAAGATTTTCTCCTGCAAATTCATCCCATAAGAGCTCACAACTAAAATGTGATTCACCTGTACTCTTCTACTAAGAACATCCATAGCCTTGTTCTCCTTGCCCTTAATGTACATGGTATTGAAGTCAAACTCACTGAGGGTAGCCAACCATATAGCTTGCCTGGATTTAGATTGGGTTGGTCAAAAAAGTACCTCAGTCCATTGTGATCACTCATCAATATGAAGCTCCTGCAAATAAGATAATGTCTCCGCATCTTCAATGCATGAATAGTAGCTTCCAATTCAAGGTCATGAGTCACAGAGTTATGCTCGTGCTCATTCAAATTCCTCAACTCATAGCACACCACCTGTCCTTCTTGCATCGGAACTCCACCAAGTCCCTTCTTGCAAACATCTATACATACCATGAACTCTATATCAGGATCTACAATCTCCAAGAGTAGAGAATTTGTAAGAAAATGCTTCAACTGCTCAAAACTAGTTGCACACTCCTAATTCCATTCAAATTTCTTTCTTTTCCTCTACAAATATGTAATAGAGTAGTAAATCCATGAGAAGTTACCTATGAACCTCCTATAATATCCTGTTATTCCCATGAATGATTTGACGTCATCGACATTTCTAAGAGCTGGCCACTCCATTATAGCTCTAATATTTTCCAGGTCCATTGTTATACCTTCGTTGGAAACTGCAACATGCCCCAAGCAATGAACTTCGGTTAGAAAGAAACTGCACTTGCTGAGCTTGGCATACAACTGATTCTCTCTGAACAATCTCAACAATGTTGTCAAGTGCTCTGCATGTTCTTCCTCTTTCTTATAATATATCAATTTGTCATCAATGAACATTATCACAAACTTCTCCAGATAAGGACGCAATACACTATTCATCGAACACATGAAAGTAGTTGGAGCATTAGTAAGACCAAAATGAACCACCACAAACTCATAATGCCCATGCCTGATACGAAATGAGGTCTTGTAAATATATTCTTCCTTGATGCGCACCTGATGATATCCTTATCTCAAGTCACCCTTTGAAAACATTGTTGCTCCCTTCAATTGATCAAACAATGGGTACTTGTTCTTGATACTCACCTTGTTTAACTGCATGTAATCAATGCACGACTCGAGAGTACCATCCTTCCTCTTTAAAAACAATATTGGTGCACCCCAAGGCGACACACTCTACCTTATCTATCTCTTATCAAGCATTTTCTTAAGTTGTAACTTCAATTCCACCAACTTTGGAGTCCCATATTGTACGGTGCATCTAATGTTGGTGTTGATCCTAGTGCCAAATCAATAGATAAATCCACTTCCCTATGAGGCGGTGACTTTGAAATATCTGCTGGAAACACATCCTAAAACTACTGCAAAACATGATACCTGTTCAAGACTTCATCAACCTCGACATCCTTTCCTTTGTCACTGAAAATATACACTGCAAATAATACACACCCTTTCCTGCAACGACACTTCAGGCATAGTCATAACCATTCTCACTTATGTAGGCTTCTTATTTCCCTACAAGATTCTCTTTTCTCCATTATCATCCAGGCACTCAATAGTCTTCTCGTAATAATATACCTTCGTCCTATGAAGGTATAAGCAATCCATTCCCAAAATCATTTTGTATGAACCCAATGGAAGCACATTCAAATGTGTTGATGTATGCATACCCAGTGATGAACTCTTTTCTTGGTCCCTGTAGCCAACTACACCAACCAGGACTCTGCATGCACTTCTTTACTCAAGTCACACTTATCCACCAAGTTAGGTGTTATAACCCTAGTTTATACTACATTATAGTAAGAGAGACTGAAGATCAACTTAACTTAGTTTCTCACTAGAATGCATCCTCTTTCACATGTTCCTTTACTTGTGTGAGATTTATACCATGTTAAAAGGGTGAAATTACATAATCGAGCAATTTCCCATAATTATATTTTCCAAAATATTATAATTATGAGATAATAATTATTTCATAATTGGGAAAAAAGGTTTCTAGAGTTTTCCATTCCCAATGAGATCGACTTGACCCACTTGTGTATGAGTTGGCTAGGGGTCCGTTATTGCAAAATTTTCCTAACTTCTCGAGCCCCTAAGTGTCTAGATACATTCTCTCAAAGGATAGAATGAGCCTATATAATCTCACCAAGAGGAAAGGGAGTTAGATCTAGTATCCACACTATAGTGTGAGAGCTATGTTGTATTGGGAGAGGAGACCATGCTACAATCTCGAGGAGAGAATCCAATTTGTTGAAGGTATAATTGTACCATTTGATTCATGATTAATGAAATTACATGTTCCTTCCTATTAATCTATGCTTATGGTTGATTATACATGTTAATGTTTATTTGAGCTCATAGTCTTCTGCGAAAGGCTATTTTTAGTCTTTGTTTGGTGATGCATGTGTGTAGGTAGTAGATATATTGAACGAGGCAAGATCTCTTGGTCGGAGCGAAGACTTTCTACATCAAACCCAACACCCTTCACCAATCTGCGAGGGTTGCAGGTGTGAACTCAAACCCTTAGTGTAGGGGCTACATGCATGATTGATTGCTTGACCATATAGATGAAGATTTATATTTGTGATTCAAATGGTATCTTGTTTTGTTGTTTGGAAAACCTTGCTTAGGCCATAAGGTTGTGGATCAATAGCTCCTTGTGTGTGAATTTTTCTACGACAAAATTGGTACCTTTAATGGGAGTTTGCCATGGTTGTCTTTAGATCTCCTCTTCTTCTTCATGATTTTGGTTTTGTCTTGTTTCCATTGAGTTTTCTATGGTTTTTTGGAATCATTTTGATCTCCATTGAATTTACTTGCTTCAAATCTGATTTGACCTTAGTTATGGAGTTCTATTTTTGTTTTTTATATGAGAGAATAGTAGATTTGGGAATTAAAATCAAATTATGAAATTTTATGTACAAAATTTGATTGAATTGACACATATTTGGATTCCTCTCAAATGTTTTTCCAAAACAAAACAAAACAAAAATCACTGAAAATAGGCTCTGTATGAGGATTTTATGGCCAATTGAAGTTAGCTAGTCGAATTTTCTTCCCAACCGCACACACAGGTTTGCCTACATTGCAGTTGAGACTTTTCAACTGAATTTGTTTAGTGTTGAGCATGCAGTTATAACCGCACTGAGCACGACCCTTCTGTGTGGTCAAAGCTCTAACTCCAAAACTTTAAAAGCTCCTTCCGAAACCCTCTGCCTTAGAATTGATTTGCTTTTGTCCCTTTGTGTGGAGTCTGGATCTATCTCAGGTCTAATTTTGGTTAGCTGGTTTGTTTGGATTTGAGTGTTTATTTTTGGAAGGGTTTCTTGCTTCATTTTGGCTTTCAATAGTCCTCTCTCTCTGATATCCTCTGAGCTTTTGGATATGCTATTACTCTTGCTATCAACTATTGCATACCCTTGATCTGTATCCACCTTATTTGGCTTTTTTGAGGTCCTCCATTGCCCATCTTCTTCAAATTTTCCATGAGGTTTCTTAGTGCTTTGGTTGAAGTTATTTCCTTCATTTTGGAATCTCGTTTTCATATTTGTGTGCTGGATTAAGTGATAGTTTAGATCTACCTTGCATTTCAGTTTTGCAACCTTTTTTCCTTTGTTTGGATTTCATCACTTTTACTTGAGTGGTTTTTCTTTTGTTTGCTTGCTTTCGTTTGCGAGTGGTGGTGTTTTCTCTTTGGTTGTGTGGTTTTCATCTAAAAACGTTTATTTGGGTGTGTTTTATCTATTTTATTATCACCCTCTCTTAATCTTCTTTAGGCCATCTTGCCACTAGGGCTTGGTTTTGACCTTTGTAGAACATTGGCTCTTGTTGAGACATTGTGCTAAAGCCCTCAATGTTGACACTGACTTCCTTTTCTAGTTTTGGCTTTCTTGTTGATTGCTTGAGAGAGCTTGTTTGGCTTTAAATTCCTAATTGTGACATTTTTCAAGTGCTTTGTATTCTAGCTTGGGGACTCTTTTGGCCTCTTTTCAAATAATTTTTTTGGGTTTGTTTTTGCGTCACAATTCTTATAAATTTGGGGATTTTGTATTTAGTAATCAGTGAGAGGTGCATTTTGGGTAGGAATTTGTGTGTTTTGAAGTGAAAGGCTCGTACCCTCCTGTAGATAACATTCATCCAATTGAAAAGAAGCACTTGCATAAAACTGCATTAGGGTTACAAACAAGAGTCTATCATACCATATAAGTTCCAAGTCACATCATAACTGTGTAAACAATTGCCATTTAAAATCAACACGATAATAAAAACAACTAGACTCATTTTTTTCTTTCACTGGTAGTACGCCAATATTAGCTTAGGGCAGGGTATTGGAGATAGGTGTGTGAGTCAACTGCTTCAAGACTACAAAACAAACTTGGCAACTTGCGGTAGGGAGATAAATCCACTAACAGTAGTGTGGTCTGGGAAGATATTTTAACAAGAGTGTTAATCACGAGCTCACACTATAGGTTTTAACCCTATACAAAAATTATCTGCAAACGAACTCTTAAAACATAAAATAAACAATAGCGAGAGCATAAAACATAAAACATATATACACAGATTTTCCCCTGGATCCCAAAATACCAGCTTGATTTTTCAATATATTCCTTTCATTATTAGAACACACACACACACACACATATGTTGAAGCATTCATAAACCTCAATCCATTAACCCTGTATTAAAACATAATCGTAGTTCCCTTGACCGGATCTACAAAATATTATGGGCAGAAAACCATCATGCCCAAAACCATGTGAAAACCCATGCACAAAACTATAGGCAGGTCTATACACCTGAAGCTAGTCGTGGAAAGAATATAACACACACCCAACACACACTTGGGCTAGGAGAGGTGATTTACCCCATTTCGCTTAGTTTCGGGTAGCGCAGATTGTGGAATTTGCACACATTACAAACAATGTTATTAGAATTTTGTTGTAGCACTTGGGGGCCACCTGGGAGGCAACTCTCAAGGGGGTTTCAAACTTATCTATCCTACCCTTGCGTGTGAATTTGGCTGAAAATTGTCCCCACAGGATGTGTTATTGTTGGTGATAACCTTACTGTCCATTATTTTAGGGCTCATACACAGGTACAAGGTCAGGCTCTTCTTCTTTGTAACTGGGACAGATATTAGTCATACTCTCTTAGTCTAGGGGGGGGTGCCCCACGGCTAATAAGGGCACTTGGACCGAGTTCGCAGCTAAAAGGGTTAGGAAGCAGGTTTCTAATATAATTGTTCCACCACCAACTTCTTTGTATTTGGTTTGTGTGTGCCTACTTCCTAGGACTTTTCTACTGCATGTTGTTTGGTCCAAGTTAGTAGTTTGGCCTTAGAGTTGTTTGTACTAACTTAATTTGGTTAATTTACATATATTC
>JAXQQM020064891.1:0-64237 GCA_034641835.2 Pinus albicaulis | reverse complement strand
CTGCCAGTTTTTGGTTCCAAACAAGTTTCATTGTTTGATGAAATCATCATGCACACCTCTACATCTGTGGTTTCCTGGGCTTCCCCTGGTATTATAGGGGGGTCTCTTGGGTATGTTTTGAGGATAGAAGATGGTTTGAATTGGCCAGGGTAAAATTCCATGTACCTTGTGAGTGGTTCCACAGTTGTATCTACGTATGGTAGTACAACATCTACAGCAGTCACTGGTTTATTTTCGTATTACATGAGCTGGTCTATGGTGATGATTATGTCTTCATGAGGGAACATCATCGACCTAAAAATAGAGAATGCTACCGCAGACATAACATACATGTAACTCCTTCGGAGGAGGATATTGTAGTCTAATTGCATGTCCAAGACCTAAATATCTATGAGAACTATTCTACTCATCAGGTGCACTAGCACATTTTGGAAAACACCTACAGGTCTTGATGGGTGCCCATCATATGCTCTGAGCATGATGTTTGTTGGTTTTAGTTGAGGCGATACTAATTTTCCAAACTGTTTTGGAAATGATGCATGTGGACACTCCTTCATCCATAATGCAATGATGTATGGTGATATTTTGAACTAAAACCGATATATGGAAAGTGACTAGAGAAGTAAGAGTAGGGCATGCCTTATCTATATATAAAACTGTTAGGCGAGCATCTTAAGGGTCAATTGAACCTAAAGCAGAAAGTAATACTTTTTGCTATGTTGGGAATGATTGCAGGACTTCCAAAGCTGACAGGGTTGTTGTAGATTGAGCTAAGGCATCCACTATACTATAGATATGAGAAAATTTGGAATGATGCCCTACATGCCTTGTTGGTCCTTTCACCATGTTTGGGAGGGGATCAATAGGTATCTTGGAGATGGTTAACATCGTAGTAAGTGCACTTATAGTTTTACCTGAAGGGTTGGTATCTGGAGGCGTGTCATAGTTCCTATTCCATGTTTGGAAGAAAAATTATTCTCCATCCATGTAGATATGATGGTTGTTTCCTCTGGAATTTTTTTGGGGTGGTTTTTATTGCTGGGTGTTAAACACTCCCTGATGGGGAGAAGGTTCCTGCATTATTGCAGTCTGTTGGTTTTTTCCCCCTTGCCCATGTTTACCCTAGAGTTTCTTCAACTTAGGGAGTTTGGGATAGTGGTGGGTGTAATGATCGTACTCCCCACATAAAGAAAAATAATGGTTTTTTCGTAGACTAGGTCTCTTGTTTTGCCCTTGAGAGTTATTACTTAGCTCCTGGTTTTGATTTTAGTTAGAGTTGTCCCCAACGTGAGATAATCGGGGGCACTGTTGATTTATTGCTCCCTATCTAGAATATCCCTTTTGTTTGTTCTTTCGCTTCCTTTTTCCAGCGTTTGGAGGATTATTGTTATTCTCATGGTCATAAGATGGTTGTTGTTGAGCCTCGGAAGGTTGCACTATATTCACCGGTGCATTGTTATGCGTCAGTGGTACCTTTTATGCTCGGAAAGGGGAGTATTGGTTTCCCTATCCCTGATTGTTCTAAGAATTTTGATGTGGTTCTCTTGCATTATCATTTCTAGGGATGGTATGTCATAGCCCTATTCATCATGTTTTTGATAGGTGCAGGCTGACTATGATACTACCATGTTGTGATATATTTTGCATAGTATCTTAAGAGTATCCTGGGTACTAATAAATTTTGTTTGGTTGATTTTGGACTAAGGACCCTATGGAACCATGAGTAGTATTCGATGCGCCTGGTAGCTTTCTATAAGTTTGCAGGCACGGGGCATTTGGAAGGATATTGTAGATATATCTAGATTGGGTGTAAATGAGATAAAGTTGCTGAGCTTTGCTAATGGCATCTTCCTTAGAGTAGGGTTTTTTCATTGCCACGTCTTTTGAAATCTCTGCTGTGATATTTTTCAAGAATATTTCCAAGAGGACTTGATTGTCAAGGTTGCCTTTGCACAAGCTGTGAAGCCTCTGTCATTTGTGGGTATGGTCTGATATATGAACAAAAAGTGTTTGTCTAAAGTGAGTAACCAATTCCATTCCTGAATCATGATGAATTGGTACATGGAAGTAGGGAAGAAAAGCAGTAGGGATGGTGTAAAGGTTCCATGTGTTGCAGATGTTTGAACGACATGCCATTTCACCACTGGCCATGTCAAGGTGCGTTTGTCTTAATCGAATGGTGTCATATATGATACTATTCGAAGAAAACCACAGGTGGAATGTCATTATATGATTTATGGGGTATTCTGCTTGCTGCCCTTCAAATTTTGGTATATATGAAGGGAGATTCGTGTGCATTGGGGTCCAGTTAAGGCCATGTGCAATGGGGTCATTCGTTAACTTCGTTAGATCTGGAAGATTTAACGACACTAAGAAAGGTAACAGATTATTGACCGTCATCGTATGATGATGATGCATAGGTATGTGTATATGGTGACCTTGGGAAGGTGTCTGAGAAATATTTTCTTTTGCTGCTCCTTGAGGATTGATTTGTCGACTCCCTGGAGGGGTAGTGATACTTTGACCTTGAGGGGTCATAGGAGGAGTTGAGTGTGGTGACTATGGAGGGGTTTCCACTGGTTTGGTGTTTAGTGACCCTTGGGGGACTCTAATCAAAGATGCCCCGATAAAGGAGGATCCTATACTAGAGGAAGCATGACTTCCTCTATGCATGAATGGAAAGAGGCCTAGAACTCCTCCCTCTAATGGGGGGAGGTTTAAGAAACATCTAGATCGATGGGGTCCCATTGGGTCCTCTATGGTGTCGACTAGCGTAATATTTTTGTTGTTTTTAATTTTGGAGGAATGATTATTTCTATCAAAGAAATAATATGATCACATCCATAAAACAAAGCAAAAAATGGAAAGGTAATTTTTCTCCTTAACTTTAAACTATGTGAGTAATAAAGGAAAAAATGAGGTTTTTGTTTGTTTTGCATATGCTACCAAAAGGCCTATATAGCCCTAATTGTCCTCACAGTCTCATTGTAATTGGGCCTTGCGAAGATAATTGATGATGGGTATTGGGGCCAACGTCCTAAAAGGACTGGTGACGCCTTCTAGTAGCCAAATAATTGACCAAGGTAATGGTATGAGGGTCGAGTGATGCATACACCATCACATATAAGTAAAGGATGCCCTAATTTTTCCCACTAAAGTATGGCATCATCCCACGTGAGCATTGAAGTCTTTAGCCTCTTAGTAATTTGTTACTAGTACCAAGCACTAGATGGGTTAGGTAGTCCCAAATAGTACCACACGCACTAGGTCTCATCCTAACCCCCTCTAAAATGGGTCTCTGTAGTTCTCGGGTATTATTTTGTGGGCGAATAGATAGATTTGAAGCTCCATAAAACATCAAAATCTATGTTTCAAAATGTATTATGACCACGACGTCTTATTGGATGCCTACCCATGGTGGTCCTAACTTAAACTATAATTTTCTTTTGTGGCCCCTATGGGGAGAATTTAGTGAGGTCAAATTATTGTTGTTTTTAAATAGCCTCAATTTTCTTTAGGGTGTGATTTTGTGAAGTAAACACAAGATAAGAATAAATGTCCCAAAACACTCAGTCCCTTTTGGTTTAAAACTTACCAATGATTCTTGTGTGTTTTTTGAGTCAACAATCAAGAGCGTGATGAGATTTGGATATGCAGTGATCCTTTACATTCATCTTCTAATTACACTACGTTTGATTGTTCCTTGTGAACATTTGAAATGATTTATGGATTAGGGGCTACTTACACTTTGCCTAATTAAACTATGTTGCACTAAAGGGAGATGGTAGTTCAAGTTGTCTTAGGAAAGCTTTGATAGGCATGCCTAGGCTCACCAAGAGGTGCAAGGGCAACAAATATTACTCGCTTTCATTATTGACACTTTGATCCTAGTCCCGAATCTATTGCAAAAATTGAAATAACTTAACTAGTAAAAGATGTGTGTATTTAGCGGGCCACTTACTTTTTGACTAATTAAACTGTGTTTTGTATTTCTATAAGCAAATAACTTGTTTGGAAATCATGTGTGGATTAGGGCCACTTTATTTTCTCCTATTTAAGTTATGTGTAATTTGAAAATATAAATTAAAATTAAAAACACCTAATTTCTATGCTAATTAAGGTTTAGTGCACCAATTAATTGACCTAAAAATAGTAAAATGAAGAACAATAGTGATGGAAAGACTTAGGGGTTTCCAATCACCTTACAAATGAAAAAAACACAATGAATTTTGGCTTGCTCATCTACTTCTTTTCTTCCCACAAGCACGGGGTGCGCATATATCATAGAGTAATGCACGCTGCTATGCAAGATAAAGAAAATTTTGAACTCTTTGTTTTTTATAACAGTCACTAAATGTGATGAGAAATTCACAGAGAATGTATGAATGTTTTGTAGTTGTTTGAGTAGGGAGAATGACATGAAAGGAAAACCATTAACTAAGAATAATAATCCATTATGTTTTCCATTCCTGTGGTGGTGTTTTTGCTAGAAAAGTGTACCAAAATGAACCTCTCGAGTAGTCATTTTCTACTTGAAAAAGGTCACAGAGAAGATGATGTTGTTGTTAGTGAACGGACTAAATAATTGAAGAAAAAACTCAAGAGATAGGTGATGCATACAATAACATGAACTTAAACAGAAAACACAAGATATAAATGTGAAAATGGAGCAACAACCAAATAGAAACAAATGGAGAAATATCCCTTTATTAGAATCTGTTGTTATGAATAATACAAAGCTAAATCTCTTGTGATGAATCCTTTGAGCTATGGAGCTCAAATATTCAAGACAAGGGGGGTTCCTTTCCTCAATTTCCATTCAAGTATATCCTCCCTCTCTCAAAAGGATGGTGATCACTATCATATGGTGTAGCTCTCTACTTGACTAAGATGTTGGGTGGCCAGCATGCTATTCTCTCCAATCCTTCTCTTGCTCCACTTGCAAATTGGTTTTTTATGGAGAAATTTTTCCAGCATAACAATGTGTCTCCTTTTTCTCTTCCCATGCCTAGTTTATATAGAAATGTTTCAAACTCTCTTCCCTCTCTTGGCCCAGGATTGATAATGACCCAAGAGTTGGACAAGATATTCCTTTGTGGGTTACAGACCTTCTCTAGGTGGCTCAAATTCAACTGTCTTGGACTTAAATTTATAGAGAATCATCTTTTCCAAGTGTGTCAAGTGGTCCTATATGGTGACATCTCGCCATCCCCACGACCGCGTAACTATCGAAGGATTAAGCACGTTGTGGGAAAAAAATATTTGATGTTGATGTGTTTTCCACCAATTTATGACTTAGGGAATAATTAATCTTAGGGAATAATAAAATTTGTATTCTTCATAATGTATTTATCCTTGAAAATATTCATTTGCAATATTTACTTGACATTCTCTTATGTCTTTTTCCTGTACGATTTTCTGGAGTTAACACTTGGGATGAAATTTATGAAACATTATGAGGCTATGACGGTACCATATTTAAAGAACTTGTAAAATTATGGTGGGCGAGAGGATGACCCTATAAGTGTTCCTAATATTGCAGTTGTGATAGCTGATGTAAATTGAAAATGATGACTGTGGATGAAGTTAAGAAGGATGAAGGACTATATGATTGTTTTTCTATTTCAGAGACAGAACTCACAGAGCAAGCACATGTTATGAGATCATTTTTTGATAGTATGCTAGATTTCACAGGAAGGCTAGAGGAAGTGGAAGGAAGAAGAGATTGAGGACTAAACACTTAGGGAGAAATTTAGGAAGTATACATGTAGAGACTGGAAGAGGAATATCCATATAGATGGATTAAGCTATTAGCAAAGGATGAGGGAGGGCCTCTAGCCTCCACGTCCTCCCCATATTCTTATACTGGCATGAGGACAAGGCTCATTGTCTTCTCCTCATGACAATGAGTCCTCTTCACATTATGATCAGGTTATTGGGCGAGAGGGACAGAGTTGAGAACAATATGCTTTGACAATCATGATGATGTAGAGAGCATGCATTCTTGTGGAGGCGATGTTACGGTTGTATTAGATATCCAACTAATCACCATCACAGGGGAATATAACACATGATTTTATTTCAAAGATGTGACATATTTGGAGCATGAAATAGAGTCACAAGTGGAGATATCTGGATGGCGACGTGATATTTTAGGAACTTCAGAGTTTTATCTGAGGTATGTCAGAGTTGGTGGAATGAACATGTGGATGTTGGAGAATGTGACAGTTTGCGATTATATGACGATGCTGCCAAGGACGAAAATTTCTTTAGAGTGGTGGATGATGCCAGGCCCGCGAGTTGAGTTTATGTACGAAGGAGTTGTAACGGGTGCGACCATGTGTGACAGGCACCTATATTGACCAACTTGAGCATGTGAGATAAAACTAGGTGAGATTAAGAGATGTGCGATGGGCTTGGAGTGTTGGTGAACACCCACCCCTTGGGTGAGTCATGCGAAAGTCGTGGACTTGTAGTGGACGAGTCATGCCATAGCAGTAGTCGATTCATGTTGTAGGGGCAGATGAGTTGTGTTGTGATGACAGATGTGTCATGTTTAGATCGGGAAAGTAAGACAATATGGGTGGATGAGCGACATAGCCCACCCGACTATCCGAATTACTCGACTATACATAGAACGATGGATATATGGAGCGGGTCGGCTAATAAGTAAGTCTGCAGGCCAACCAATGGTATGCAACGGGTCGAACATGAAAAATCATGACCCTTGGTGGAGTTGGGTCCACCCCAACTTGTATAAACATAGCTTGGAGATGGTACTTGGAATCATCATCGAATCTTCCAAAAGTGATCTAATAAATCAAAAATTAAGGTTGAACATTCAAGGCGACATGCAGAGTTGCATAGGAAAGGACCGAAGCATAACCAAGTCGTAGTTTCAGGTTTATTAATAGACATGAAGTGTGTCATGCAGTCGAGATTGGTCTATAGCGCATAGAATGCAAGAGTTGACCCATGGGTTAGATGCATGCACTGCGAGTAGCTCTACAATGTGTAGCATGCAAGGACTGACCTGCGACCTAATAGGAGGGAGAAGGCAATCCTTGGGTGACCCTTGTTACCCAAGGATACTACAGAGGACCTATGGGATAGTGGGGTGATTTCTAAAGGTACCAAGCAAGATATGAACGCCCTGAACAGGTGGAGAATTGAGCAGTAACCAAAAGGTGTGCTGAGTCATGTGTTTTCCTTTTAGGGATATATGTCTGAGTTGCAGTTGTAGAAAAAAATTCATGACCCAAATGTGAATTTGGGCAGGGAATGATGGACTGTATGAATTGCACGGTGAAGCTGTATTTCGTAACATTTGGACTTGGAAAGTATGCAGGCCATGTTTGCAAGGTTGCATAACTCTTGTATGGTAATTTTATGTATAGTTAAATTACATAATATATGGATATTTGGAAGACTCTATTTCTAAAGGGAGTTTCTCCTCTCATGTATGTATGGGTGTACTTGTGTGAAGAAATTTTTTTTTTAAATTTTATGTTATTCCACTGCATTATAAAATACACTTGAAAGATTAATTTAACTAAGTGTTGAAGTAGGTGTATTCCATACACTCTAGTATTGCTAAAAAGAAAAAATGTAGTGGTTCCACACCCACAAAATTCGAAGTAGTGGAAAACTCTCATTTATTTATGTTTTTATTTGTTGTTGGTAGTTTTATTCCATTTATGTAGACTTGAGATAATTATTTCATGTTTATTTTAGAATTATTTTATGATTTTGTTGAGGGAATATATCAACCTCCATATCCATATTTGAAATTAGTTGGATCTAAAACCAACTATATAATTGTGATGTAATTGAATAAAGTGTGCAATAGAAAATAATATAATTTTTTTGTGTATTTCTAACTCTAATATGATTTTCTTTCTTGGTATCAGAGCGAGTAATATCTTAATTCCTTCATAGGAGGGCCAAGAAGATGTGGGATAACCTTGAGTTTATTGCCATGTAAATAGATTATGGTAGGATATTGTGTTGTGTGGAGTGTTTTTTGTGAGTAAATTTAATTTTTGACTGTATATATAAGTTTTTTAATATATAATTAGAGATAAGGAATTCAATTCGATGAGGATGGATAAGCTTCCAAAGACTTTCCCAGATTATCCAAAAATCATTGGAAAAATTAATTAAAATTAAATATTAGATTGGAGATAAAAATCTAAAAATATACCTCAGTAAAGTGGAAAGTTACCAAGGAAATGTGGAATAAAAATAGAAAGAGGAAAAAGCTATATTTAAAATATTTTTGTGGAAAAAACAAAAGGAAAGCCTAGGAAAAAAGGAAAACAACATCTTGATTAACTAGACACAACTATGGAAACAAGATGATGAGAAAGAAGTCTTAAATAAGCCATTCCTCGGTAGACAAGAGGTTGTCTACACATTGGAGGAATTGATCTCTACTCTGGGGGAGCTATGGATATAAAGCTCAAGGTTGGGTGGAAAATAGTCTTACTTGAAGTGGTATGCACAGTTAATTTAATTCTGCAATATTACTCTATTTTTATGGTTAGAATGATAAGTTAGAGAAATGATGTTTATGCAGAAATATAAGTGGGAAGTGATATTTCTGAGTTAATTAGTATAATGGAATTATGTTAGTTTAAAGTTTATAGTGTGATGTATTTAAAAGAACATAACTATAGTGAATATAGTCTAGTTTGTACAGTTGCATAGACAAAAATAAATTAGTAAACCAAAAGACAGAAATACTGAACTCAATTATGAGGGTTTAAATCTATTGTTAGTTTGTGAGAAACTATATGTTCAATTTAGAAAATAAATCATATGAAACTATATGTTCAATTCAAAAAATAAATCATATGGATTAGAATAGATGTTAACATAATTTTTTTGCGAATCAATTCGAAATAGAAATATAGGTACAAAGAGAGATAATTGATGATCTAGAAAGAAACATGATTGTGCAAATAAAACTTAAATATCTCGATTGTACTTCCATTTCAAAGATATCTTCTATCTATTCTTCCTCACAAACAAAGAATAAATTAAATATGATATGTATATTTCAATACTAACATATTTGACAAAACATGTATACAAAATTCATGTAAATAGGAATCCTTATATCAAAAGTAGGGACTGAATTTTGTAGAAAGTAATGATAAAATCTATTATGATATACTGTCCATAGTACATTAACTGAAGATAAATATTCTATCCATTAATTACAAAATTTACGTAGGAATAATTATTCTAGAATTCGGTGGATTGAATTCTAGTAGGTTGTCGACCAACCTGTACATAGAAGGAATAAAATTAATTGTCAATCCTTGTGGGAGGAATACACAGATTCACAAGAAGCACATTGTCCAAGGTGTAATACATGTACCATAAACCAGAATACCAAGGGTTAGAATGTAATTATGTAGATAATTAAATTAATTTAAATCTGAGGAAGGAATCATATGAAATTAAATATTGAATTACCTTATTAGTCAAGGAGAAATTTCAAGATAATTCTTATGGTAAAATAAGAAAATAAATCAAACTTCAAAGACAAAAATATATGAGTAGATATACAGTAAATAAATAACTGTATAGAAAAACATGGAAGTGAATTTACCTATATTAGGACAGAGTAAAAACATGAACCTCCATGACTTGGTATAGAAGATTAAAGGGAGAGCCTACAAAATAAACAATTTTATTAGTTGAGGGAACTAATTAAAAATTTTAGTACTTCCTGAAGGAAGAACTAGAATATATTCTATAAATCGAATTCATGAATTTCAATAATGATAAAGGAATGGTTTGGAGATTGGAAATAACAAAACAAGTGTAAATGATACCTAATATTAAACACAAAATATTTAAATCTTACCTCTTTGTATTACACTATGTAGTTAAATCTTCATAACATTGAGCTAGAAGTATGTGGAAAATGGAGGAGTGCCATTTACGCACATTTGCAAAGAAAATCTTAACCAATTCAACAAATGTATTTTCCAATCGAAATGAGAAAAATGAAATTGAAGAAATGGTAAATTTCTAAGTCAAGTTAGACTCTGTGAGGTGAATTATCCCAATTAATTGGAATCATAATACAGTGGTGTGCTATGGAATCAAATTGACTAATGAAAGAATTCTAAATATATATATATATATATATATATATATATATATATATATATATATATATATATATATATATATATATATATATATATATATATATATATATATATATATATATATATATATATATATATATATATATATATGTAATTTCACAAGGATATTATTCTCCAACCCATGAGAAGCCAAACCAAACTACTAAAAATTTTTCAACGAGGTTTAACTTAAACTGAGAAATAAATTTAATTATAGAAAACCTCATTATCGGATATAGACTCCGAAATTTAAAGGTAGAAGACCATAGAATTTCCATTACTGCAATACAAATTTTCTCAGATGACAAAAGAGGGATGAAATGCGAAATTCTGGAAAAAGAAGAGAAGTATTAACAATGATAAAATTTAATAACGAATTGAACAATAATGCACGAAGGATTGGAGTCAACTATATTTTTTTGAAGATAGGATTTAGATTCAAATACCAGTGTAATACATGGTTCCATTACGCAGGTTGAAAGCGACAGAAGAGGTGAACCACATAAACCCCAATCGTGAGGAAGAATAGAGGGAAAACGTTTCGGAAATTGTAAACTTCTTACATGGGAAAATTTTTTAGTCAATGATGGAAAAACCCACCTCAACTTTCATTAACCTATTATGAATCTCAAATTTGTTAACGTCATAAGAGTGGAAATACAAAAACCAAAGTAGCAAAGGAAATTTGGGTTGTAGTGGCTTAAGACGCCAAATTTCTTACATGTAGAATGTGGGAAACCAATGGACAAAGATCCATGTCGACTCCCATTAAATCTACAAGATATGTCAACAATAAAAACGTTTATATCATAGTAAGATTAAATAGAAGGAGAATAAAACAACATAAAAGTTAAAGGTGTTACAGTCAAACTGATTAACGAAGATTGTGGGTTAACGTAAATACAGAAGAAGATTTGACCTCACTTGAGACAGAGCCTCTTGGCAATATGGATAACGCATTTGGAATAATGAGCGTGGTGTCTTAATCTCCTCTCCATAAAGATCTGTAATGAAAAATTAAACACAGGATGCGTGGTGCAAGCCGAGTTGCAGAGCTGAACCAAAAATTGTAAAAATGAAAACCGACAGAGTAGAGTTAGGGCGTCATAATTGTAAATCCCTCTAGAGAATATGAATTGATTCACACCGTCCACGTGGTGTGCATTGGACTGGGGAAGGCCGAGGAGCCATGTGAACGAAATAACATTGAAGTACTAAAAATTTGGTGAAATCCCGACGTTTGATTGTAAGTACCAGTACAGATAAGAAAATTTAATGTCAAATAAAAATCCCTGGATATGATCCCTACCTCATTAACATATGACAAAGATATCATTTAATTGTGAAATGATATGTGATAAGTCACCAAATCCCAATGTAAGGCTAATATAGAATTCGAATTTAGAACTATATAAAACAAGGATAGTAGCATTAATGTTGCATTAGGAAATTTGAAAAGGAATACTTAAACATTTATAGTAGTATGCGTAACCAAAGAGTTAACATTTGAATTAATTCCCGTGGGATATAAAGTGTGTAGTAATGGTTAATTGTAATACGATTGTATTGTAATTTTACCACTTTAATATTAAATTGTAAGTTCAAACTATAGTGGTAGGAATTCAAATGAATTCTTATCAGATGGTTTAATGTTTTACAATTCCTAAAGTTCATAAAGGTCTAGGGGTATATTCTATTACAATAAGGAAAATAATTCCTTTGGATATATTAATAATAACTCTAGAATTATGAAATTAAAAGTACGTATAAATAAATACATGGGGGTAAAATAATAGAATATGTAAGATGGAACAAATGTATTAGGGAGGAAATTATATTACAACAGTTATTCACAAATAAGGTTATAAAGAGGAAAAGCTGAACCTAAATTATATGAGTAAGAGGATAGAATGAAATCCATAAAAAGGGGTTCCACATATAAATGACTTTGAATTGATAAAATACAAAATGTATAACTGTATAAATCGTCTAAGCATGGCGATAGCATAAAAAGAAGTTCTTCGAAAAGTGACGAAATATTGATGAAGAAATAAGAACAATATTTGCCAACTAGTGACGAAGATAGAAATTAGTGCATCTAAATTATGTGGTCAAACTATAATTAGAAAAAAAAAAATTGGTGGTAAGTGGACCCATAAATTACCAAGGATTGCTGAAATTTACATGGGTATGAAACTACACTAAATTTAAATATTTTATCTTTAGATTCCTATGATGTGTTAGTAGGAATGGATTGGTTAGAAAAAAGAAAGAAATAGTCAATTTCTTAGAAAAAAATAATTCATTGTATAGATGGTGAGGGAAAACCATTGATAGTGAAAGGAAAACCCAGACCAATATAAATCAAATAGATTTCAGTACTACGGTTAAAAAGGATAGCAAGGCCAAACTGTCAAGTATATGTTGTACAAGTGGAGGAATTAGGAGAGAAAACTGAAAAAGAAGTTGTAGAAAAGTTACCAGAAATCAGAGAGTTCAAAGATGTCGTTCCAGATGAAATTCCTCAACTACCCCCTCGAAGAGAAATTGATTTCTCAATTGAATTAATACTTGGAGCTACACCTGTCTCTAGAGCACTATACGGAGTGAGCACCCCATAATTGTTAGAATTAAAATTACAACTACAAGAGTTGTTGGAGAGAGGTTAGATCCAGCCAAGTATGTCTCCATGGGGAGCACCTATGTTATTTGTTAACAAGAAAAATGAGACATTCAGAATGTGGATAGACTACAAACAACTAAATAAACTTACTATAGAGAATAAATATCCTTTACCCAGAATAGATGATTGATTTTATGAAGGGAGAGGGGCCACTATCTTTTCAAAGATTGACTTAAGGAAAAACTATCATCAACTAATAATTAAGGATGAAGATATTAATAAGACTACATTCAGAACTAGATACGGACACTATGAGTTCATAGTTCTACCTTTTGGGTCGACTAATGCTCCTGCTACCTTATGTGTTTAATGAAAAGTGTCTTAAGCAAGTTTTAGACAAGCTTGTGCTGGTGTTTATTGAGGACATTCTATTATATTATATGAATGAATCAAAACATAAAAAACATCTCGAAATTGTCTTAGAAACACTTAGATAACACAAATTATATGCCAAACTTAGCAAAGGTGAATTGTATAAGGATAAAATTTAGTATTTGGATCATGTAAATTCAGAAAAAGGATTGGTAGTGGACCCAGAAAAGATACAAGGTATCATAGATTGGCTTGATCCTACTGATGTTCCAGCCATAACATCATTCATGGGAATTGCAGGATACTACAGGAGAACTGTATAAGCATTTTCAGCTTTATAAAATCCTATTACGTCTCTACAGAAAAGAAGAGTGAATTTGAGTGGACAGTAAAATGTCAACATAATTTTGAACAGTTAAAACATAAACTAACAACTTCTCCTATTTTGAAGATTGCTAATCTAAATAAAGAATTTGTAGTATATACATATGCTTGTGCAGAAGGATTAGGAGGGGTATTATTGCAAGAAAACTCAGTTATAACATATTAGTCAAGAAAATTTTAGAAACATGAGCAGAATTACACTGTGTATGTCATAGAGTTATCTGATGTAATACATGATTTGAAGATGTGGAGAAATTATATTTTAGGAAAGAAGTTTGTATTGATGAAAGATCACATAAGTTTGAAATATTTTTTCACACAACCTGATTTAAATGCTAGACAAGTGAGGTGGTTGTATTTCCTTAGTGAGTTTGACAAAGAAATAAAATATATTAAAGGAAAAGAAAATAAGATTGCAAATGTTTTGAGTAGGAATTCTCATCAAAATTTGAATATTGTTGGGAGTAGTGAAAATTTTGACATTGAAGGATTGATCCAAGAAGTAATGAGTCAATATTCAAACTATGAAAAACTCCAAGAAAAATTGTAGGACACTAAAATATTGGGATATACTCAAAATGAGGAGGGACTGATTATTATAAAAAAACAGATTTTGTATTACCAATTTGATCTCATTAAAACAAAAATTTTAGATGAGTATCATAAGTGTCCTTATGCAAGACATACTTGTGATCAAACCTGAATTCAGGATTTAAACAAAACATGTTTTGGCCTAGTATGGGAAAATAAGTAGTATATTTGCTGGTAATAAATGTTATTATGTAAGAATGAAACATAAGCATACATCATAATTATTGGATTCTCTCCCTATTCCAGAACGGAAGTACAAATTTGTTTCAATAAATTGCATCACCAGATGGCTTAGAACAAGACACTAACAAAATCAGTAAATTTTCCTTTCGGTTCAAGCTACTTTGGTCACAACTCAAAGTAGCCAATGTGTCCAAGAAAGAAATTGTGAAATATTATGGAGTTCCAAAATTGATTATATCTGACAAAGCTAACACGATTAATTCAAATGGGGTTTTTGAAAACTATGTTGCAGGAAAAAGAGTACCAAGTTGAACTTTAGTACTGCTTGTCATTAGCTCGACAGATTGAAAGAATCAATAAAACTTTAAATATATGATGTGAATGTATGTAATGAACAATGGGACATAACCACAAGTCGGAAAACTGCATATGACAGAGTTGTTTTTTAATACAAATTAGTAAACTTCTAATTAAGATGTATTTTTTTTTAAGCTATGTGTAACAGGAAATTGTTACACTCCGATTAGCTGGATTCCATTAAAGAATTTGTGCTAAGGATAAGAGAATGCACAGAGAATTCCAAATGGGTGACCATGTGTACTTGAGGATTAAGCCTTGCCAAAGTACATTGTTATGCTCGTAACTGTGCTAAGTTAGCACTATACTACTATAAACCATTAGGAGTCTTGCTACAAAGTGACTCTACTGAGACATATTAAGGTTCAGAGTATCATCTTGATTCATTATTATAAATGTATATAGGTGACTCTACTCATGTGAATTTATATGATCTGTGAGCAGGTGGAAACAGGAATGAAAAATTCTTCTGGATATACTTCTTATAATAGTAAGTGGGGTAAAAGTGTGGTGGATGCACTTTACCTCTAAGGAAAATACCAGGATCGAGAGAATGAGATGAAGGAGGAAAATCCATGCCTGGTTGAGAAATCAAAAAATTATTTTGCAACACCGAGGATGGTGTTCTATTTTAGAAGGGGAATATGTAATATCCCTATTTTTCTGCTTTTATTTTAGGCAGTTAAAATTTCTAAAGGTCAAATGGACCTATAGGAAAGTTATATGTGGACATAAATTAAATTTGAATTAAATAAATGGAAATTGAATTATTGTGCAAAGACTAGAGTATAATTAGAGATCAGGAATTCAAGTCCATGAGGATGGATAAAATTCCAAAGACATTCTAAGATTCTCCAAAAATCCTTGGAGAAAATAAATTAAAATTAAATATTAGATTTGAAATAAAAATCTAAAAATGTACCTCAGTAAAGTGGAAAGTTACTGGGAAGAGGTGGAATATAACTAGAAAGAGGAAAAAAGCTAGTTTTAAAATACTTTTTTGGAAAAAATAAAAGGAAAACCTAGGCAAAAAGGAAATCAACATCTTGATTAACTAGACACAGTTATGGAAACAAGATGATGGGAATGTAAGCTTAAATAAGATTTCCTCGGTAGAAAATAGGTTGTCTACACATTGGAGGAATTGATCTCTTCTCGGGGGAAGCTATGGAGATAAAGCTCAAGGTTGGGTGGAAAATAGTCTTATGTGAAGTGGTATGCACAATTAATTTAATTCTGGATTATTACTCAAATTTTATTATTAGAATGATAAGTTAGAGAAATAATTTTTATGCAAAAAGATAAATGGGAAGTGATATTTTTGAGTTAATTAGTATAATGGAATTATGTTAGTTTAAAATTTATAGTTTTATGTATTTAACATAACATAACTATAGTGAATATAGTTTAGTCCGTATAGTTACATAGATAAAAACAAATTAGTAAACTAACAGACATAAATTCTAAACCTGATTATGAGGGTTTAAATCTTTTGTTAGGTTATGAGAAACTATATGTTCAATTCAGAAAATACATCATATGAATTAGAATAGATGTTAACATAATTATTCTACGAATCAATTTGAAACAAAAATCTAGGTACAAAGAGAGGTAATTGACGATCTAGAAAGAAGCATGATTGTACAAATAAAACTTAAATATCTCTACTATACTTCCATTTCAAAGATAGATTCTATCTATTCTTTCTTACGAACAAACAAGAAATTAAATATCATATATATATTTCAGTACTAGAAGATTTGGCAAAACATGTATACAAAATTCATGTAAAGAGGAATCCTTATTATGAAGTAGGGACTCAATTTTGTAGAAAGTACTGATAAAATGTATTATGATATACTGTCCATAGTACATTAACTGTAAAAAAAAATATTTTTTCCATTAATTACAAAATTTACACAGGAATAATTATCCTGGAATTCAGTGGATTGAATTCTAATAGGTTATCGACCAACCTGTACATATAAGGAATAAAATAAATTGTCAATGCTTGTGGGAGGAACACACAGATTGATGAGAGGCACATTGTGCGAAGTGTAATACCTGTACCATAAACTAGAATACCAAGGATTAAAATTTAATTATGAAGATAATTAAATTAATTTAAATCTGAGGAAGTAATCATATGGAATTAAATATTAAATTACCTTATTAGTCAAGGAGAAATTTCATGATAATTCATGTGGTTAAATAAGAAAATAAATCAAACTTCAAAGACAAAAATATACGAGTAGATATACGGTAAATAAATAACTGTATATGAAAGCATGGAATTGAATTTACTTGTATTAGGACAGAATAAAAACATGAACCTTCATGACTCGGTTTAGAAGATTAAAAGGAGAGCCTGCAAAATAAACCATTTTATTAGTTGAGCAAACTAATTAATATTTTTAGTACTTCCTCAAGGAAAAACTAGAATATATTTTATAAATCCAATTCCATGAATTTAAATAATGATAAAGGAAGGGTTTAGAGTAAGTTATACCTAATATTAAACACAGAATATTCAAACATACCTCTCTGTATTACACTTTATAGTTAAAACTTCATAAATTTGAGCTAGAAGTATGTGGAAAATGGAGTGCCATTTACGCACATTTGTGAAGAAAATCTTAACCAATTCAACAAATGTATTTTCCAATTGAAATGAGAAAAACGAAATCGAAGAAATGGTAATTTTCTAAGTCAAGTTAGACTCTGTGAGGAGAATTATCCCAATTAAGTGGAATCATAATAAGGTGGCGTGTTATGGAATCAAACTGACTGGTGAAAGAATTCAAAAAAAAAAAAAAACGATACCAATTTCACAAGGAGATTATTCTCCAAACCCTAAGAAACCAAACCAAAATATAATATTTCAGCGGGGTTTAATTTAAACTGAGAAAAAAATTTAAGTGTCGAAAATCCAATTATCGGATATGGACTCCAAAATTTAAAGGTAGCAGAGCATATAATTTCCACTACTGCAATACAAATTTTCTGAGATGACAAAAGAGGGATGAAACACGGAATTATGGAAAACGCAGAGAATTATTAACAATGATAAAATGTAATAACGAATTGAACAATAATGCAGGAAGGAATGGAGTCAACTATGATTTTTTCAAGATAGGATTTAAATGCAAATACCAGGGTAATACATAGTTCCATTACGCTGGTTGAAAATGACAGAAGAGGTGAACCATGTAAACCCCAACCGTGAGGAAGAATAAATGGAAAACAATTTGGAAATTGTAAACTTCTTACCTAGGAAGTGTTGTTAGTCATTAACGGAAGAACCCACTTCAACTTTCATTAACCTGTAACGAAATCTCAAATTATTTAACGCCGTAAGAGTGGAAATATGAAGACCAAACCGGCAAAGGAAATTGGGGTTGTAGTGGCTTACTATACCAAATTTTATTACCTATAAAATGTCAGAAAATGGAAAGATATCCATGTCAACTCCCATTAAATCTGCAAGAGATATCAAGAATAAAAATGTTAATATCATAGTAAGATTAAATACAAGGAGAATAAAACAACATAAAAGTTAAAGGTGTTATAGTCAAACCCATTAACAAAGATTGCGGATTAACGTAAATGCAGAAGAAGCTTTAACCTTACTTGAGATAGAGCCTCTTGGAAAGAAGGATAATGACTTTGTTATAGTGAGCATGGTGTATTAATCTTCTATGCGTAAATATGTGTAATGAAAAATTAAACGTAAGCTGCGTCGTGCAAGCTGAGTTGCAGAGTCGAACCAAAAATTATAAAAATTAAAACCGACAGAGCAGAGTTAGGGTTGCATAAGTGTAAATCCTCCAGAGAATACGAATTGATTCACACGGTCGACATGGAGGGCATCAGACTGGGGAAGGCCAAGGAGCCATGTGAACGAAATAACACAGAAGTACTGGAAATTTGGTGAAATCCTGAGGTTTGATTGTAACTACCAGTACAAACAAGAAAATTTAATGTCAAACCAAAATCCCTATATACGATCCCTATCTCATTAATGTATGGAAAATATATCATTTAATTTTGAAATTATATGTGATAAATCCCCAAATCCAAACATAAGGCTAATATAGAATTTGAATATAGAACTATATAAAACAAGGTTAATAGCATTAATGGTGCATTAGGAAATCAGAAAAGGAATACTTAAACATTCATAGAGTATGCGTAACCAAAGAGTTAACATTCGAATTACTTCCTGTGGGATATAAGGTGTGTAGTAATGGTTAATTGTAATAAGATTTTATTGTAATTGTAACACTTCAATGTTAAATTGTAAGTTCAAACTATAGTGGTATGAATTCAAATGAATTCTTCTCAAATGGTTTAATGTTTTACAATTCCCAAAGTTCATAAAGGTCTAGGGGTATATTCTATTACAAAAGGAAAAAGAATTCCTTTGGATAGATTAACAATAACTCTAGAATTATGAAATTAAAAGTATCTATAAATAAATACACGAGGCTAAAATAATAGAATATGTAAGAGAGATTGAACAAATGTAGTAGGGAGGAAATTCTATTACAACAGTTATTCACAAATAAGGTTATAAAGAGGAAAATTTGAACTTAAGTTATATGAGTAAGAGGATAAAATGAAATCAAGAAAACGTGGTTCCACATAGAAATGACCTTGAATTGATAAAATACAAAATGTATAACCATATAAATCGTCTAAGCATGACAATAGTATAAAAATAATTTCCTCGAAAAGTGACAAATTATTGACGAAGAAATAAGAACAGTGTTCGCCAACTAGTGATGAAGATAGAAATTAGTACATCTAAAGTATGTGGTCATACTATAATTAGAAAAAAAAAATGGTGGTAAGTGGAGTTGTTACATGTAGTTTGTTTGGTTTACGTTTGCGACCATTTGTAAAGTGTAAGAGCACTATAGTTGTGGCAATAGACTTGGATGGAAAAGAGTAGTGTTTTTTTGATGGAAAAATAAACTCCTTCCACAATTGGAGGTATTACAACATTATTAGTTGGATGTTGATAACAGGTCTCATTTGCATTATTTTTGTTACACGACACCTCATTAGTGCTATGTATTTTCATAACTGCTATTCGTTGTGGTGCCACATATAAAAAATGGTGTCCCTTTTTATTTGAGGGGTGGAAGGATGTTTTCCCCTCCAATTTTTCCCAACCAGGTTTTTCCTTAGATTTTCTCTTACATTTATTAGCTATGAATTCATACTTTAAGATCGGTTCTTGTGGTATATACAGGCGAGTCTGAAAGAATGAATCCTTAAGTGAGCCAGCTGCGATTGGCCTCTTGCTTGGATCCCATGGACAAAGTGAAGTGGTGAGATCAATGGCTTAAGGGATTTCAGTTGATATCAGAGTTGAAACATGACTCTCACTAAAATGTAGAAATTGGTACTGCATAGAAGTTGCAAACCAAGTTTCCAAATTGCATGATTCCATATTTAATAAGTGTGATGCTTATATATCAGTGATTGGGTCATTCTAATGTGAAACAAAATAAAAAAAACCAACTGTATTCAATTGTGTATTGAGTTAAAATTTTTGTGTGAATTGTATGTTTTTCATCCTATAATGTTGCAACAAACCTTCACATTAATTTTATACAAAATGAATTAAGAGTTTTCACTTTATGCCTTTGCACAGAACTTTGCACTCACTTTAGACACAATGAGTTCTTGATGAATTCACACACATTAGAAAAAAACAAGATCCATGCCATTACACACAATTTCCAAAGTTTGTAGTTGTGATTCTAAGTGGTGTAGGTTTCCCAAGGTAACCAAAATGGTGTATTCATAGGTAGTTAAACCCAAAAAGTATTTTGGGATGGATGTCTCTGCCAAATAAATCTTAATAATAATCGTTACAGAAACTCTTTAAAATAGTGTTCAAAATAATAACACAAATATACCATATGAAGATGTTGAAGCTTTTCGTGATTATTGAGTAGTATCAATGGATGTGTATGTACAGGAAGAGCTATGAGAATGAACTAGAAGGAAAACATGAGGATGGAGGAGTTGGGACATAGTTGTTGTTTGTGCTGGTAAAGTTGATTGAAGACTAATAAACTAGCAATTGCATGAAATGGCTTAGGGAATGGTATTTCAGTTCAGGTTTTGTAACTTGTTTTATTAATTTCTTAACTTTCCAGGTTTATGGTTATCAGTGAGTGAAAATTCCAATGTGAATGAGTTAAAAAACCAGATCATCATTTCCAGATTCTGGAAAATATAAAAAAAAATATGAAAAGTTTTGAAAATGTGTTCAAATTAATCACAAGTTACAAACCATCTAATATGGTTCATCCTTAGGACAAAGTCTAAAATTTATATTGAGGATAACCATTGATATGGTTCAAAACGTCCTAATACGATGTGATTAATCTATCAAATAGTATTTTCTTTTAATATACAAAAATATTAAATATAAGACAACCACAATAAGGAAACATCATTATAAAAAATCATTTTGTTTTGTTTAGTAATGCTCTTTTTTTACTAATATATTGAAAAGAGATTGTCTACTGAGGTGTTAAATTTGTTTAGATGGTCAAAAATTATTGTAATATGGCCTCAGATTTTTTTTTTCCAAAAAATATGATAATAGGAGTTCTTGAATTCTATTTTATGGAAATGGATTCAACAACATCAAAAACACATTGGGAACCCAAAATTTTGATGCTAGAAAGATATAACCCATATTTACTAAACAATTGGACAAATTATCAAAATCTTGCTAGAATTTCTATTATCTTCTAGAAAAATTTGAAACCTCATTATACTACATGTATTGAAAAAAATAAATAATATATTATGAATGTTTATTGAAAGTTTACGTGATCAAAGTTTATTGAAGTTTACATTATTCTATTGCATTATAAAGAAGAATTGAAATATTAGCTTAACTAATTGTTGAAGTAATCGTATTCCATAGACTCTAGTATTGGTAAAAAGAAAAAATGTGGTGGTTTCCCCCTCTCTATACATGGTTGAAAGGGCACCACAAGCATAGGGCTGTGACAGTTGGTATCAGAGCTCAATTCAGGGCGAGTTAATTAGCTTCATTGAAGTTTGAATATTGAAACTAACTTGTACAACAATCAGGGGTGTAGTTGAAGATGAAGCTTGGAAAAGTTTAACAGGGACAAAATTTGCAAGGTCAAAATTGAACAACAGTGTATGGTCCTAACACGATTAAGAACCTGTGGAGGATAACATGTAACAACCTGAGGTGACAGGTGAGTCTTCTATTGATGCTCAAAGGGTTTTCATGGATAAATTATTGGATCGTATGGATGAGTTTGATTCAACAATTCATATGATTTAAATCCGAGAATAAAGAACTTCGAGATAAGATTGTGGTGTTGGGAACAACCCACGAAGCACTCAAGGTACAATATGAGTACAACAAGTGGCAGTATGGGGAAAAAATGAAAGATGTGAAGGAATTTGAATCAATGAAGGATCTTTGTATGGAAGAGATTTCTAAGCTGCAAAAAAGTCAGAATGGGGCTTTGAATGAAATTATAGTATTGAAGAGAGTTATTGGGAAGGGACTTGTTGGAGAAGATACTCATGTGAAGGTGAAAGAACCTGATTCTTATGATGGGATGAGGAGTGAAAATACACTTGGTAACTTATTATGCGATATGGAAAAATACTGGAGTGTTTGGAAATTACTAATTAAGAAGCAAAAGTAAAGGTAGTTTCTCAATTTTTGACGAAGGATGCTCAGATGTGGGGGAGAAGGAAGGCCGACCAGATTTCTCATCGTGAGGCCAATGACATCGCCACATAGGAATAAACGAAGGAATATTTGATGGCTTATTTTAGCCCACAATATGATACTTGGGATGTGAGAACCATGATTAAGTAGATTAAGAAAACAAGGACTCTGCAACAATATCAAAGGGATTTATAAAGTGCGATATCGGAACTACCCGACATGGCATAGAAAGACAAGATTTTAAACTTTGTAATTAGGTTGAAACCTTGGGCATGTAGTGAGGTGAAGAGACAAAAGACCAAGACATTGTAAGAGGAATTTGTTGTAGTTGATGGGTTGATAGAGAACTATGATGAAGGGTATCAGAAGAAAAATAATCCTAATAAACCAAACGAAAAGAATACAAAGGTGGAACCTTCAAGATCAAATGGCAAGTCGAAGATGAAGAAACCTCTGAAGTGTTAGTTGTGTGAAGGAGATCACATTGTGAAGAAATGTCGTTCAATACTGACAATGGAAACAATGGCACAACATGAAAGAAAGAAGAAATAAGAACTAATGATAGGGATGATGCAGGTATTGGGAGGTACAATAGCTGTGGAAGATGTCCCTAGACGCGGTCCTGAAAGGAACAAACTAGAGTAGGTGGATATGAAAATTTGGCAGGGAACACTACTCACGATGGTGGACATTGGTTCAACTAACAACTTCATTAGGCAAGAAGTTGCAAGGAATATTGGATTGAGGTTCAAGCCAGTCCAAGCTGGGATGAAAACAGTGAATTTTCCTCTGGATCATGTTATTTGTATGCTTAAGAATATGCATGTACACATAGGAGATTTGAGTGGGAATGTTGACTTCATGGTGGTACAAATTAATGATTAGGAAGTTGTGCTTGGGATGTAATTTATGAAGCAGTATGAGGCTATGATGGTACCACATATAAATAAGTTGTACATTTACGACGGACAAGAGGATGGTCCTATAAGTGTTCCTACCATGGAAATTGTTGGAACAATGTCCCCTAAAGTTGCAAATTTTGTACAATTTTGTATATTTTTGGTATTAATTAGTCTAGCGCAACGGTTTTGGGGTGGGTCAAAGCTTCAAATTCATTTTAATGGGTCAAGGGTATACTTAGAGTCCGCAAACCACGGTTTACGGATCAGAGGAAAGTGTAGGCTGTCGTTATAAATAGATGAACATTTTGAGTCTAGAGGTAGGAAAGAATTAACTCTAATGTTAAGTGTGAATTGTTAGATCTGTTTCTAGTTGTTTGGGTGAGGACTCTTACTGGCTGTGTGCACGAAGATCCTCATTCCTGCTGTGTGTGGACCCTGCTAGCTGTGTGCACAGGCTGTGTTTGGAATGTACCTGGGTTTTTGGATACTAATATATGCGGAAATAGTCAAAGTATCTCTGTGTTATCTGATCTGATGTGTTACTATTGATGTGAACCTTTGGCATCTGCTGGAGCTACGAATACAATTGTGTTATTTGTTGATGCTGCGAATCTGTCTGTATTATGGTATGAAGTGTATTTGTTATTTGTTATTGATATGTTTATGATATTATGTACTGATAGTGATACACACGTGGATGCGAAGGTACTAACAAGGTCTGTTCATGGTAATAGCTCTGCTATGATTAGTTGTAGATTATACTATTAAAAAACTTGCGAATAGACATGTTTTTTGCAAACCTAATAGGTTGCGAAATTGGATCTACTTGACTTACCTAATCTCTCTGGGAAACTTGGTTCCAACACCCTCCCATACTGCTTCGGGTGAGACTTTGGCCTGCGCAAGTAGGTCACTGTTGAAAGGGCCAGTAGTATAGGGGTTTGTTGGTGAGCCTTAACCTCCGAACCTGGGTCAAGACCCCTCGAGCCAACAAATGGTTCTGTTGTTGGGACCGGGAACATTTTGAGAGAGAGATCGGGTAATGCAAATAGAACATTGGAGACCTGAGAAGAGAGAAATTGAAGAGTGGTTTGAAAAATAGGTTTAGGAATTTACGGTAAAAGAGAGTTGCAGCACAAAGTTGATGGCAGAGAAGTGGAAGAATAAGTACATCTTCACTTAAGTCTACAAAATTTTCTTTGTAACATTTGCGAACAAGATTCAGGAATGGCTGGCAAGGCTCGTAGATTTCCAGACATGTTGGAAGGACGAGCGGGTCACACAGTGGACTCCAGTAATTAGAAAGGACTGATAATACCATCACTCATATGGTATATCACTGGGTGGATAGTGTGCTGGGAGGATTTGTGATGGAAATCGCAATCGATCAGTTTGTGTCCTATTTAGAAGTAGAGCGGAGGTTCTTCAAAGTGTTCCAAGGTAAATTCCTGAAAACACTGCCCTTATTAATCAAAATTTTGTTGTGCGAAAAAGCTATTCTGTGTAGCCACACCGAGTGAGTGACCTCCGATCTCGGTGAAAGCACAACATGAAGTGGTAAATACTACATAACTAATTAAGATGGAGATAGGTCTGTCTATAGTCCAGTAAGAGAATCGGATACGTATAGCCCTCCAACTACACCACCTCCAAACTAGCATAGGGGTAAAAACACACCTGTCCCTCCACCTCCATCAGAAGACAATATGGCATCGCACATGAAGCTACCTACATTCAAGGGCGTAGGGGATGAAGATATGGACTGGTTTTGGTTTGTCCTAGAGTTAGTATGAATTGCACAGGATGTGGCCAACGATGCTGTTGAAAGGGTGCAACTATCCCTTGCCTTCGAAGGAAGAGCCCTGTACTGGTATATGGGATACGTAACTCAGCATGTGAATGCGACCATTTAAGAGGTTAAGAATGCAGTAAAACAATAGTTTCAGAAACCTAATTCCTACTCTCTGATAGTGAATGACCTTAAATATTTCAAGCAAGGACCCTCTGAGTCTGTATGGGTGGTTGACCAATGGCTAAAGAAGGTGATCAGAGAAGGGGAATTTATGTATGATGATCGATAGCACAAAGAATGGTTCATCACTATGTTACTACCTCACTTGTGTGTACCTATGGGTCAGTAAGCCATTGAATCATAGGAAAAAGCTTTGGAGATTGCTCTGAAGTTAGAAGTCGTGCCAAGGGATGATACCTAGTTGGGAGTACAACAAATCCAAGGGCAGCTAGAGGCGATGCACATGGAAATCCAAAACTTGCAAAAGGACTTAGGGAAAGAAGCTAGCCCAGATGTATGGTGCATACGATGCAGGGTATCTAGCCATACCAAGGATTAATGCACACTATTGACAGACTACCTACGGGCTGGGGTCTTAGTCCGTTGTGCCCTAGGGAGACTATGGGACCAAGTGGACGAATGTTGTGGTGTGATGATTGTTGGATAGCTCACCTACATGATACTAACCACTGCCCCCATCTGGCTGCGTATGTTCAGAACTAAAGCAACAACAGTGCCGGTTTTTCCGATCAGTAGGACATGATGAAAATAATTGTCGAACTTATGATTTAATGATAGACCAGGGAAACCTATATAGGGTACAAGCAGACCCTTCTTCACCGAGATCCCCCTTAGGCATAGGTGGCTCCCCAGCTAGGGGAAGGGGAGAGGGTAGAGGTGGAAGCCCAGGTAGGGGAAGAGGACAACTGATATGCTATAACTGTGGAGAAGTAGGGCACTTTGCGAGGGACTGCCCAAACCCTGCAAGGAAATCTTGCAGATACTGTAGACAGCTAGATCATGTGATTGAAATCTGTCTGATTCTGATAGCAAAAATTTAGGAAAAGCAGCAGACACCTATGTAGAATGTGCAAAGGGTTAAGGCAGAACCTCGATATGAAGGACCAAGCATTAATTTCATAACACACAATGGCATCGCCACTGGGGGAGCTGAGGAGAAAGCTATGGCTGAGCCTCTTATCCAAAAAGTAGCCATCAAATAAGAAGTTTTCGACCTACAGAAGGAAAAGGAAACCTTTGTCACAGCTCACCAAGACTTTGCTAAGGCTGAGGCATCTACTTCTCAGGCCCCCGCAAACCACAAAGCAGATGACGAGGTAAAAATTTTTTTGCAGCCATATATGAAGCTATTGCGAAAACAAACAGCCGTATAAAATCTTCAAGCATTAATAGACAGATGCACAGAACAAAATAATCCACCCTTGGAAGTTAAGGATGTGGACAAACAAACATAAGAAACACACTGGCAGGGAAATGTGGCTAACAACGTAGATTGGTGATTATGGAATCGATCATGTTATTTTGGACCTGGGATTAGATGCGAACATATTTCCCAAGAAAACTTGGTAGCGAATGGGAGAACCTGAGTTGGAATCATCCACTATCCAGTTGCATATGGCCAACCAACAGAATATCATACCTTTGGGGAGACTATCCAAGATCGTGGTAGATATCGCAGGAGTTAAGGTCCGGGCTGACTTTGAGGTAATTCAGACTGTAGAAGATGCGGATCCCTATCCTGCGCTCCTTGGATTGGATTGGGCAATAGATATGGGAGGTATCATCAACCGAAAGAAAAGAAGCATGGTGTTTGAAAATGAAGGTACGCGGGTGACAGTACCATTAGACCCATGCGGAAGGAGAACGTTATACTGAGCCGGTGTGCGAAGAAGAGGATGTGGATCACATCTATAAGTTAACTGTGTGGGATGAAGATTGGATCAATCCCACAGCTGATGGTATGCTTTGCTAGGAAAAAGATAGTGAATGTTTCTCTGACTTCGACAGGGAGATGGAAAATTGGCAGAATCAGTCACATGATGTATCTGTGCTGCGATGTCTTAGAATCACAAAGAACTTCTGATGCATCTCCTCAGAGGTAAGAGAACTGCCCTACTTTGATGGTTTTTGTAGTATTAAGGAGTTTTTGTGAGCATTTGAAGTTGAGGTTCCAAGAGACCGAATGCTACGGGCCCTTAATCTAGTCATGTGCGCAACACCTGCGAGGTGGTGGGACACGCATAAGGGGGTGTTCTGGGATTGGGAAGAGTGTCGAGATATGATGATCCTGCGATTTGAACCTCCAGTTCACTTGCGCATAAAGACATTCCTTGGGCCAAGGGACACGCACGAGCATTTGTTTGCTTGGATGGAGAAATGGTGTGACCGGACTACAGAAGAATGGGTTCATCTATTTATTCATGCCTTGGGACCAATTCCCACCACATGGTACTTAGATGCGGAGCTACATCAGCGCACCTTTCACTGGAAAACATTTAAGGATGAGTTTGTAGGGACATTTAGGTTAGTAGGTGGAACGAAGGCGCTTGACAAAGCTCTGCAGGAGATAGATACCTTAGTATTTGATGAATCACACCCTTATGCAGCATTTGGGGTGCCTACATGGGAAATGCAGATGTAGGATATTTTCATCTGCCACAATTTAGTAATATAAGAGTGAGATGAAGATCCACAAAATGTCTCTATCCTAGAGTTGAAGGGAGAGCGTGCAGTTTTCGAACCTCCGCTACAAACTGTCGATGTTACTAAGGCTTTGAAGCTGCAATAAGTCAACATTGGCATGGAAGAGAAACCTAAGTTGGTTAAAATTGGGAACTACTTGGATGATGATATAGTAGGAAAAGTGGTAGAATTGCTCACGGAATACCAGAACTTATTCCCCACAAAGTTCTTGGAACTCAAGGGGATTACATGGGACCTAGGGGTCATGCGCATCACTTTAAAACCAGATGCGCGCCTTGTGAAGCAACGTCCTTATTGGCTGAACCCTAAGTATAAGCAAAAGGTTAAGGAAGAAATCAATAAAAGGCTCACCGCAGGTATCATCAAACCGATCGAATAGTTAGACTGGGTAAGCCCGATGGTGGTTCAGGAGAAAAATACGAAGGGGGAGATACGAATCTGTGTTGACTTATGCAAATTGAATGATGTCTGCATGCATGATCCCTTTTCTACACCATTCTCCGATGAAATCCTTGACAGTGTAGGCAGGTAGGAAGCATACTCATTTACAGATGGGTTCTTGAGCTACCATTTGGCACACTCTATTTTTAAAGAGAGTTGCCCCTCCAATGTATGTATTGGAGTACTTATATGATGAATTTTTATTGAAGTTATGTTATTTTATTACATTAGAAAAAACATTTGAAAGATTAATTTAACTAAATGTTGAAGTAGGCGTATTTCATACACTATAGCATTGGTAAAAAGAAAAAGTGTAGTGGTGACCACCCTAATTGAAAGAGCACAAGAGATATAAGGCCATAAGAAATACTTAAGAAAATACAAAATCATATAAAATAATACAAGACAAAACATTTTATGTCATTAAATAAACTATATTAGAAAAAAATACAATAAAAAAACTATAAATTAATAATATCTTGTCAAAAACCATAGATTAACAATAATATGGAAAAACCATAGTTTATCAAAACTCAAATAAACTAAAGACTAAATCACACACAATTTTTTTCCACAAGTGCAGGTCTTACAACATTATTAGTTAGACGGGGATAGCAGGCCTGCTTGCCATTATTTCTGTTACATTGCAACTCATTACTGCTATGTCTTTTCATAGCTACTCTTCGTTGTGGTGTTGTATACAATGACTGATGTCCCTTTTCATCTGACGGATGACAAGATGTTTTCACCTCCGATTTCTGCCCACTAAAACCGGCAACCAATATTTCGGCTGCTATCTGCCCATTAATGCGGTGCAACGAATATTTTGGCTGCTATCCGCCCATTAATGCCACTGCCCATTGTTAGATTTAAATAATTTTAAATCTAACGGTGGGCAGTGTATCTGCCACCGATGGGCGGATAGCAGCCAAAATAAGGTTCGCCACTAGGTTTTGCCAGCCGATAACAAGCCTGCTTTCCATTATTTCTGTTACTTTGCAACTCATTAGTGCTCTGTCTTTTCATAGCTACTCTTCGTTGTGGTGCTGTATACAATGACTGATGTCCCTTTTCATCTGAGGGGTGACAGGAGGTGAAACTGTTACTTTGCAACTCATTAGTGCTGTCTTTTCATAGCTACTCTTCGTTGTGGTGTTGTATACAATGACTGATGTCCCTAGTAGTCGTCACCATTTGACCAGCAATTGAACACGCTTGTGAAACCGAAATCCATATCTTCGACAGAGCGCTGAATGACCATTCTAACATTGAGAAAGGATCAATAAAAGTCTTGGACAATCCTTGTTTTGCAGCGTTCTAGCATAACCTTCTCTCTTCCAGCAAAGGTCGAGATTCGATAGGTCGACCTCACGCTCCACTTTCCTCGAGCAAACGATATTTAGTGACATTTGGTATAGCGTCACAAGTTAGAGGGGTTATTGGAGTATGTATTGAAGTACTTGTGTGATAAATTTTTATTGAAGTTATGTTATTTCACTATATCAGAAAAAATACTTGAAAGATTAATTTAACTAAATGTTGAAGTGGCATATTTCATACACTCTAGTATTGATAAAAAGAAAAATTGTAAGTTGAAAGAGCACAAGAGATATAAGACTATGAGAGATAATTTCTCAACATCCCAAATCTGTAATTCACATGAAGAAAATACAAAATCACACAAAATAATACAATACAAAACCTTTTATGCCATTAAATAAGCTATATTATAGAAAAAATACAATAAAGAAAAAACTATAAATTAATAATATCTGGTCAAAAACCATAGATTAAGAATAATATGGAAAAACCATAGTTTATCAAAACTCAAATAAACTAAAGACTAAATCACACACAATTTTTTTCCACAAGTGCAGGTCTTACAACATTATTAGTTAGACGGGGATAGCAGGCCTGCTTGCCATTATTTCTGTTACATTGCAACTCATTAGTGCTATGTCTTTTCATAGCTACTCTTCGTTGTGGTGTTGTATACAATGACTGACGTCCCTTTTCATCTGAGGGGTGACAGGATGTTTTCACCTCCGATTTCTGCCCACTAGGTTTTGCCTGCCGATAACAGGCCTGCTTCCCATTATTTCTGTTACTCTGCAACTCATTAGTGCTCTGTCTTTTCATTGCTGCTCTTCGTTGTGGTGTTGTATACAATGACTGATGTCCCTTTTCATCTGAGGGGTGACACGATGTTTTCACCTCCGATTTTTCCCCACTAGGTTTTGCCTCAGATCCTCTCTTACATTTATTAGCTGAAAATTGATTCTTTAAGACTGGTCCTCTTGCTCTGAGAGGAGGTGGTATATACCGGCGAGCCTGGAAAAATGGGTGCTTAAGCGATTCGGCTGCGGTTGGCCTCTTGTTTGGATCCCATGCACAAAGTGAAGTGATGAGATCAATGGCTTCAGGGCTTGCAGTTGGTATCAGAGTCGAAACATGACTGTCACTAAACTGCGGAAATTGATACTGCAAAGAAGTTGCAAGCCTTAATCCTTGAGACCAAGTTTTCTTATTAGGGCTACTAATTACACTGCATATTTTGTATATCTCATCTGCTTCACTATGTCCTGGGAAAAGAGGGCGAAGGGTAAAAAGTTCTGCCATGATGGCACCCATTGCCCACATATCAACAGCGGGGCCATAGGAAGGTGACTGGAGCAGAACTTCTGGAGCACGATACCAACGTGTTGCAAAATATTCTGTAAATGGCAGTTGTGAGGAGATCTCTCGTGCTTGACCGAAATCGGCAATTTTGATAACATCTTTCTTCTTCAGCAAATTTTCAGGTTTAAGATCGCGATGAAAATACCCATGTTGGTGCATATAGGCAATCGCTTGAAACAATTGAAAGCACCAATTCCGCAGTTCACATTCTGTAAAAGGATTGTCCCGTCCTTTCATTAACTCGTACAAATTGCATTCCATGTACTCAAAAACAAAATATAAGTGGTCATTTTCTTTGATAATCTCATTCAGCTTAACAATATTAGGATGTTTCATTTTTCGAAGAAACTTCACTTCAGGAAGACTCATACATTCTTCCCAGGAGCAATACCTCCTCTTCATTTTCTTAATGGCAACAATCTCATTAGTTGAGCGTTTGATTGCCTTGCACACAATCCCAAAAGTGCCATCCCCCAATTTCTCGATAACCTTGTACTGATCCATTGCTTTGTTGGAAGGTCACTGGAAAGAATAGAGTTCAATAACTCAGAACTTTCTTATTTAATTTGAAAGTCCTGTATGACCTGGATATAAAAATGATGTCTGGAGTAATATCAACAGCTAGTAGTCGTCAACATTTGACCAGCAATTGAACACGCTTGTGAAACCGTACTCCATATCTTCGACAGAGCGCTGAATGACCATTCTAACATTGAGAAGGGATCAATAAAAGTCTTGGACAATCCTTGTTTTGCAGCGTTCTAGCATAACCTTCTCTCTTCCAGGAAAGGTCGAGATTCGCTCAGTCGACCTTACGACCAGTTGCCTATGCTGTGCTAAAGAACGTGTAGTGATATTTGGTATAGCCTGACAAGTTAGAGGTGTTAGGGTTTGAAGAATAACATTTATTGATTTGTAGCTAGACAACATACAGTAGTTATATACCGATTGGGGCATTATATTTGCATTTATGGCCGACCCTAATAATAATTTTTTTTTCAAAATAGGAGGTTTTGTTTGTAGTTTGCGCTTTGAGAAAGAATTTGCCTTTGGTGGATCCTCGAAATTACATGGCTCCTTTCATGAACCAGCACTTTGGCAAATTTTAGATCGTTGTCCTCAAGTTATTTTTCATGGACAGGTTCTTTGGCATATTATGGCACCGTTCATGAACCAGCACTTTAGCAAATTTTAGATCGTTGTCCTCAAGTTATTTTTCATGGACATCTAATTTGGCATACTATGGCACCTTTCATGAACCAGCACTCCCGTTATTTTTCATGGACAGACTTTGGCTATTTTTCATTGTCAGGTACTTTGGCATATTTAGATGTTCTTAGTAGGCTGATAAAGGGTTGATTTCTGTCGTACAGTTGTATAATTTTGAATTGAAATTTGGATATTTTAGTTTACAGTATTTTAGATTACGATTGAATTGCCTCCAAAAATATATATTTTTAAGTTTTTCTTGGAAATTTGAAAATGAAATTTGATTTAAAAAAAATAAATATACATTTTGATAACCAATTGAATGGCTTCATAACATATATTTTAAGGAATATTGAAATTTATTTTGTTTGGAAATTTGAAAATAAAATTTGATTTAATATATATATATATATATATATATATATATATATATCAAAAAAATATGGTTAATATTTTTAAATATAATTTATTTTACTTATGTTTCCAAAAATATTTATTTCTATTTTTGAAAATTAATTAATTAATATTTAAATTGTATTATCTATATATAGTTTAGTTTATTTTATTAAAAAAAATTATATTTTGAAACACAAATATTTATTATTATTTTATGTGTTTTCATTATTTTTTTATTAGTGTAGTTTTTATAATTGTATTTTTTGCGAAAGAATTTTGATAAAGGTAGATCTATTTATTTTTTTGTTAATTCTTTAATATGTATAAATTTAAAAGACAATAAATGAAAAGAGAGTTGGGAAAATGGCACTATTTTATTATTATTGGTAACAATTCCACTACTTCATATGGATATGGAAGAGATGACATAATTTTACTCGTTAAATTTATGGTTAGGCAAAATTTTAGAAAAAAGAAGTAGAATTATAGTTTAAAGGCATTTTGAAAAGACTTTGATCAATGATTGGATAATATCATGGCATTTATTAATATTTTCTTTAATTAAGTGATTGAATTTATATTTTGATCAAGGATTTGTTCAAACTTAACCATAAACCTAAGAGATTAAAAAAAAAAAAAAAAAATCTAACAAGAAATAATAATAATAATAATAATAATAATTGTGTGCAAACAAATATTAATTTTTGTTAATTTAGGCTTATACTACAAAAAAAAAGGTGGGTGGATTATTTGACAATCAAGATGTGGAATACATAAAAATACAAAAAGAAATATGATAAAAAATAACTTAACAAAGACTAAGTGCAAGAGAAAGATAAAGAAAGAAAGAATGATAAAATGGTAAATATAGTTTGAAACCATCCATAGTGGCAATATATATATATATATATATATATATATATATATATATATATATATATATATATATATTTATATAATATATATATATATATATATATATATATATATATATATATATATATATATATATATATATCTATATATATATATATACTTGAGTTTTCATGTAATAAGAACCCAAAATAAAAAAAACATGTAGGTTGTGTTAACATAAACATGGGGATTATGCTTAACAACTCATTGGCTAGTGTCCAAGTCATCCTATTGTTAAGTATTTAGTGCACATGATTGAAGAGTATTTAGGGCATTTAGTTGAGAAAAACATTGGTGTAACACCTCCCATTTCGACAAAAAAAAAATTCAACTAATTATAGCGCTATCTCTAACCTATTGTTATGGTTAGATTATCATTCGTCATATTCTAACATTTTTTTTGTCACTAACAATTTAATTTGCTATATTATGTCATTGTTTACTCATTTACTGACTATGAAAATATTCAAATTGGCACACAGTCAGTTACAATTTACACTATTCATATTAACTTTAACCACTAACCTTTCTTACACTTTTTCCTCTTACATATCCTCAACTTTTTTTTCTACAATAGTCATTACATCACTTTCATTTATCCTCTCACAACTATAAATGTATTACCATACCTTTTTAACATATATCTTTAAATATATCAAACTATATTTAAACTAACCCATATAGGTATTTACTCACCTTCATAGGTTGTATTATTATTTGCTTGACATTTACAAGAAATACTTATATTTACAAGTTCCTTATGAAATTGTATATTCACCCGACTTTAATTTTACGTGTATTTGTTGTTATCAATAGAAAATATACTCTTAGCTCTTATGCTCACATACACTATTCAAGACTTATATATATATATATATATAAATAAGTTAATAAAAAATGTGGTATACTTTAAAAATACTCTTATCCAAACTTACGTTCTAACTTGGGGTAAATTCCTTAATTGATATCTTGCCGAAATGTTTGTATAATACATCCATATGTAATGGTGTCTTATGACACATGACCCCCATCACACATTCGAGGAACCCTTCACCTAAGGATTGAACCAATATTAAATTAATTCTTTGACCTCAACGTGATTATGTAATCCAACAACGTGGAATTACCATGCCAATGTGGATCATTTATTAATTAGGTGTCAACACAATTTTTAAGAAAACATATTAAGTTGATTTAGTTCATTTTTTCTAATAATCCTGACCATCAATGAAATTTTTAGTATTTATGCAAATTTTTAACTTCGAGGTTTGGTACTCCAATCCATCGCATTCAATTGTACTTTTCGTATCACCTAGGATACGAAACATCTTTGCACAGGACAAATTGGGATATGTGGTATTAAACATTGGAGTACTTAGTCACATGGACTTGTACAACATTATTTGAACCGTGGGAATTTCGAACCCACTCCCGATGGATGACACCTGGACGGTTCTGATCAACTTAAGATTAGGTTTTTGTGACTTCATAAAAGTTTACGATTTTTGTGCAGGTTCTATTTCATTTGTCTTTTTCATTGTAAGTGTTTACCACTCTGTGTCCTGTCTCTGTTCACTTCTACTCCTATAAACTCCTATAACGATCATTTGGAAGATGGCCGACTGACTCTGTTTCTGGAATGTCAAGGAGCCTAACGCTGAGATTTCCTTCATTAAAATTCCAAGTAATAAAATCGCATTCTAGGTCATTTCCCATCTATGAATGTCAGCAAATTCATTTTAATCTCCATCTGTGATTTCTTAGTTTTTCCTTTTACGAGCTCCTATGTTCATGTAACAATGAAATGATGTTTTCATATTTATCACTGAGGCAATCTATTGGATACCAGGCTCACCCTCTTTTATTATTTACATTTTTACTTTATGAGTCTAATTCTAGTTTCTTAATTTCTTGTTTTTGCATATCTCTTTATTTTTTGTAAAAAGAACAACTGTGGACTTCGTACCCTAGTTCTAACACTTAACTAGTAACATTTGTTGCATCTCCTCATTTATTTTTCTCTAGTACTGAGTGATAAATCCACTAAATTTCTCTTTATGGATTTTTTCAAGTTAATGTTCTCAGCGCCTAGAATACTGGGTTTTCCTCGGATTATATAAAAGTTATTGAATTATTCCCAATTAGTTTTTCCTGTTTGGAGCATGTCCAATTTTTTAGGTTTGTTCCATTTTAGAAAGTTTCAATGTAGTTTAGAAATGTATTTATTATAGTTAAATTAGTCTTTCTATAAGACAAAATCAATAATAGCGTTCCTCCAAAAATGCAGGAGTGATTCTCGATAGCACCCTATCTCTCCTTGGTGTTCAATATAATGGAGAATGAAATCTGAATGTTAGTTTCTAAGTTGGAATACTTGATGTAACTCTTCACCTTATTGTCATCCAATTTCGAACTCATTTAACCAATACCATTTCTCGTTAAAGGTCTGTCATTTCATCTCGTTGAGATCATTATTTTTAGTTTCATCTAAGTGGTTTGACTCTAAGTTATATTCTCTATTCAAATGATTTACTTGTTCAATCCTACCTTCTAGAATAGTGTTGTTTCTCTTTTTTGGTTGGAGAACTTGAAAGAGTTCATCATTCAATTATATGTGAATGACAAGTATTCTAAGTCCAATGTACATGCAAAGTAGTAATTTTTCCAATTCTACTATGCTATCATACGAATACTTAGAATTAGTTCCTCAACTTTTAAGTCAAAGCGAGTACGAATCCCTTCTATTTTCAGTGTACACATACCTCTTGGAATTGAAATCGATGAGGTAATTAATATCGAGCTTTTCTGTTTAAGTTTTATTGCTTTTGTATGTATTTTAATTCCAGTACTATCTCTCAGTACTAAATTCTAGTTCTGTCACTTGCAGGTATAACTAAAAGTCATATGCTTTTGAAATTGGCGTATGTCCACACTACTTAAATTATTTATTCGTAATACTTTGAATTTGTACGTTATACAGGTTGGTCCAGATCTTCATGGGTTTCTGTATATGCCATCTCTACATATGTTTTTACTGAAGAGTTGATCAAGTTTTCTTTCATAAAAGAGCAGAGTGTCCTCTGTAACTCTCTCTTTTTTATAATTCTTCAAGTGTAACCAATTATAAGGATGTACTATATGGACTGATCTATTATAATTATGTAAATACTTATTGTATAAATTATTTCTTCGCAAATGAAATATTATGTCCAATTCAGGTTATGGTAGCTTCCAAATTTCATATATAACTGCATGTGAATCAAGACTAATTTCTTTTCTGTATATAAATCAACAACCAATGAAAGTAGTATGAAAGAATATAACATTTACTGTATTGTCTTGTATATTATAGGAACTCTTTCCTTTCAATCAAATTATTGGAAATCCACATGATATGCTCTTTCCAAATACATTTCCACTTTCAGTTCTAATGTTTCTGTCTAATAAGTTCTATATCATGATTTCTCTTCCTAAATTTATAGTAGAGTACAGTATTTCTTTCACCATATAGTGCAAAATTTATGTAACTATATAGTGCATGCAGTATCATCCATGGATATTCATTTATACAGAATTTGTTTCATAATGAAATGTACCGTTTCGCAACATAATACTAGAACAATTATATTAATTAGATGTCAGTTTCATGTGAGGTACCTAACCTCAGATCTAAGCCTTTTACAGGTTTAGATATTCTGAGAGTTGGTCCTCTACAGAATTATGTCTGTACAAAAATACAAAACATACTATTTTATTATAGTCAAATCTGTTCAATGCATATACTTCCAATTTTTATTTCTAACTCATTTAAATTGCATAGTATAAAATCATAACCAGATACAGAATTTCATATAGATATAGCTACTTTACTTTCTCGACTCATTCATAACAGAACTAGAATAAAAAGTAAGCAGTTAAATTATATCAAAATAGTGTACAAAATTTTACAAAATGGCTGCCAATACCCGAAGGTAGAGAGGTTGGACAACCCTGAAGCGTTTCTAAGGACATACATAAACACAGTGCCCTAGACATCATCAAACAGATACAGCAAAGACTAACCGCCATGCCCTTCATTACAATCATAACCAAGGTCCAAAAGGCCAAAAGTTGCAATCCACGCAGGGATGCCCATAGAAAGGAACCTGAAGCCGAACCAGAGATAACAGTTAAACATAAACAGAAAGCTATATCCCGAAAGAGAACATCCAGAAGGCGAAGACAGAAGCATTATAGTTGAGTCCGCTCCGTAGACCCACTCGGCTCAGCCAAACTAGGCACTTCAGCATTAGGATGAGTTTCCACCTGACCATCAACACGCAGACCTCCAGAACTTGGACTACCTTCAGCAATGCCCTGAGGCATAGTGTGCGGATGGTGTCGATGGATGATAGTAGCTTTGGCACTGTCCGTAGGGAGCTCAACGGACACATTTAAAACATGACGGAGGTATAGTTCAAATAGTCTGATGAAGCCCTCAAGCCATTTGGAGAACATCTTCATTTCCTCAGTTAGCGAGTTGAGAGAAACTTCCAGCTTATCCAAGTGGGCAGTGCTTTTCACCAAGGCCATCGAGTTAGCCTGGAAGGCTTCCTTAACCGCCGCACCCTGGCTGCTAATGGCTTTCACTAAAAGAGTTTTCATGAATCAAGCCATTTCCTGCGTGTGCATGAATTGGGTGGCCCTCGTAGTCAGGGTGCTAGGGTTAGGGACCCAGTCCATCTCCTCCTCAATGTCTTTTCTATTCAAACTGGATCTAGCTTTACTAGTTTCCTGCTCGAGATCCTGGATAATCATCTTTCCTTTGCCAGGGACCGAGTCACAAAAAACATCCTTAGCCTTCTGCATATTTTTAGCAGCCTTAGAGCTCCGGAGAACACGCTCGGACATGACTAAAACAACACAGCGAAAATAAGAGAAAATGCAACTAGTTGCAGCACTGGAGCACCAGAGACAAATAGTAGCCAGAAAATGCAAAACCCTATGAGGAACATAAATAAATTGCATTGTGTGATGAGGCGGATAGGTCCCGTTTGCGAAATAATGACTCAGGGACGCGATCGTTTCTGGCTGGCCACCATTCCAAATCCACCATAACAGAGTCTCAATCGGCCAATAATGATATTTTATGTCACCACGGATGATCTACACAAATCTTAAGAGACTTGTCCATGTGTCCATACCACCTTTCACCTTAGTTTGACTTGCGGTACTGTCTTGAATATGAAATATTTTC
This sequence comes from Pinus albicaulis, assembly GCA_034641835.2. Lineage (NCBI taxonomy): Eukaryota > Viridiplantae > Streptophyta > Pinopsida > Pinales > Pinaceae > Pinus > Pinus albicaulis. The sequence goes on along the minus strand of JAXQQM020064891.1, from coordinate 25,520 downwards.
CAAGGCTCAGCATGGTACCACCTACTGACTCGCCACCTCCAAGAAATAAAGAGCCATGCAGCGCCAGTTGTAGAAACCATTAGAGAGAAGGAATGTCAGTACTTTGGAGATTATTCCCTTCCGTTGGCATACTGGAAAGGTCACTTCTTGAAATGCACAAACAATCATCCTTGAGGTCAGGACAAGTAACCTCATGCCAGCATGTGTCAATGGTGTGAGTAGGATGGTCGACAGCATGGTTGGCCAAGACGTTCGCTAAGGCATTGGCCTGCCTTAGAATTGCATGTAAAACAACACCTGTGAGAGAATTGAGATGCTGGGCAATAAGACCAGTGACCATAGCCAGACACTAATGTTTGGATACCTTTTCCGCTTTCGTGCCATTCTGAATTTTCTTTGCAGCTGAGATAGCCAGTGGAGAGTCCCCTTCCACCATCGCAGTGCCATTTCCCATCCTAATTAGGATACGCAGACCATGCTCTAGCGCAACAAATTCAACTTTGTTGTTCGTTGCTTCTCCCAGGGATATACTGAAGATGTGCACAATATCACCTTTGTCATTATGGATAGCTCCCCCGTAACCTGTCGGACCTGGATTGCCCCTGGAGGCGCCATCGAAATTGAGCTTAAGAATGCCAGGTTGGGGACACATCCAAAGATGCTGAGACAGAAGCAGAAGAGGTCATAGAGAAGGGGAATTGAGGCTTACAGCCGATCCCAAACCAAAAAAAAGTAAGATGTGTTTGTCTTCTTCTGAAATCTTCTCCATTTGTGTAGAATTGTTATGGATAAGCACTATCTCTTTCATATTTTGCATGATAGATAGTTTTATTTCTGCTTCATTCCTTGCTTCTTTTTGGAAAATTCTTTTGTTACGCTCCTTCAAAGTTGACCAGACAATAAATCCTACACATAATTTCCAAAGGTTGTTGACCATATCGCAGTTGGAGAAGATATTCCTCCAATTGATTATAGTGTTTTGAATTGAAGCTCTGTCTCGATCAGTTTGTTTGAAAATTTCTTGCATCCCCATCCACAAAGAATCTGTCCAGCAACAGGAAATGAGGAGATGGTTCATATTATCCTCTGCATTAAGGCAAAGAGGGCAACAGTAGGGGCCTTGGAAGCATTTTTTGCATAGGTTTTCCCAAGTAAGGGTCTTCATATGCAGCAGAGTCCATAAGAAAGTTTTAACTTTAGGCCATAGAATGGCGTTCCAGACGTTTTGATGCCCCTGCATCTTTTCTTCAAGATGCCTCTGTTCTATGTAGAGTTTGGCCTCCTTTAGGTTATAGTCACCGCCATCCAAATTTCCCCAGCGCAGTTGGTCCTCTTCCAAGAAGAGTCAGATTTTGCGAGACTCCAAAGTTGAAAATAAGGATATCGAAAGATTATTCATCTCATTCGAGTCAGAGGGAATGCTGACGTTCCAAATTCTCCAATGAGGGTTCAACTCATTCTCTACCCAGTAATGACAAACCTTGATTAAACCCTGTTCCTAGTACTTTCTTTGTAGAGAGAGGAGTTCAGGGCATTCCAGCTTGGGTAATTGTTGCCAAGCGTCCTTCCAGAAGAGGGTCGTGTTGCCATTCCTAATTTCCTAGAAACTATGATCAGCAATGACTTGCCTGTTAGCACTTGCCAGGTTCCAAATGGGGGAGCCGACATGGAAATTTGTTAATCTTATGAGATTCTGCTGATTCTCCTCCTCAGCATACTTGGCTTTCCAAAGCTTAGCCCATGGAAAAGTAGGGAATTTTATCCATCTCCACCATAAATTTGCTCCACTAGATTTATTTACCGTTTCCGGGTCACACAGACCAAGCCCTCCCAGGATCTTGGGCTTACAAATATTCTCCCAGGCCATAAGAGCCCATTTTTGTTTAACAACTCTGCCAGACCAAAGGAAAGTTCTGTGAATATTTCTTATTTTTTGCAGAACTCCTTTGGGAGCCGGTAAAATGGACAACATGAATTGTGGAATGGCTTGCAAAACCACCTTTGTCATTGTTAAATGACCAGCAAAGTTTAGGACTCTGCTGGTCCAGTTGTTACAACGAGCCTCAAGCTTAGAGAGCAGCATTTCCCAGAGAATATTTTGCCAAGTTTTATCAGTCAGAGGGATACCTAGGTATTTGGAGGGAAGGCATTTCCTTCTAAACCCCAGAATGTTAGAGAGATGTCTTTGGATGGCCAAAGGGGTATTGAAAAAGAAGATGGAAGACTTATCAAGGTTAAGGTCCATACCCGAGGCTAAACAGAACAGATCCAAAATAGCCTTAAACCCTTGAGCCTCCTTGACCGTGGGGGAACCATGGAGCATGGTATCATCAAAAAATTATTGGTGGGTAGTGGGAGGGTGATTGGATAAGGGTTGGAGACCTCTAATAGCATTTCTGGCTTGGGCCAATTTGATAACCCTGCTTAAGCTTTCCATGATAATGACAAACAAAAAGGGGGAAATGGGATCCCCTTCGTGGATATCTCGGGAGGGATTGAAGGGAGAGGAAGGGGCCCCATTGACAAGGATGGAGAAGTTAGGAGTTCTGACTAAGGCTAAAATCCATTGGATCCAACAGTGATCAAAACCAAAAGTTGTCAGAATATCCTCAATAAAATTCCAACTCACCTTGTCATAGGCCTTGGAAAGATCGAGCTGCATGATCATGCCAGCTTTTTTCCGAGCTTGGAGTGTATGAACCATTTCCTGAGCCAATAACACATTGTCCAAGATTTTCCTTCCCTTGACATAGCCAGATTGTTCCTCAGAGATGATGCAGGGAATAATGGGTTTCAATCTATTAGTCATTACTTTTGAAATGATCTTGTATAGCACATTGGAGAGTGCAACAGGCCTGAATTTTGCTGGTGTACTAGGTGCTTCTTCCTTGGGGATCAGAGCAATAAAAGTAGCGTTAAGGGATCTTAGGATGGCCTTAGATTGCCGTGAATCATCCACCACTTCCCAAACATCATGCTGAACAGTATCCCAACAGGCCTTGAAAAATTCAATAGTGAAACTGTCCGGGCCAGGAGCCTTTCCATTGGGCATATCTTTCACTGCCTCTTCCACTTCAGCCAAGGTGACCGGGCAATTCAGGGAGATATTTTGATCCATAGTGATGAGCTTTGGGATGGATTTCAGGACCTCTTGCCTGGCCATCGATCTATCAATCATAGGTTCAGTAGCAATTTGGCTAAAATGCTTGAGAAGGAGAGAAGAGATATCCTTATGCGAGACAAAGGTGTTACCAAGCTCATCCTTTAAGCTGGTGATCTTGTTCGCACATCTGTAATTCACTGCGGAGCGATGCAAAAATTGAGTGTTCTTTTCCCCTTCCTTTAGCCATTGATTGCATGATTTCTACTTCCATAGTATTTCCTCCTGCTGCCAACGTTGATTCCATTTTTGCAGGAGGGCTTGTTCCTGTTTGATGGTATCTTGATGAATGATACCATTAAGCCAATTAGAATGGATTAGGGTTAATTGATCTTCAAGGTCCTTCTTATCTTGGAAGACGTTGCCAAAAAATTCAAGGTTCCAGGTTTTAATACAGGCTTTAATGTGCCTAAGTTTGGCCTGCAGTATGAACATTTTAGTGCCCCGAGTTCCAATCGGCTCCTGCCACCACAATTTGATATTCTTCAAGAAGTCAGGATGAGTTAACCAAAATCTTTCGAATCTGAAAGGTCTGTTCTTGGGGGTTCCAAGGACTGCAATGTCCAGATTAATAGGCCAGTGATCAGAGCCCCCACACGGGATTAGGTTTGATTCCAAAGTCACCCCCTCCAGAAGGATAGAGTCAGCGATGAGGAACTGATCAAGCCTGGAGGCTATTTGTCTGTCACCCCCTTGCTTGTTGTTCCAGGTGAACAACCCAGACTTGGGTTGGATGTCCACTAAGCGAGACTCATGAATGAAAATATTGAAAGCTTCAACATCCCTATGTAGAACCCTAATGCCTCCTTTCTTCTCAGCCAGAGTAGTAATCATGTTGAAATCCCCACCATATATTGACTTGGCAGAAGGATATATTTGATGAAGACTAGACAGGGCATCTAACAGCTTCAGTTTGTCTTCAAATTTTTGGGGACTGTAGACATTAGTGCATAAAAATGTGTTGGCTTCCCCTATTATCTGAACTTCCAAGGAAATGTGCGATCTGCTGGTCTCAGCACTGAGAAGATGAACGGATTGAGGATTCTAGAAGGAGGCCAGACCTCCCATTACCCTGATACCATCCACTTCCATTTATTGCATTCTTTTGCCTATGCTTTTGCAGACACCCTCGATCTTTGTGCTAGAGCATTTGGTTTCCTGTAAGAATATCATATCTGGATTTTCCTTCTTAATCTTATTTTTCAACAGTCTTTGTTTCCGTTGGCTGCTGAGCCCTCTTGTATTCCATGAGAGAATCTTCATAATTAACAAATTTTAGGAGGTGAACGTAAAAGCCTCAAGGGTTTTCATCTTACTCGAATTGAGGAGAAGCTGACCTAGCTCAGAAAGGGCCTCCTTATTTGTTCTGTGTCCTCTTTTTTTCCTATTCTTTCCATTGTTGCTTGAGAGGTGCAAACTTTGAGCATTGACTCCCAGGCTTTTGGTGGCTTCATGACCCCTTTTTAATCCATGAAGTTCCACATTCTGCCTTGAGAGGAATAGGTAATTTATCCTATTTATTTCTTCTTCCGGGACATGTTCCATTCCTTGTTGCTTCCATTTTTCCACTATGGTGTTCAAATCCATATCTTCCTTGTCAAGTATATCACTTAGCTCCATATCCTCTGTCCCCATTTCACTGGAGGCCATTTCTGCATCTCCTTCTAGGTCCATGGTTAGAATGGTGCTTAGTTCATTTGCCTGATGAACTTCAGTTTGCGGATCTGTGACAGTTTGAGCCGGCTTGGTTAGAGTGTGTTGCTGTTGGTTATCAGCTGGTAGGGCTTTCGAAGCAGCTTTCTCCTCTGTCAGAACCTCAAAGGCATTACTCGTGGCCCTAAACGAGGGGCCTCCTTTCTGTAGGGTTTTCTTGTTGGTTCTCTGTTTTCCAGTGGGACGAGTGAAGCCGTCCTGATTCTTCATTGGGGCTTCTTTGGGTTTCTCAGCTATCTTGTTTACAGGGCATTCCCTAAACAAATGGCCATGAGCATGACACTTTCGACAGCGAAAGGGTATTTTTTCATAGTCAATAGCTTGAAAAAAAAGCTCATCCCTAAATTCTAACCATAATCCCTCATGCCCCAGAAACATCCATTTCAACACATATGCGGGCACAATAAGTATACCTTTTTTGCAGAGTAACTTCGGAAGCTTGGATGAAGGTTCCCAAAGTGTTGCCAATCTATTCCAAGGCCGTCGGCCGCCAGTAATCTATAGGAAGAGAAAAGATTCGTATCCACACTGGGACATGTGTGAAGGTTTCTAACTCCGAAGCAAAGTTTGGCTTCCACAGTCTCATATAGAGACCAGTTGAGGCATAAAAATAAGGGCCGCCGTCAAAGACGCGGTCTCTGTCTTCCAGGTTAGAAAACACCACTATGAAAAACCCTTTCGCGCCCAGATGTAGCTTAATATCTCCTTTTGGCTTCCATTGCTGGCGGATCCAGAGGCATAACGCTTTCTCCGTAGGCCAGAATCCCATGAACTTGCAAATGACAGCATGGATACTCATGTGGTCACGATAGTCCTGTAGCTCTGGGTCAGAGATGATGACTTTGAGACTGTCCTTGGCTTTGGGCTTGCAGTGACCTTGATTTTCCATTTTCTGGCCATTATCTGCAGAACCACCCAACATGGCTTCCTAGTTGGCTTGTTCCGCATTACCCTCAGAATCCTTGCCTTTTCCCCCTGTTTCTTGGGTTTCTTGCTTGGGAGTGGTGTCCCTTTTGTTTTTTCCCTCTGTGATCTTGAATCCGTTTGTCCGTTTCTACTGTGGGGTCTCTTTGGAATTCTCAGCAGCCTTCTTCTTGCTTTTTGGCTCTTCTTTCTCCAGACTGGCAGACCCAAATATCTGCACCACTTCTAGAGGTCCCTTCCCTTTTTCCATCGTAACCTGTTTGAAAGATGGGGCCCCTTGGACCCCCATGCGGCGCATTTGCTGGGCCAGAGCCAACCCATGCTCACGAAGACCTGCAAATAGGGCCCTGCCCTCCTCCAGATTGCAGGAGAAGACCTAGCCTGTTGCAGAAAATTGATTCCCACCGTTTCCCCTGATGTATCCCTCGGTAACCTTGTGAAAAAAAACTAGTTTGACAATGTTCCTTTGAATGTGATTATTACCAAAAAAAAAAAATTTAGGATGAATCACAAAAGCCAAAATTCTATAAATATTACACATGTTATAAAGATTTAAAAAAAATATTTTTAATCAAAATCTTCAACATTTAATCAAATAAGCACATAAAATAGTATACATTTTATTATTTATTAATAAAAATATATTTTACATTGTCAAAAAAAAATGTTTTATTCCACATTATATTTATTAATAAGTGAAAATAAAATATACAAAAAATAACATAATTAAAAAAAGAAGAGAGGAAATTACATATCATCAAATTGATATGAGAGAGCTTTGAATTTATAAAGTAAGAGGTGAATTTGCTAGTCGTTTCATGGAATTGCTGTAAAATCTCGTTCACTATAGTAAAAACCCCACCTCTTTCCCTTTTCACTCTATTTTTATAATCTAATTTATCGTGACGTAACTATTTTATAAAAATAAATTTTAAATTAAAATATATATATATATATATATATATATATATATATATATATATATATAATTTTAATTTTAAAATATAATTATTAATATTTTATTTTTTCATTAATATTAATTAGTTTAATAATGTGTCAGCATATCAAGTGATTTAACTCTTTTAGATAACTTAATATTTATTCATATTTTATTGTTATTGCCACTTGAAAATTCTATTATCTTTTATATAAAAGAAGATTGTGAATTAATTATAAAAACAATAATTAATAATAATACATTATTTATGACTAATGAATAGTTATAATAATAATGATGTTAATATGTATTGAAATTTAAATTTGATATATATATATATATATATATTAGAATATATAATATATTATATTCTAATATATTATATATATTAACATCATTATTATTATAACTAATCATTAGTCATAAATAATGTATTATATATTATATTCTAATATATATTAATATATATATATATTATTTTATATATACATATATATATTGAGTTATTATATTTATGTAAAAAATAATGTAATATATATTAAATAATGTTTATAAATATTTCATTATGTAATGGTAGATATAAATGTTTATTTTATTTTAATTAAATTAATTAATATGTTGATGTTTAAAAGTATTTCATTTACATAATGGTAGATATGAATGTTTATTTTATTATAATTAAATTAATAAGATTAATTATGATCAGTCAAATTATATAAAGATAGAAAATACTAAATGAAGAAAATAGCAAATGATAATTTCCCTATGGGGCAGTTAAGATAAATATTAGCCAGACTATTCTTATAGAGAAATATCTGGGCATGACCTTGTGAGGTCAGATAAGCCCTGGTAGACCTGGGTGGTCACTCTCCAAGAAAGATTGTTCCCAAGGGAAATTGACTTCCTATGGAAACCTAACTGATCTTGAATAGGTAAGTAATTTTAAGCATTATGGTGAAAATTGCTATAAGCTATCTTTTGTGAATTGTATCTATGGCTAGTTTCTGGAAATAAGATTGTGAATTGTTTCTGTAACTCACTGTCGTGAAATTATTTATGTAATATTGGCTATGTAGATCACTGTTTCTATCAAAAGCTAGAGACTAGTTTGAATAAACATGGAAAAAAAAAGACAGTACTAGAAAGGTTAACCTTATTTGGTTGAACAATACAAAAACTGTAGTCAATGAATTGAACTGTGAATGGTTCCCAAAATTAGTGCAAGGTTGTGTGGGTTGAATTAATCCTTCAGGGAGGAAACTTGTGTACAGGTTGGGGAATATATAAATCTTGATATAACCCTCTAAGAGAATAGGGTTAGTTCCGGGACTGAGTCAACATAGTTGACAACTCAAGAACAATCCATATCTCATTAACTTATTATCTATAGGGAAACCCGCTAATTTCAAAGAGCTTCAACACTATTCGGGCCCCATGGGTAACAAGTTATGCACATAGAACCAAGTTCCAACTTCTCTTATTAATTATAATGACAGTATACAGAAGAACAAAAATTATGTAGAAAACCACACCAGAGTCATGTTGTCATAGCAAAGGGTAAAACATCCTATTAAAAAAAATAGTTGCATATAAAAATGTGTTAACAACTGTAATACTGGAGAGACAAAATACCACTTCATTTTCTTGAAACAGACAAAAGGCCACTTCATTTTCTTGAAACTAATGCACCAAACCAGAACATCTCGATAAGGAAGAAAACACTTGGTAGAATCATATGCCACCATTCTTTTTACAAGAAAAAACAATTGAAAGAATAGAGTCTAGTTAAATGATCTGTAGCGAAATCCTTTAACAAAGGAGCGTGATTAAACCAGATAACCAGTCGAAATTATATGTAAAATAAAAACAATCACAAAATCTATACAACCCTTATCAAATAAAAAATAAATAGGATATAATAATAATCTGTCACGACATGTGAAATAAACATTAACCATGACAATAGCTGAAAATTTTTCTGTACACTAATTCTTTAAAAAATTATCCCGGCATGCTAAGCAGCAACAACAATAACCATATATATATATATATATATATATATATATATATATATATATATATATATATATATATATATATATATATAAAAGACAGGAACATATGATAATCAATTAGGAACTTCCAAGACTGTGATAGTCCTTCACTACCAGAGAAGTTATATAGTCAAATTTTGAGCCGAAGAAGAGAACAAGAAAATTCATCTTTATACATTTACCCAGTTTATGGTAGCTATTAACATATATTTTGCGCCGCAAAACTTGAGATCCATCCCTTGAGCATTTGGAAACAAAAATATTAACCCTTTCAAGTATTGAAAACAAGTTATTCCGAAAACAAGCATGGCGGCCTTAGCCTCTATGATTTTTTTTATAACGCTCAAGGATGTCAAGAAAAATAATTGGTGCCATTTGGGTTTGAAGATGAAAACAACCTGGATAAAAGAAGGATAAAGACACTAGTCAGAAAGTGAATTTGACAAATGTTGGACGATGAGCAACACGAAAAGATACCAATGCACTAACTTACAGGAGGGAAAAGATAAAGCAAGCGACAACTTCTCATGCAGAACTAAGTTGGAAAAGGAATAGGAATTTGAAGAAAAACACCTTCTTGAGATCAGAGGCCACTTACATTCATTCCTAAAACTCTAACAGGGAAAGAGAAATTCTCATTCAAATTTTGGCATGAAGGAAAAACTGCATGCGGAGAAGATGAATCTTATTACCTCGGTATTCGTCGTTGTGTGTGTTCCTTTCAGCAACTCCTACCTAATTTGAATGTCACCGACGACTGCAAAGTACCAAGAGAATTTAAAGTAAGAGAACACATATGATTGAATGAGAATTAATTATAGCGGAGTTCAACGGTAAATAAGAGGACATATTTCTATACCATAGCTCCAAGATAAGTTGCACAACTTGTATGCTCCCGGTGAGAGTGATGAATGACGAGTCAAGGCAGTAGTAAGGGCAGTTAGTTACCTGAACTGACCTAATGTGACTCCATTCATTAGTTTTAGCCCTAGCCAGATCAATGGGGAAGTTCAAGTCATGTGTCCCGCTTGGCAGTCCAAGATTAAATGTCCATGCACAGTGGTTGATCGAGAGAGATCCGAGGATAGGGTCGCTCTCAATGACCTCGGGTTTCCTTTGAGCTCAAGAAGAATAGTCATGGAACCTTATCCTACCACCGTTGAGACATACCAACTTCATAAATAATTCCTAAACATGTGAAGCATTTTGGATAGGGACCACATTATAATCTATTGTTGGTAAATGTAATAAATACAAAGGTTTGTATGCGTGAATGACTAAAACTTAAAATACATATTGAGTAGATATTACCATTATTTAAAAGAAAAATTTATGTTGCGAAATGATCTAACATATGATAGGTGGGTGCACTTAAAAGTAAAATTCTAGGATGTATTTATGTTGTTTGAAAAAAAAATGTAAGGCATAAATTATTAACTAAGAGTTGTTAATGAATAACAATTGGGGCATAGGTAATGGATAGGAATTTATGATTTATGATAATCATAAATGAAAAAGCTATGTTTTATATAAGAAATCACATTGAAAGGTTTGGGATTATCTCTATGATGAGAACTTGTAAATAGTCATAAAACCCTTTTTTGAAATTAACTTAACAAATTATTATGTTTCAGTACATAATTTGTAAGATCAGTAATCATAAATAGGTTTTCAACTTAAATCTTGTATGAAAGAATATAGACATAAAAGACAAAGATTTTATTGGTGAATTAAAAACTTGCAACACTAAATATATGTGAATGTTGCAATGTGAATTGTAACTGCATATGAGAGTGTGAATGTATGATGTACACAAATGTTCCTTTTGCTTGGTGATGATGTGTATGTGATCAGTTATTTAAATTACAATGGGAAAAGATTGTTACATGAGAATTTCACATGCTAGACAGTTGTGGACAACTGTGAAACGTCTAGAGGCCTTGGGTTGATGACGTTTTCCTACCCGGATGGGTTGATTGCAGTTTTCTGCTCGAATTTACTATCCCTAGAGACAAATGATCTCATTAAGGTAAAAATGGTTGGCTGTGAAGGTGAAGAGGGAAATAACTTGAGGCAAATTTGTTAATTTTGGAGCTTGTTGGAGGGGACCCAAAACTTCCTCATAGATGGGATGATGTTAGAGGAATAAGCATGACGCTTCCAAGAGGAATATTTTGTTAGAACTTGTGTAGTCATCAAAATTCTTGATCTGGGTGGTGAGTGGAATTCCAAAATTGGACCTGGTATGGTCTTTGTGAGAAAATTGTGAGAAAATTGTCTAGAGGTGAAAATGGCTCAATCTAGTTTTAGAAACAAGTTCTCGTTGTTTGGGAGAAGCATTATTTTTCCACTGTGGTTCTCATTAAAAAAAAAGTTAAATAATCATATATGCAATATCAATATATATATATATATATATATATATATATATATATATATATATATATATATATATATATATATATATATATATATATATATATATTTATATATTTGAGGATGTAATAATTTCACGTATTTCTTGTTGGGAAAAGAACCTAGAGCTTTAAAAGGAATTACTCGAAACATTATTTCCTTTATAGTATTATCAATCGTGTGAAGAGACTAATTTACAATTTCTTTTTGATTGGAAAGGTTGAGTTTGATTGACAAAAAGACAACGGGATAACTTGATTTGGGGAAATAACTTTTAGTTATAATTATGATATTTAATGTTTTGAACTAGGGTGGAATAACAATATAAACACAAATTAATGTAGGATGGACTCTATGAAAAACCTAGAAGATATACTAAGGTCAACGGATATAACCATAAACAATAGAGGGCTAATAGCATAATCATTGTTGATCTGAATTTTTTCTTTAAATTTTGGGAAATAATATAATTTGGAGAAGGGCAGTATGTCATCAGCCAGTACTACCTTAGATCAATACTGCTAGAACTATAACATAACTTTTGTAAGAGAGGAAGATCTATTCAAATGATTTTTTACAAAGAACATATTCTTATAAAACGAATATGTCAAATACCTGAGAAAATGTTGGGAAGAGGGTGGAAACCTTATATTTTGTCAAATAAAGTTCAACACCATGCAAAGGATACCCAATGTTCATGGGTTTTACAGCTGAACATGATATGAATAGAACATCTGCATTAAAGGGAATATATAATGGAAAGATGATGCGAGTATAATTATGTTAAATGTTTTAACTTATGAATCTTACTCCAAGAGCAGGTTTGGTTGTCAGGACTTATAGGTGGAAGGCTTAATTATATGCCTCCTTAAGGAAGAGAAAGAAACCAACATATTTAAAAAAAAAAAAATTGGCTATGGATTGTGAACAATTCATTTGTTGGTCGTCTAAAACTTCAAATTTTCATATCAGATAGTTTAAATAATGATGGCGTAGACATAACCAGTGGAAATTTTAGGAATATAAGTGTGTGAAAATAGGTATTTTTGTGTTATAAAAGAAGTTACAGTTTAAAATGAATCTTTATAAAAAAAATATGCAGAATGTTGGTGACGCGGATAAATATTATAATATTTTATTAGAATAGAAAAATGAATGAAACATTTTGAGCTTATCAAAGCAGAAGTGATAATGAAAATGGTATTCTGAAGTAGGAAAGCAAAAGACGTGTAGAAATAATACCTGAAGATTTATAAAATGGCAGTAGTGAAAAATAGATGAGGAGGTATTGATTAAGGTTAAGACTCAGAGTGGAAATAGTAAGGTGACAGCCACGTAGGCTGGTCAAGTCTAGGGAAATGATGGAAGAAAAGGGGTTATTCTTTTTAACTCTGGCTTAGAACTTCACGTGAATTTATGCATTGTAGATATAATAAGTTGAATATATATGTGTGTGTGTGTGTGTGTGTGGAGATGTCATCATGTTTGAAAGGGTTATGATGGGTCATTAGAATAGACACATGATTACTTATGGACAACATAAAAAATAATTCATACTAAGTAGGACTCTTATATCATGATCATTGAAGAGAAGAGTCGGTGTTGCCTAATTCGCAGGAACAGAGATAGTGTGGTACCTAGAACTAGTGTTGGGTAATGTCTTCTACATATTTTATGTATTGTGCTAGGTGTGTGTGGCATTGGGAATAGGTAATTTAAACAAATAAATAGATAAAATTGGCTAATGGATATGTGCACCTCACTAAATATTGACTAAGTTTTTGTTGTGAGTATAAACAAGTAAACATTGATGGGGTTCCCTAATCCAAGACGACATGAATTGCAAGATTTTATTATGTGGAACAAACCAATGGAAAAGAAAACTTCGGTGGTAACTACGAAGTGAAATCCTTAAACCTAGTTTTGTGAGTTGGGTCCATGTACATATCATTGCAGGGGGGAAAGAAACCCCACAATTGTACATAAAGACATATTGTGTATAACCTTCATCAACAAAATGCATTGTAGGATGAAAAAGGGAAAATTTGAAGGAATGTTGCAATATGAACTCGAATTTATGCAAAGAGGAGATAAACAGAAAATCAAGATGGGCATAGCTAAGTTTACTTGGACAAAGTAGATGGCCATGTAGTTGCCTTGAACATGGCATGAAAAATAAGTTATCTTACTCGTGCTTAACTAATGCATACATAACATTGGAATCTAGATAAAATCATAGTGATGCTACCCATTGCGATAATATATTAATTGAAATCTATTATAAAAGACAAGAATAGGAAATGTTTTCAAATACCATCATCACTAAGTATATAGTGCCAATAAACAAATACTTCTTTCAATGGGTTTAGCCGCCATCAAGTATGTAAAAAAAAGAGAAAAAAATATTACTAACATTGAAAAGCTTATAATAATACTACTAATATTTTTTTGGAGTGCAGATTGCTAATCCTTGTTGGGTTGTGATATTTATTTATGACCCTTGTTGGGTACATAAATAAAAATGGATGACATCATAAAATTTGAGATAATATATAGATAATTTTTTTAATGTTTGATTTTAACTAATAGCATTCATGACTATGGATGTAAGTTGAATAAAATAGAAATATTCTGGGTTGAACCTATGCAGAGGAAGGAATTTTGTTCACATAATAGACAATTACTCAATTAAAAATGTAGTGGATGCATTTCCTTCCCAAGGGGCAACCTTGGAGAGTGAATACTCTAATTGTGATATTTTATTCTAATTAAATTAACAAGATTAGTTATGGTCAACCAACGAAATTACATAAAGGTAAAAAATTATAACTAAGGATTTCCCTTATGAGGAAGTTAATGGATAATTACTCCGCTCTATAGAGATAAATATCACACTTAGAGAAAAAGAGGAAAAAGGAGTGAGGAAGGAAATTGGAGGTAATCAAGAAATAAGAGGAGATATAAGATAATCAAGAAATAAGAGAGGATAACTTTATACCTCATATGGGATACTCTTGAAGTAAGGCAGACTGCTTCTATAAAATCCTTTAGTTAAATGTGGCTAGTGGAATTTTTGTGTGTGTGAGAAAAAAAAAATATGGGAAGGACTTGGTGAGGTCACATAAGCCTTGGTAGACCTCGGTGGTCATTGTCCAATAAATATTGTTCTCCAGGAGAAATAAGGGGGCGTGTATGGTGGTGTTATCGTGTTCATGACTTTCTATGGAAACCTAACTGATTTTAAAGAAATAAGTATTTTATGGTGAAAATTGCTATAGGCTAGACCTTTTGTGAATTTTTTCATGACTAGTATTTCTAAATATTGAAAACCTAACTAATCTTGAAGAAATAAGTATTTTATGGTGAAAATTGCTATAAACTCTACTTTTGTGAATTTTTTCTATGGCTGACGTAATAAAGAAATAAGAGAAGAGAAATTTAGACCTTAGACATGATAATGCTGAGGTAAGGAAAACTTCTCCTATCGAGAAATCCTTAAGTTGGTCGTTTATAGTGGAATTTTTGTTCAGACATCTGTGTGTGCAAAAAAAGGAATTGTCCAAGAAAGATGGTTCTCCATGGCAAATAAGGAGAGGGGGTATGGTGGTGTTATCTGCTCATTGGTTGGGAGAAGCATCCAACCTGCCTTGGTCGCTTCTTATGGAAACCTAAATCATCTTGAAGAAATAAGTATTTTTATGGTTAAAATTGCTATAGGCTATATCTTTTGTGAATTTTTCCTGGTAGTTTCTGAAAATATGATTGTGAATTGTTTCTGTAACTAAATGTCGTGAAATTATTTAGGTAATATTGGCTCTATAGATGTTTGTTTCTATGGAAAACTAGAGGACAAGTTTGAATAATCATGGAAAGGAAAAAAGTAAAAAAATACAGTACTGGAAAGGTTAACCTTATTTGGTTAGTCAATGCATTGAACTGTGAATTTTTCCGTGCAACAAGGTTGCATGGGTTGAATTAATGATTCAGGCAGGAAACTTGTGTATAAGTCAGGGAATGTATAAATCTTGATCTAACCTTGTAAGAGAATAGGGTTAGTTCTGAGGCTGAGTCAAAGAGCATATTTCCAGCTTGTCTTATTAATTATAATTACACAGTACAAAAGAAAGAAAAAATTATGAAAAAAACCACACCAGAGTCATGTTGTCATAGCAAAGGGTAAAACATCCTATTAAAGAAATAGTTTCATATAAAATTGTGTTAATAATCGTAATCCAGGAGAGACAAAAGACCACTAGCTCTTCTTTAAACTAAAGCACGGAACAAAAGATATCATTAAGGAAGAAAACACTTGGTAGCATCATATGCGACCATTCCTTTTACAAGAAAAACCAATTGAAAGAACAAAGTCTAGTTAAATGATCTGTAGCGAAAGTCTTTAACAAAAGACAGTAATTAAACCAGATAACCAGTCGGCATTATATGTAAAAAAAAGACAATTGCAAAAGCTATACAACCGTCGTACAAATAAGAAAGCAATAGGAGTTATTGATAATCTATCACGGCATGCAAAATATACATTAACCATGACAGTAGCTGGATTTTTTTCCTATAAACTAATTCTTTAAAAAATTATCTCAGCATGCGAAGCAACAACAACAATAACTAGAATTATGTATGTATGTATATAAAAGTGGGGAACAAACCATAATCAATTAAGAACTGCCAGGACTGGCATAGTACTTCACAACCTTTTTTTTTTCAGTAAGAAAAATACCCTGGTTTATATTGAGTACCAGGAACAGAACGGCTAATGCATTACATAGCAAAGATAGTCTTCCATCTTAAACATCAAGAACTGTCATGATGTAGACACTGCATAGTCTTACAATGTTTTTATCAAGACGTCCCAACGACATAACAGGAAACAGATCCATAGAATGCATAATCAGATTTTCCAGGCCCAATGACTGGGCAAAAAGAGACAGCGTCCCGACTGCTCTACAGCCTGAAACAAAAGGACCACCACAAAGAAGTTGTATTAACTGTAACAATATAAGTATCAAAACAAAAAGTCACAGAAACACAAAGCTGACAGACAACCTTAGATGATAGGCATAGATCCTTCGGCCTGAAGACCCTGTGAATTGAAAAGCTGATAATATATTTTACCAAATTCATCCTGTAGTCCCTATTTTGATAAGTCATCCGCAGTGTTGTTCTTTTCACGGTAAATATGCTTGTAAGTAATACCTGCAAAAAATGTTCTAAGAGTGTCGATTCTGCACAGCCAGTGTGAAAGAGAATCCAATTTAATTTTCATTTGGTGATTCAGGTGGTCAATCAAGACCTTTGAATCCCCCATAATCCAAATATAGTCTGCATCCAGTAATGAAGCCCACCACATTAAACCTCACAGAGCCATAATTTCTGATTTCATGTTTGTCCCGACTCCCCCATTCCAATGCAATTTATAATGACACTCCGGAGATAATCTTAGCCATACCCCACACCCACAGATAGTCTCCTGAGCTGCACCATCAAAAAATCCCACCAAATATTGAAACTGAAAGGTAAGAAGTCTTTTTGACATGTCAATGGTGGCCATATCCTTCTGTTTTTTGCATACACAGTCGCTGTGTATTTGATTTGCAATTTCATCCGGGGATATGATGCGACCCTCAAAAATTCTCTTATTTCTCCCACACCAAAGATACCATTGAAACAGAATAGGGATAGGCCATCTACTCTTAGCGCGATGTAGCCACCATTTCAGACATTCCTCTGTACCTCCAAATAATGGAACCTCCATGTTCAGACAGTCACTTAGAATTTTTAGAGTCTCCCGAGAAAATGGGCACGAATAGAACAGATGCTCATTGTCTTCCTCATGAGCGCAGCACAGGAGACAAAGTCCTGGCCCATACCACCCCTTCCGTTGCAAATTTCTCCAAGTCAGATTTTTGTCATTTTTGACCAGCCATAGTAGAATGATCATTTTTACCGGGCATCAACCTTCCAGAAAGGCCCAAACCAAAAGTCTTGAACCAGTTCCGACTTTTGTTCTATGAGAGCATTGTATATCTCCTTAACTCTCGGGCCCTTATCATAGTTGGATCCTTTCCATCTAAGGCGATCCCCATCACCCAACCGACAAGTACCCTGTCTTCTCATCGTGTTTAAATAGGTGTCCCATAAATCTCCCAAGGTGCCATTGAGTCCTAGATTTGCCTTATCCTTCCATTTTGGTATTTCTCCCATCCAGTCCACAATAATTTGACTAAGGTAAAAGATACCTTTTTGGAACAGAAAATGCTTCATGTCTTCCGAAATCTGTGAATTTTCCCCCATACCCATGATATTTTTGCTCCCAACAAGGATCTTATTTCCATTGCCAAATCTCCAAATCAGGTGTTGTTTTAAAACCGCCCACAATTTCCCAAAGCCCTTCCAAATAGCTGAACTTCCACTTCCAGATATCCAACCCGAAACATACAGATTCTCTAAAGACGCCCCTCCTAGATACTTCTGGTTTATAATGTCCTACCATGTGCCTCCCAAATGAAGACCTCTCCACATTGATTTCAGCAGAAGGGAATTACCAAAAATACCCAGATCCAGGAAACCCCAACCACCTTTATCTTTTGGACATGTAATCTGTTCCCATCTTGCCAAGTGAAAAGCCTTCTTCTTCTCTTTCCCCCCCAGATGAAATTTTCCATAAGTTTGCGGATCTCACTCATGATCTTCTTAGGAATAATGTACAAGTGACCCCAGTAAACTGTAATCTGGTGTAGCACAGCCTGAGATAAAATCAACCTACCGCCCTTTGGGAGCCACTTATTAGTCCACACATTTAATTTTTGATCATATTTGTGTAATAACCACCTCCAATCTTCTATAGTGTAGTTCAGAGCCTTCATTCTAAAACCCAGATATGTGAATCCATCATATAAAGAGGCACTAGTAAAACCAAATAACAAAATCAGCTCTGCCTTAATCCTGTCATTTTCCCCCGCGAAGTAAATACATGGTTTTGCCTCACTGATCTCCATACCTGAAGCACTGCAAAAACCAGAGAAAATATCTTTCATTGTCACCCATCCTTTATAAACCAGCATGCCAAAGATTAATATATCATCCACAAACAAACTATGTGTTGGCTTCAGTTGTGGACTGATCTTTATCCCCGTGAAAGCCATCGTGTCACTTGCCCTCCTAATCCTTTGGCTTAACGCATCCATGACCAAAATGAAAAGTAGAGGGGATAAGGCGCAGCCTTGCCTAAGACCCCTCCCCGGCCAAAATAACTTTGTAGCAGCTCCGTTTATAATAATGGCCATTGATGTCTTGGTGACACAGCCCATAATCCAAGCCACGGCACTGGAACACAAACCGATCTTGTGAAGCACCAATCTCAAAAAATTCCAGTCCACCCGGTCATATGCTTTATTAAGATCAATCTTCATTACAGCAGCATCCAATTTCTTGTGCCCAATGGTGTGAATAACCTCCTGGGTCATCCCCACAGCATCATGTATATTCCTATCTTTTAGAAATCCCAACAGTTCTAAAGTTATGCATCTGGAAAGGTTTCCCTTCATTCTCTGCGCTATGACCTTAGATGTTATCTTATATAGTGTATTGCAAAGTGAGATGGGCCGGTAATCATTGAAAGAAAGCTTCCCCGCTTTTTTCGGTATAAGGACAATAAATGTTGAATTAACGGCCCCCATGATCTGACCAGAGACCCTGGCATCCTCCACCATCTCCGTTAGGTCCTGGATAAAATCTTCAATGAAATGAATGAAGAAATCCGGGGTCCAGCCGTCCGGCCCCAGACTTTTGTCAGCAGAAAAAGAGCTTAAGATACCCCTTACTTCATCACAAGTGACCACATCCATAAACCTTCTGTTATCAGCTTCATTAAACATCAGAGGATAATCGGCAATCATCTCCATGTGTTCCTCCGTCAAGACGATATCTCTTTTAGAGTATAGAGACCGAAAATACTCAACAGCCGCTAATTTTATCTCAGAATTCCTGTAAAGGGTATGGTCCCCTTCTTTGATTTCCCATATTGCATTTTCCCGCCGTCTTCCGGATGAAAACCTGTGGAAAAATTTAGAATTGTTGTCACCCTCCTTAAGCCATACAGTCCTACTTTTTAACCTCCATTCCGCTTCTTCCCTAAGAAGTATCCCCTTATATTCAGCCTCCAAGTTTTTCAGGTCCTCCCAGTAGTTATCATTTTGTATTCCATCAGCCAACTCTGAGTATATTCGCGCTCTTTCAACAATTATATGTCTTGCACGCTGTCTAAAGACCTTTTTCTTCTTGCGGTCCCATCCTCTAACCTCCTTTTTGAGACCTTTTAAGGTGTTAGTGAGATGTTCGGATGCTGATGTGAAAGGCCTTCTCTGGTGCACCAACATGTAATCCTTCACTAGCTTATTAAATTCATCATCATCGAGCCACAATCTATTGAATTTAAAAGGGTATCCAAATACTTTCTCCTCTAGGTCCCAACACAGTGTCAGCGGCCTGTGATCAGAAATCGTCAGGTCTTCAATCTCTGCCTCCAGAGTCCTAATGGACGCCCTGAACCCCATGCTGATCATGATCCTATCAATCTGTTTTCCAATGAAATCTGGGCCCTTTCACCCATTGATCCAGGATGGGCTTTTTCTAGTCGTCGGGATATCAATTAGGTCAGAATTTAATAATAAATCCTTTATCTCATTGTCACAAGGATCAACCTGCCCCTTGTCCCCCCAAATTTCATTAGGAAAAAAGGAACAGTTGAAGTCACCCACCAAAATGAGATTCCGCATCATAAAAACCCACAATCCTCCAGATGGTGCCAAAAGATCAACTTATTTGAATACGGTGCGTATAAATTAATAAAGTGAATCCTGGATTTGAAGCCCCTGCAGAAACCTATAAGGATAATGCCGCTCGGAAAGCCAAATGCAGTGAGCGCATAAACATCTGGGTTCCACATAACTGCACATCCCCCAAATAAACCGTTGGCACCGGTTGTCACCAGGGACCATTTTGGGAATAGAGGACGCAAATAGGCATTTCCCGATCCGCATCCGACATGGTTTCTTGAATCATGAGCATATCTGGTTTAACAGAAAACAAAAAATTCTTAAGGGACAAAAATTTAGCGTGCCCCCCCAGACTCTAATATTTAGAGATACCAGTTTCATCATGACACTTCCTCTGTGGGTGTAATTGCTCTAAGAACTCGCCCTATGGCTTGTGTAACAGGAACTTCTTGATAACTATCCCCATTTTGACCCGACTCCTTAAAAAGATTTGAAATCCTTTTATGTTTTCCTTTACCTCTTCGAATAGTTACATTTTTCTGGGAAGAGGGAATAATAGGATTACTTGACAAGGGAGTACCAGTGGACA
Organism: Pinus albicaulis; assembly: GCA_034641835.2. Lineage (NCBI taxonomy): Eukaryota > Viridiplantae > Streptophyta > Pinopsida > Pinales > Pinaceae > Pinus > Pinus albicaulis. The sequence goes on along the minus strand of JAXQQM020064891.1, from coordinate 4,936 downwards.
TAGATAATGGAATCAGTGCGGCCTTTGGGTTGGCTAACAAATATTCTATGTCAGTCCCCACAGAATTTCTAGGGGATTCGTTCTCCAAAACCAGCCCCTTTGATAAAATGACCCCAGTCTGATTACACCCCTGCGTAAAAATTATGGGAGCCTGTTCACAAGTGCCCCCCATACCCGGGATACATATTAAGGGTCTATTCGACAAAACTGGTGGCCCATCTGTCGTCACCGAAAATTTTCGATGTCGACCAGAAGAATCGTGGGTGGGATCCTGATCCCCTCTCACCACCGCATGGTCCGACACAGGTTGACACAGAAATAAAGGGTCCCTTCCCATCTCATCACCAGTTTCCCCAAAAGAGCCCTGGTCGGTAGAACTCAACCCCAAACAATTGACAGTCCCAAAACTAATAGGAACAGAATCTGAAAACTTTAAATTATCTATCCCCCTCCCCACTACATCTGAATCCATTTCACTCGAAAAACCATCAACATATTTATTTTTGTCAAGAGCTGGGATTATATGCTTACCCGTTGACATTTATTCAGTGTATATTGACGAAGTATCGTCTTTCGACTGCTCCCCGGAAGACAACACTTTCTTTGTCCCCCGACCCATCCTTTTCCACGCCGAACAGTTTCGCCTTAAGTGTCTTGTCTCGTGGCAGATGAAACACCTGAAGGGGATATTCCAATAATCCAATGGTTGGAAGTACACCGACCTGTCCCATTGCAGCTTTATATTCGACGGCAATCCCCCAGCGAACGGGATTTTGACCAAAACCCATGCAATTCTCTTGTCGAAAGCCTCATGGCATTTTGGGTCTGCATACCTGCACGTCCCTATGCAGACCCCTATCGCCTTAACAGCTTTGAAATTCCAAAACATCATGGGAAGCCCATGTAGCCTTACCCAAACCATGTGGTTTATAGGCGCATTCGTGATGGGGTGAAAACTGGCATCCCACCGGTGCAGAACCATGAAACACCGTCCCAGCACCCACGTCCGATGCAAACAACAGCTACATCATCTTCTTTTCTCAATAAGAATCAGAACCATCTCGCCTGTAACTTACTGCCTTCTGGCCTATAACCCACCAAATCTTCCCATTTATTAAGCAGCCATTCCATTTTGTCAGGTTTCCCAAATTTTTCGAACTACCACCTCCCGATAACAGCTCTCCCGGAAAGCGTGACCACCCTCTCCCAAAGCACATCAGATCCAAAATTCAGGAGCCTACACTCCCCTGACAGTTTGAATGCCTTGTTTACTTTCTTCTGGTTTTGGTCTGAACCTAGTTCTGGATTCGTCGATACAGACCCCTTGTTCAAGACCGTGTCAATGTATCCCTCAGAAACACCGGGCCTCAAGTCACTCACCCCCCGAGTCTTTTCTTCCAGTTGTGCCACATGTAGCAATTCCTCGTCAGAAAAGGCCACCTCATGTTCCAATAAACGCCGGGATAACTCCATGATCAACCTGTCCGTGTCAGCATCACGCCGGGTTCATAAGACAAATCTCACTTCAGATACACGCAGAGACGCCTCCCTAATCGAGTCTCATCCGCAAAATCCCGTTACGGCATTACACGTCGGATCATCCAACAGTGCTTCACAATTCTCAAATTCAAATCTGTCAGCCAAGAAATAAAAGGAGAAATTGTAATTAAATCAGTGGCACGGGAGAAAAGTCATCATAATCACTAGTGTACCTCCTTCTGGGGAATGGTGTAACACTCATATCCACCGCGCATATAATGCCTCACTTCGTTCATCCTCGAGGCCAAGTCATCTCCCCGTGTCATACCACGTCAACCTTCAATAAGCAAAAATAATGTTGCACTTCACCGTCCAAAGCCACCCCATACAGTAGATCCTACGCGGACCTAAGACAGATGTGAGCCTTGCACCTCCAATAATACATGTCAGGTCGTAATCTCGGGGCAACTGAACCGGTACCAATGTAGATAGGCGAATGTACTGGCGTGTGTACCACAATAAATGAGGACAATAAGGTTGTCAGCTGATCATCGTCCGGAAGCCAGACGAAGCCGTTTCATCCGTAAGGAAGCCACCTAAATCAAAGCCACGTAATGACAAACGGAGCCCCACTATCCTCCAAGATAGGTAAGATCGATACTTCCCTCGCCGCCACTGTCAGAGAACAGTAAGTTGGGAAAAACGACTTTCCGGTACAGCCCAGTCTGAAAGCTCCAGCTCCGGCACCTGAAAAGCCGAGACCCAGAACCACTCACCCACACCAACGTGAGCAGGAAAATACCATGTCAATGACTGAGCATTGTGATGGCTTCCGCCCTTCCCCGAATAGATGTCAAAACACTGCTTCAATCCAAACTAATAGCAGGTGGACTTCCGGCCCAGTCTGCAGGTGTTCCGCCACCCTATGTCAAAAGAAAATCTGAAGCATCCCCCATGATCATAGCATCCAGAACCAGTCTGTAACTCCCACCATCCGTTGTTCTGAACTCAGGGGAAAGTAATGAAACCTTGGTCTTAAATCTCTCGCGACCACAGACGTGAATTTTCTACCTATCACCGATACAATAACCTTAAAAAACATAGATGACCTCGACAGAGATGAAATCCAGCCAAACTCCCTAGTCAAAATCTTGATACTCTCATCATATACCCATGAGCGTCCCTGTGCTGAAATAGAAAACCTTCGGCGGTTCCACTAGAGGAGAACCCAGATAGAAGATATAAACATCTTTATCAATTCAAGTTGAAAGTAAGCCCATGTATAACCCAGTGATTCAGTAACCACTCTGCTATAGATGTTAACTAGTCCCCTAATCCTAGATCATAGATGTCTTTGGACATCCTCCTACATAATAGAGAAACCATGCAAGCAGTCACGAATCAAACCTTTCTATAAAAGCTGAACTAAAACTGGTGTATTCTTTGCGAACCTGTAAAAACCTTCATCCATGGCCACTCCCCTGGACGGGTTAGCTCTGCCAATCACTGGTTCAGTAACCGCCAAAGACCATTGTTCAAAAGAGCCTAGTCCCAAGAACCCCCCGATTCGGATTGGAGGAGAAGGCAATGACTGAATAAGGACCAAGCTCTAGCACGATGCATAATCTAGAAGTCGAAAGTCGTAGCGACGTAATATGGGCTGAGGGGATGAATGTTAGCGAAGGGATGGAGATAGACGCCCCTAATCTTGGCCAGAGACTCGGTGCAGGTCTACTGCGCAGATGAGCAATTATATAGTCAATATTCTCAGCCGAAGGAGAGAAGAAGAAATTTTGTCTTTATACATGTACCAAACTTATTGTAGCTCTTCTCATACATATAGGGCTGGAAAACCCTAGAACCACCATCTTTTGAGCATTTGGATACAGAAATATTAACCCTCTCAAGTATTGAAAATAGGGTATTCCTGAAACAAGCCTAGCGGTCTTAGCCTATGAGATTTTCGGATAGGGGCCAAATTATAATTTTTTGTTGGTAAATATAATAAATACAAATGTTTATATGCTTGAACTTTAAATTTTTTTTAAAGGAGTTGTCTAATGATATGGAGGAATTACCAAAAAATTTAAGAAATCTTACAATAATAGTGTTTGAATCATGATTTTGATGGTAGAAATAGACTCAGCACCATTAAAAATCTCTAGGACACCCAAAATATTAAAGTTTGATAGTTGTAACTTGCATTTACAAAAATTCTTAAAATCTTACCGAACTTTTTACTTTTTTCAGAGAAAAAGACAGTCTAGTTAGACTACGAGAAATAGTAAATATTGAGTAGATATTTCCATTATTTAAAAAAAAAAAAAAATCCTTTATTCATGGATAATGCAGGTTACAATGATTCAATATTGGAATATGGTTTGTTATATTTTGAATATATTACAATATAATTATCAACAAACTTTTATGTTATTCGTTATTTTTGAAGAAAATAAAGTTTTAGATAAAGTATAAAATGATTACGTGAATGAACTCTTACGAATGATCAAGTATCAATGGTTAATGGTCCACATCAAGGTTCAAGGTTTATGATATTTATCGAGATTGAAAGCATATGATATTTAATTTTTATGTACATGAAATGTGCGAGAGGCTTAGAATTACTTTTGATCGAGTAATATTATACACATTGGATATAAAATTGCAATGTTTTTACTTTTATGTTGGTTTCGAAGACAATTTCCAGGATACGTTAGACAATTTTCTTTTATCCTCTAATTAATTCTAAAATTATCTATTAAGTTATCTCTTTTTTTTTCTTTATCGAGAATTATCACACATTGGATATCAAATTACAATACTTTTATTTTTATGTTTGTTTCCAATACAGTTTTCACGAGACACGAGACAATCATTTCCTTTTATCATTTAATTAATTCTAAAATTACCTTTTAAGTTTTCTTTGTTTTTATATTTTCTTTAATATGATAAGATTATTATGATATAGTTTGATTACTTTATTATATTAGATATGTAATTTCCTTTTATCATTTAATTAGTTCTAAAATTACCTTTTAAGTTTTTTTTGTTTTCATATTTGCTTTAATATGATAATATTGTTATTATATAGTTTAATTACTTTATTATATTAGATATTTATATTTTAGTGATTATAATTTTTTTTTAATTGAGTATAATATATTGTTTTGCAAGTCCAAGTTTTTTCTTTACTCAAAGGAATATACAAAGATGTCAAAATGCATGTGGTCGTATTCTTACTAGGTTTTTCGAGCAATGCTATTACCATGCTAAATACAAAAAGAAAAATTCCCAGTGGAGAGATCCACATCATTATAGGCCTTACATACCATAAAAAAAAATAACTAGAAAGACACTGACTACCATAATCAATCATTATAAGTTATTGAAGTAGAATTATGTCACCCAATTCTTGCAGGAGGAGGAGGACGGTACAAGAAGTTGATAAGTTGCTCAA